>VWZF01005389.1:324396-533219 GCA_013396755.1 Sclerurus mexicanus | reverse complement strand
TCCCCTCCCCTCCTTTTTTTTCTCTCTTCTCAAGAATTATCACATTTTTTTCTGTATTATGAATATTTCCAAAAGTCATGTACTCCTCCTTTCCAGTGAGGCTTTGAGCAACGTCCACCCTCAAGGCTTGACTGTTGTACTGATTATTGGGATTTATCCTTTACATGAAAATTAGTTGCCTACTTTTGCCATTGTCATCTGAAAAAGCATGGGAGATACTTAAAGCAAAAAGAAGTTTTATGCTCATGAAGCAAAGCTTTTGATTATTAAATATGTTGCTTTTATAAAATTAACACACACAATTAATAAACCACAGGTATAATATATATCCAACATGAAACTCATGTTCAGTTTCTCCCATGTCAATTTTCTCTCAGAGAATCTCTCAAAGACTCCCTTCTAGAATGTGGTTCCATACTTTCTCTTTCTTTTTCTCACCTAGGCAGCTGCTGGTTTCTCAGTTTAAAGGAAATTCCAAAGCATTTATCGAGTAAACTTTTCTTTGTGAATTTAGGGAACTTCATTTTGTATCATCGCCAGTAGCTACTTGGCATTGGGAAGGATGGCAAAGGCCCACTCGGGCTATCCAAGGACACAACTCTAATGGGTGGATCAGGCCACAGCTTGCTAATTCTCCTGTCTGTTTGCCTTTCCTTGCAGAGTGTAAAATGAACTGCACTCATAAGAGCAGAACATACAGCATATATGATCTGGTTTTCTTGGTTCAGGCTTCTAATTTTCTACAGAGACTATATATAGAAACATGCATCCTGCAAACTTTGGCAATGTTGTTACAATCTTTCTCTTGGTATAATACTTTTTTTTTTTTTTTTAATAATCAGGTCATTGAAATTATCTAGAGTTTTGAGGTAAGACTGCACATTTTAAGAACAGTAAAAGAATAATAAAAAGTGATGCTTTTTCAAGAAAGATGCAATGAAAGTATTTATATAAGCTAACACTACAGCACCAACTTGGTTCCAACAAACAGTTTGTAAGGTCACACACACCTCTTTTCTAAAGCAAACTCTGGGAAAATTCTGCTGATATTTTCTCGTATTACCTGTATTACTGGAACCCACATTTTCCTTTAAACATTTGTTACTGCTCTATGTGTGACAGAAAAAGATAAAAGCTGTCAAGTAGAATTTATTACACAATGAAACATTTTTGTAAGAGACCTGGTTTCTGTTGAATTGAGAAGCAGCCAAAGCCAGAATAACCAGAATTATTACTCATCCTGATTTTGTTGGATGTATTCATCAAAAGGGTGTCAGCCCTTTTTGCATCCTGAAAAAAAAAAGTATTTATATTGAAATAATGATACTGTGTTGGACTGGCTTAGCATAATGATACTTTCTTCATTCTACAGTATTTAGGGTTTTCTTGCCAGTGAATCCAATGAAAGATCCCAGTAGAGAACAATGGACTCCTTGGTTGTGAAGAGACTACAAAGTATTTCCAACAAGATGCTAGAGTCTTGCCACTTCTGTTTCTGTACCAAATATTAGGGGGTTTCTGTCTGCCCAGAAAGAAGAAAGTTGTCACTTCTTGTTTTTTCCTTTGTAATACAACTTTTATCTTTTAGGGTGTTTAAACATTGTCAAATTGCTGCATCTTCCTTCCATCCACTCAAAACACTGCTGTTAGAATCAGATTCATGACCAAACAGTCTGATTGCACTCTTCTCTTTGCATTCTTGTATTAATTATTTCCTCATTACTGTATCACAAACAAACCTCTTATCTTTGTTTGTAAAATCCTACAGTGTTTATCTCCATCCTATTCAATCTTCTACATGCAGTGTTTTGTTTTCATCTTCCTCCATGCCCAAAATGCTTGATTTGATCCCCTTTTCTTAGTCTACTCGGAGCACAAGTACCTTCCTATCATGCCATCTACATCATGAAAGCCATAACCTTATTGTCTTTGAGGGAAAAGTGTCACGTTTCCAGACATAATTCCTGCTCATTTTTTGACATGCTGTGATCTCAGTCTGCATTTTTTTCTCTTTGATTTTTCTGCTCTGCTCAGTTCCCACCTCAGTTTCAAAACCTACAAATTTTCTGAATCACATCCTAGCAGACATATTAGATATGAGTGCTTTAGGCAGTATCATTTATATTTTTAATTCTTCATGCTGCACTTTCCACAACAGCTGCTTAACTACGACTTGCATGGTGCTCATAAAGATCTCTCTTTAGGGGTTGGGATTAGGTGATTTTTAAGGACCTTTCCAACACAAGCCATTCTATGATTCTATGAATATAGGTTTGGAAAGAATATAGAGACTTGTTTGAGTAGTCAAGCTTGAATCTTGGCCCTGTGCTTTGTGCAAGGTAGATTATGCCCTCTCCTCATCATTACAAAGGACACACGGGAGCATGCTGGTCATACAAACACTGAAATAAGAGAGGAAAACATTTCTACAATGAATGCAGAGAGGATGAGGAAAGAACAGCTTCAAAACCAGTTCGACTTTAGAAGAAACAAACAGTCATTTATTCTAAAAAGCCCCTCCTCTTCCTCCCTTGTTCCATTATTAAAAATAATACAAGTGTTGAAAGGGTAACTGAAGCCTTTTGACTCTTTTCTGTAACATCCTTTTTCATCTCTCTCTTTTTCCCATGGAGATAATAAAAAACGCTGAAGTAAACAAAGCTCAAGCAAACCTCCTAAAACTTTTAGTGACTCCTAACAAACTCATCAATTGGACTATCTGTAATTATTTGATCACCTTCTGGTTTTATATTTAATGCATGTTATTTTTGTCTTTCCCTTGATCTTCTGGGAATTGCCTGATAGGTGACTCCCCCTGGATTTCATGTTTACTCTGTGAGATCAATATTTACAGCTGTGTAAGGAGGTGCAATATCTGTTGATCTAATTCTGCATCCTTGAATGTCTCCTGCCTCCCAAACAATCCCTTTTCCTTCTCTATTTACAAGAAATCAAGAGATTAATTTCCTTGCCAGAATTTCTCTGAATTTTGCATGATAAAACCATAGTGGATGTGGAGGAATAAGGCATTTCTGGAATGCTGGCTATTTTTAACTCTGTATATTTCAGTGGTCAAAGTTATGCAAGTATTTTCCACAATAGTGCCACATGTCCTCATAGTGGAACATGCATACCTTATGGTTTTATCATCAAATGCGGAAACAGCCCTAAACATTACAGTGAGACAGCTCAATGGGTGGTCTGGAACTGCTATCTCTCCTTCTTAGAGCAGAAAGGAAACTCAAGTATCTAGTCCTTGCAGAAGAGACTAATGTGTGGCTAGATCAGATAATTACAGGACAGTTTACACCAAGAAGGTCATTAAACCTTGCTTTTCTTAGGTTCACATACTTAAGAATTTTTAATCAGTAATATGGGGTTTGAAGAAGTGGGTGGCCAATTAATCTCTTATTCATCTTTTCACAGTCAGTTTAATGATATGCTATGGATATTGTAAAGTATCAGGATCTTTAAACTCCTACTATGGGATGCAAAGGCAATTTCTACAGCTACAATGGGTAGATTTTTCCTTCATTTAGAACTACATTAAATTATACACAATGAAAGCTATGCCTGCAAACAAACAGCAGAAGCTTTTTGTTCCCTTGGAATCTTTGAAATCTGTTGCTTGGTAATTGCTTACTGATTTTTAATGTAGCGGTAGCATAGTGCAGTATTCACCAACACTTTATACATCTCTGTACATAAAGCTTACAAGTCTGTTTATTCTTCAACTTGGATTTTTCAAGAGTAAATCTTCTGTAGAATGGATCCAGTCTAAAACACAGATGAGCTTCTTTAAAATGTCAAAATTCTTATTTTAGAACAGGACTTTGTGGAAGTTGCTAAAACCTTGTTCCCTCAGACTTCTCCATTTACATCTTTGAACCTGATGTAACTTTTGGGCAGGAGCTGGTGGAAGCACAAATCGACCAACAAGGAGTAGAATGTGACTAAAAACTTCCCTAAAATCTGCTGGTCCAGATCTGCTTTCAGATCATACTAACATCCATAAACTTGCTATTCAGGACACGTGTTGTGGATTTAGAATAGGAAACCAAGTGAAGTGTGGTCTAGAGTGGATCCTTAAGTCAGATGGACAGCAGAGTGGTGATATTATGGAAATATTAAGTGTTCCTCAGTGTAGTTCATAGGCTTCTCTCTCTCTTTTAATGAAATCACTGAAGTATGTAAATATGAAAAAATAGTGTAAATTCACCATATTTGTGAAAACAGGGAGGGAAAAAATATTGATTGAACTCTGAGCTCTGTGATTTATTTATTTATTTATTTATTTTGCATTCAGACAATTACATTCAAAGTCTGAAAAAATTAAAGCATTAAACAAATCATACTCACTTTTGTACAGCAATGCTGTTGAAGTTTTTGGACAATCAAGAAAACCAGAAAACATAATCGGTTTTGCTTCTCCTTTCCATCTCCCTCCCTTGCTGGTGGTCTGACTAACAGAACACCCTTGGTGATGGGCTGAAAATGCTGCTGGGGAACATAGCAACAGTATTTTAAAATAGTTCTAACTTACCTTTGCCTTTTTAAAATCTCAAAGAGTGAAGCCTTTTGTAGACTTTGTATGCTGTCCTACCAAAGCTTATATTTTTGGTCCAAGTTGCTTGACAGTGACCCTTTTCAAAAGCTCAAATAAAACATGTAACTTTATTTGCAGTTCCTGAGGCAACCACTGTAAATGGCAGCAACACAGAGAATTGCTGTAAGTTTACTGTTATGTCACTATGGTGTCCATATATAAAAGCAAACTACTGTTTTCTCTAGAGCTGTAATAAATACATTTTAAGGCACCCAGTTGCTAAGGGCGCTGATTGCTTTCAAGAAAGAACTCAAAAACATGTTTTCTTGGTGACTGGGAAGGGGCCTCGGCAGCACCGAATGTCCCAGCTGGCATCCCACAGCACACCCTGCAAGCACTGCTCCTGCACCAGTCAGAGGAAAGAGGAAAAGGACTGGCTCTATTCCTCGGGCCAGCACCTCAAATCCAGAGGTAAAAGGCAGGATTTGTGGTGGGAGATGAGAAAAGCCATAGGTGGTCCCCCTTGCGTGGTATCACAGCTCCCAGCAGATTATCAGCTCTGATGGCTTCTACTCTTCGTATTCATGTAGCACATAGCTGAGCAACGGGACCACAGACTCCCAGCTTGTCATGTGTATCCTTGAATGTGAGTGCTCTCAGGCAAGATGTTGGGATCAGGAAGAAAATTTGAGAGTGCTACTTGAAATTTTAGTGCTGTAAGGACTCCTATTACCTTGCTAGCACTTCTCTAAGTGTTTTTTCATTGGATGTTCTCACAAAGACAAAAAATTAACAAAATATTGGCTTTGATTTCAACACTTAGGCCATTTGTAGATGTGTAAATGGAGTAGCAATGAGCTCTACTCAGGAAAGTCAAGGATCCCTACATGGCACCAAGTATGCCAGGATCTGATTCCAAATGACACATCCCACTCTCCTTCGTAGCATTTGGTCTTCAGAGTTGAGCTAAAGTGCAGAACCAGAACCGTCTCTTCTTTGGCAATACTTAAGGATCTTGCAGATTGGCGACAGTTTGAAGAACCTGCAGGTTACTTTTGCATTTGTTATGTTTTCTTCTCAGCAAACTTTCAATGGAGCAGTTTGTATGAGAGAACCTTGCATTCACCAGGGAAAGTAAAAAATTTCTCTTTGCCTCTGAATTATAAAGAAGAGCACAATGCACAGCACGCTGGCCATACAAAACCTTTTACCAACTTTAGCAGCCTTTCCAACAACATTGCACCAGCTGTTTATGGTCTATTTGGAAAACACAAGACCGTATTTATGCTTTCACATCATCTTCATTTGCTTTTAAAACCCAGCAGAAGGAAGAACATACAGACACCTCACTGCTGTCACCATGGTTATGCTTCTGACTCACCTGTCAGAAAGGACATAACTCTGCCGTGTTTGCTCAGCCGGCTCCCCAGCCTCAGAGGAGAATTTTCTGAGCACTCTGTCGACTCAGCCAGCTTCATGAAGGCCATGAGAAATTAGTACTGTTGTTTCCAGCCAGGACGATGTGCAAATTTTTACTGAGGCTAAAGCTTGTTCGCCAACAACTGAAGCAGTCAGGGCACCAAAAAAGTGAGTATTTATCACTTACAAATGCAGAAAAAGAGACGAGGTTAAATTATGTTTAAGAGAGAAAGCAGAAGAAATTCAGGTCCTCACTCTGAAAATTGCATAAGCCTGTTCTTACAGTTGAGCACAGATGTAACTTGCAGTGGTTGTGATGAATGTAATTAACAGATGTAAAATGGGAAGCGTAATCCACATTCAGCATGATACTTAATCCCTGCAATGATACGATGTTGAGTATCAGGGTTATGGTTTACGCACTGACTGCCTTCTTTTAACAACGTAAGCAACCTGAGGATGTAAGGCAAAATGGACAGACCAATCAGTGCTCTAAAATATTGTGACTTCTGAGTAACTTTTGGAACTGTTTTGGGAGTGGGAGAGGACATCGGGGTGAATGAGCTTGCTAAAAGTCCAAATGAAAGATTCCTATGACTTCTTTAAGTTTCCTTTCAAGATTTGAAAACAGTGAAAAAGAAATTCTTATCTAACCACAGGACTACTGACCTTAACTTATTTCTCTCCAGCTTCATATTTTAATAGTGTAAAAATAAAAAATTTTGATAAGGTAATTGGTTTTCCTTTTTCTATTAAAAATGGAAATTATTGGGAAATAAATTATTCAGATGAGTAAAATTTCAAGAAGTGTTTTTCTGTTATGCCCTTTTGGACTGTAAAATTCCCTCTCTTGACTTGCTCTAATGGGAAGCTAAATGCAAGTTTGTGAAAATGTAAGTATTCAGAAAAGATAGTAATTAAATGATTAATTGATCAATATGGCAATCAATTAGCTCTGAACATGCCACTAAGGGAAATCAAAACAGATAGAAACAGTTTCCTGTGGCACATACAATTTATACCAGGAATAATCCCAGAAAAAACTGAGAGGACTTCTAAAGTTAATTTTAAAAATGAGTAAATGAGTTTGGTAAATTCACAATATGATTATTTATTTGGAGCTAAAATGGTTTTGGTACAGCAAAATACACAGCAGGAGCCCAGTGGCAGATTATCTGGAAATTAAACATCTTACTCTGTGAAACCTGCTGATGTTTCTCACTATGTCCAGGTTCAGCAACTGTGGCAAAACAAGACCTTCCTTTGGACAAGCAGAGTTAAGCAACCACACACAGCAAAAATGCAGATACATTTATGTTTTAATTACAATTATTTTTACTGCATTTTTGTCTTCTTCCACGAATTGAGACATAAAGGAAATTCAGTTTGTGCTTTGTCAACCACGTGTTAGGACATGCCTCATGTCCAAAGGAGTTTGCTAGGAGACACAAGATTTAAGAAGAGCTGCTGCAAACTTGGTGAAACTACCAGTGAGCAACCCAAGATGAAGGGGCAGCACAAAGAAAGAGCAAACTCAAGATGCAGAAAAGGGTATAAAAATGAGATTATTCTATCTGGAAGAATGCGGAGCAGAATATGCAAGTGGGAAACAAAAGATATAGGCAGGTGTGAGATGACAAACACAACCTCCTGAAGATAAGTCAAGGTCTCTGAATGTTTTGACATAATGTTAAGCCAATGAAAGGAGCTCATCTCAGAAGGGCAATTCTATTAAAAGAGCAAGATAAAATACAAAGCTGAAATATTTAAAGTGCAGTACTGGTGATGCAGAAACTTATCAGTTCATATTTTCCAAGATATAACCAGATTCTGTGTTGGGGAAATAAGGAAGTTTCTACTAAAAATGAGGGAGGAAATGGTGTCTTATTTAAGACAGATTTACAGAAGGTCCATTATGGGTGTTTATCACAGATGAGTGTAGTTACAAGAGGCAAAGAGTCGCCCAGTAACTAGAAAATAATTATTTTAATATGGTCTTTTTCAAGGTATAACTGTAACATCAGCAAGCACCTTATTAAATTTCTGTGAGTTGGAAAAAACTCTACCTATGGCACATAGTTTTCGGTGACTTTACAAAGGCTTAAAATCTTGAGCTATAAATTTTTCTCACCCAGTGTAGTCACAGTCTCCCAACGAAGTAAAACTAACATTTAGCAATGACAAATTAATCACTGCAAAACTGAGGGACTGTGATGTAAGTGAACTTCTAACAATTCAGTGGTCATGAAATGTTGGTAATTGTGGATTCCCAAATGTGATACCTCTTAACTTAAGACCAAATTTCTCCTAGACAAGCCCAAGTCAGGCACACCCCAAATATGTCGATATGTGCTAAATTATCTGAACTGGAAAGCAATATTCATATTTGATAAGCACTGTGAAGTTGCTTATAACACCAATTGTAACATTTGAATCCTACTTACATTTTTCACATACTTCTAAGGACTTCAGAATATTTTGCATGTATTAATCAAATTTCATAAAGTTTCAAGGAGGCACTAACTCACTGAGGAATCAGCTGCCTATTTTCTTTTCAGGAGGATATTTTTCTTTTAAGACAGTGTTGAGTTGTTGATCTACTCAAATGCTGGCTAGATCTCAGTAAAACACCAGATAGTTTACATTGTTTCTGACTGTTCCTCAGAATTTGTCAGGTTTTCTCATATGCTTAATAACCTTCACCCCTTGCAGGAACTGAGGAGACTGACCAGAAAGACTAAAACTTGTATAAAAATTGTAAGTGAAATTTTTAACATGTTCTTGCAAGCCGCTAAGTGTTCTTTTTAAGTGGAAAAACCACCATCAAAAATTACGGGCAATAATCAGTTCCTCTGAGAGCTGTTTGTTTAACTTCAGTTTACTTTTAACAGGTGTTCCCATAACCAGGAACTTTATTCCCTTTTTGATTTATTATTCCCAGACTTAATACTCTGCATTGCTTCAGACTAAATTGTGTTGTGCACCAACTGACCTAGCGCACAGAAAGGCTTTGCTGGTGCAATTGCTCCTCATTATTTGATCCCAACTTTTGATCTATGGCTTGCTATCCATCATTTATGTTTTTATTATTACATTGTTGAAATAATGGATTTGACTTCTACCCTTGAATAGTTCTGAGTAAAATACGAGTAACACCAAAATTCACCAAATTCAACACAGCAGACAGAAGAAAAGCCCACTACGCTCAAATCACCTCTGGCAAAGAAGTCCAACTTTCCAAAAGAAAATTACCAAAGCTAGGGTAAATGTTGTGGCTGCATTTAAATACCAGCACAAAACTGCACCTGCAAAAGGAAGGAATGAGGCTACAAGCTGTGTGATGTTACTTCATCTGGCATTCAGCTGCTGACACCATCAGCTGCGTTTTTGTTACTGGAGGGGCCTCACTATAAACCTAGTCCGAAAAAACATTTTACTTATACTGACACTCTTATACCCAACCTCTTTAATTGACTTGATGTCCACATCCTAAGGCAGCAATAAGGAATGAAGGGAAGGAGACTTTTCTCTAAAGAGGGCCTCAAACGAATATCTCAGCAGATAAAATGTTCTCTTGCAAAGGTCCTGGCCTCCAGAAAACACAGTGATGAATAACTGACAGCTTCAGCACCACCTGTATGTAACAGATAACATTAGAAGGTGGATTATTAGTGATCCTGGTACACTGCTTAAGCTGCTGGCTTTCTCAAGTGTGGGTGTTCCTGATTCTCTTGTTTATACACATAATATTTAGGAAAGCTGTGTCTTCCCGAGGGTCCCATTTCAGTAACAGGGGTCAGTGCTGATTGAAGTCAATGGGATTTCAAAATATGCCTAAAGATAAACACATGCTTTGGTACATTGCTCCGTCAGAGCCAAAATGAACGGTGCTGTTCAGCATTTCTAATCAATAAGCTCTCATGTTTTTTGAGACATATAATATCTGATTATGCTCCATATCTGCTCTCTGCCTTAAAAGTCTGTAGAACTCCTATTTGTCCTTTTGTTTTTAGGAGTGGGTTTTTAGTTAAAAGCCTGATCTGCTGATCTGAGAAAATATTCTGAGATATTTAATGGCCAAAATTGATTATCCACTCTATTTTATTTACAGCTCACATTTGGCCTTTCAAAGTCCTCATTTCCAGAACCTCTCGCATTTTCTGCTCCATGAATTCTTAATGAGTTCCAGTTGAAAGTGCTACAGATCCACATTTGGATCATAAAACCCCTCTGAAAGGTACCGTATGGCTTCCCTGAAGCCCCCCTTCCACCCCACTGCTCTAGCTCCCCCCTCCTTTTGCTAAATGTTGGCAATTTCACCAGCAGTCAGGCTGACCTACTATGTTTTAAAATCCTTTTAATCCTCTTTATAGTAACAGAAACATTTGAGATTGATCTTTGAAGGCTTTGTACAGTGCAGAACACCTGCAGGTTAGCGTGCCGCGCTAGCAAACACCCCGTGTGAGTCTGATGCAGTCTGGCATGCAAGGGCCCTGCTGCACAATACCCTGGCCATGGTGAGGCTGCACTTTCACCTCCACACCCCTTCCTTCACCCCTAAATCTGCTTTATCGAGCGGCCTCCCAGCCCAAGAACCGAATGCATCTCACAGGTGTCACTAAAAACTGTTGAACGCGATGACTGGAAACCAAATGCATGGATGCTCCTTCTACACTCCGTGGTCCGCTGCTCAGCCCAGCACAGAGCTACCCTTTCTGCCTGGAGCTGTGAGAGTTTGGCTAACCTGAAATACAGGGTTAGATCCAGACTTCCATCTGCACTTGTAAAAATATCCTCTAACAACCTGAAGCACCTGTGACTTTAGACATCACTCTAAAAATAAATGTTTGCAAGCACGCAGATGGAATGAATTTGGTTAGAAGTGAAGGTTGCAGAAACTTTTAAAGCCTTTTAAGAAATGTCACTACAAGAGATGTTATCTATTTCCTTAGGTTTCTCTGTTGTCTTTGAGATGTTTGCCTTCAGTATTTTATCTCTACATGCATCTTTTCCCTTACTCCTGTGTACCAAAATTTGAATTTATTAAAGCATTAACTCAGAAACTGCTCTGAGAAGGAGATAAGGAGAGAAAGCCAAGACATGAAGAAAAGTAACCTGTGCTGAAAGATGTAAACCCACAATTACATGAGGAAATCCACTCCGGTATCCTACAGCCAATAAAGAAGGTAATTTAGTGCAGAGGACATGCAAGGAAGCCACATCTGCATTTGTGAAGACTAACAGCTCACACAGGAGGGTTCACAACAGGCTCCCCTGACACATGCTTTATTTCTCCAAATCAGTAGAAAAGGCCTTTTTTTTTTGCAATTTATTTTACTTCCTGGGAATACTATGAAGTCCAGCAAATCATGAGCTTACATAAAATGCTTTGAGATTCTCTGAGGACAAGGAGCACAGAAGTGCAAAACGCAGCCATGGCAAAGGCTACAAGCGCTCTGATGGATCCCGAAAAAGTGGAAACTGGTGGGGCTTCAGTCACATAGAGGAAGGAAAAAAAAAGGTTGGTTTGTTTTATGTACTGCTGACAAGCATGACACTGGCTATCCTGGGGAGAGCAAATGTACATCACATAGAAGGGCAATAAAGAATTTCAGGTGGTTGTCAGTGTTCCTTCCACATTCCTCCTCAGCTTGTGGGAGTCCAATGTTCCCAAACTGATAACAGCTCAACCTGAAAATTAATTTTCATTACACACTGACTCTGCTTAAAAGGTGATCTTTACAATGAGAAACAGCTATAAAATGCCAACCATATTTGACCTCTTGAATTCCCAGTTTATCAACGTGTGATTAATAATAAATCACAATTTAATTCATAAAGCACTCTTAAACCAACACTAAAATGTTTAAATGAATCTTTACTGGCTTGAAACCACCTTTGAACAGAAAATATTAAGCGGCTTGAAACAAAACGGAAAAGTACTAAAGCATCAGGCTACATTTTGCTTGTATTTACCCTGGTGAAAATACGGATTTGTAATTCTAATTCACTTTTATGTAAAACTACAATCTTTTTTTTTTTCCTTGGATTTTTTTTCTTGGGAGAAAAAAAAAAAAAGTTGCAGTTTTGCCAATTTAGCCAAGTAAATTCCCACCAAAAACAAATTGGAGATGACAAAAAATTAGGTTTAGGTCTACTTTTTCCAGGCACTCTCAAATGAGTCTCCTGTGACTTGCACCAGTAAACGGGCTTCCAGGAAATAGGGTGATCTGCTCAGTGCCGAGCCTCCATGCTCCTCTGCCAAAGGGTGTGACAAGTTTTGGAGAGACCATGGCTTCCACTGGCAAAAGATTTTTAAGATTATGCCTGTGGGATTTTCAAAGACTATCCAGAAAAGTGTGCATCCAAACTTTCCCATTTCCAAACTGCAAGGTGGCCCTCAGTTTTTCTTTAAGAAAAGGAGATAAACTGTTGATATTGCGCAATTTCTCTCCAAGTTCATCAGCTGCCAGAAGTGCTCCAGATCACACAGGTTTTGATTCGAAGATCTTTTCCTTTTGTTTCTCAATGGAGATCTATGGTCATGCCCTTTACATACTCAGGGTTGAAATGTCTTTTTGTATAAACAGTCACACAGTGTAAAACCCAGAAACTCCTGTGAAATTTCCAAAACAGAGCACAAAGCTTTTGTTTGGAAGTTGCTTAAGATAAAGGTCCCTCTTTTCAGGGGCTCCACCTCTAGATTTCTTTCTGACAAATGCAATTGCTGATGAAACCCTGTTTTCTGATGGAAAAAAAATAACCAAAAAGAAAAAAAACCCAAAAACCAAAGCAGAACACTTTCAGTCAGCTATAACTGAAAACACAAGCAGCAAACTGAGCCAGGCAAAGAGGAACACTGGTTCCAGCTGAGCCAGGAGGAGGTGATTTTAGCGACACTATTTAGACGAGGCCCGTAACACACAGTCCTGCTTGTGTGAGCTACAGCCAGTGCTGCAAATGCATCTCCACGGTGAGTAATGACTGACATGCTGTTCAGTGGGATCTCAAAATCTCCTGCTTTTGAGCTACCTCGAGGAATGTGCATGCATGCTTATATAAATAAAGGGGTGATTTTGAACGTATATCTTTGTGCCAAGCTTTTACCAATTTTTTTTCTGCAGTTGCTATGGAGTCTCTGCTGAACTGTACATCATAGTGTTCGGGTCACTGGAGCTGCTGCCCCACACGGGTCCGTCATCTCAAAGAGCTATTGTATTCACTTGACATCTGTGAATGGCAGAGAGAAATGAGATGAAGATAGATTTATTTCACTCTGATTTTATTTCTCATATTTTCTTGCTGAAGTAGTACCTAAATGGCATAGCTCTGACTGGAAGGAAATGTGATATCAAAGAATAGAAGTGTAGAAATTGAAAAGAAATCCTGTGCTTCTTTATGTTGCTTCTGGTTCTGTTTAGGAAACAACCTGGAATATAGCAATGCAAATCATTAGCAGGACATCTCTCCTAATAATCTTAATCATGAAGAAAAATCTAAAGCCTGCCCAAACCTGGAGAAAATTCGGATCAGAGTCCAAATTTCAGGACATAGGTCCCTCCAGTGATGCAGAATTATTCAACAGAAACACATTTTGTGGGATGAATAAAAATGTCTCAAACACCTGCCTGATATTCAAGATCATGCATTAACAATCTGGGTAAACTCTATCTTGCCAATATTAAAACCAGAAAATATGACTTAGCTCTCTGTATTCCCCATCACGTCATCACATCCCAGGAAATTAAGGAGACAAAGAAAGAGGATTGAAAGGGATGTTTCTACACCCTTCCTCCTTGTTTCTCTGAAAAGCTCATAATTCTACCAAATTTGTCCCTAAGTGAAATTCATAACCTTCCTTCTATATTTAAAGAGTTTATACTTGTTTCTTTAATATAGTTTCCCTGAGGATCTGCCAGCTTCCTAAGTTGCTTGCCCTTAGACATTTTTTTCTCCATCTGTAATTCTGAATATGTTTATTTTACAAGTGAACCAAAATTCTGAATTGATCTAAGGCAAGGCGATCTTTTAGATTAAATAAGTGCTCAGCTGTGCATATAGGAATAGTGGCAGATATGAATAAAAACATGAGCATGAAGGCAAGATATCAGCGTAGCTGGTGTTGTAGTGGATCCATACTATGCTCCTAACTAAGACCATGAGAAACAATAAAACCACACAGTACAAACACAGAAACTTAAATCACGCTCCTTGAAAAGTTTGCCAAGGTTCATGAATCTTTTGAACCAACCTCGGCCTATTTTGAAACGAACACAAAACATGATTTTGTATTGAAACCAGGTGGGACCCAGAGATTTTTGTTATTTGGGGTTCATTTGAACTTGAGACTTGAAGCTTGAATACAAAAGGTGGAACACAAAAGTCATCCAGCTGAAGAAAATCTTTCTGATATGACCAATGAGAAATCGCAGATTTTTCTTATTTTTCTTTTTGTTTTCTTTTTTTTTTTTTTCCTTTTCCCAAGTGAATCAATCAAGGCACGTATGCTGTTAGACTGTGAATCAGATGGTATGACTGCATACATGTTTTTGGAGAATGCTCTGAAAGAAGGAACAGTAGGGAAACAAAAGTAGCTGACACATGTCTTATTCACGAAGAGACTCCATCTGTATCACCAAAGGACACATGCCTTCCTGTTATCTGCTGGATATAATCAAGGTAGACAAGAGCCTGAAAGTCCAAAATTCTGTATTGCCATCACCAGAAAGAACTATAAACTCTCACTTTTGATGGAGAAACAGAAGGAATAAAGTTGTTCTGAGAAGTTCAGCACTCAGACTGTCCAAAAAGTAGGAGTCACTAATGACCATAATCTTGAACAATATGATTGTAGGCTTGTACCAAATTATAGAAGGTAGATAAACAAGGAGATGGCTTTGTGCAGTTGGAGACCTCTAAACTTTAGTCCGAAAGTCTTGACTCTGCTAGAAATGAAATCCCTTTGCTCTCACTTTCTCATTCTACAAAATAGCTTTCATCATGCAAAGCAGATATTGTAAGGCATTTTAATTTCCTTACCAAAAAGCAGAGTATAAGACATAACATAGAATATAAAATAGTAAAGTCCTAAAATATGCAATTCACAATTGCTGAGGTAAATAGTTACTTTCATGTTCTTCTCTTTTTGATAAGAGATGGAAGAGGAACTTAAAAGCAAATGTTTTTTATTTTTGTCCTTCTTGATAGTCATGTGAGAACAGTGGGGGGTTTTTTTGTTTTGGTTTTTTGGTGTGGTGTTTTTTTGTGGTTTTTTTTTTAAAGTAAATGAACAATGAACAATCCACAAACTAAACAGCATCTTCTGAGGTAGCTTCATTTGTGGAGGCAAACTAGTAGATGAACAAGGATCTGACCAAACAAGACTTGAATGTGAAACTATTTCCACCAGATTATGTTTTTTCACCAGCTCCTACATTAAACAAAGAGAACTTTAAATATGTCTTTGAACAGTAACTGCTGCACATTTTACCACACAAGAAAAGACAAGGCCAGAAGAAATCCCACTAATTTTCAGTACCATGAAACTCCTAAAGTGAAGGCTCTGGGGAACAGTTCAGTTCATTGCCATGAAAGCAAACACGAGAGAAAACTCTTTGGATCCTTTTTCTACCACACACAGCTAAAGGCACATGAATGTGGGAAAGAACTTGATTGACTTTTTAAAACCCTTAATGACATGATTCTAGTGTTTGTAAAAGGTACTGGATTAAGATGTCTCTGGAGTTGGCAAGGACCTTGCCAGGCCAATTTTCTCACGTTGTCTCCTGAGTAGTTTGCAGATCTGCTTAGCTAGCAGAAGTAAGTGAAATCCATTATATTAAATTCATAAAAACATTCAAAGAGGAACCAGGTGACCCAGGTTCACCTTCACATCTCAGTCTCTGTAGACCTTGAAACAAGATCAAATCAAAGGGTGTCCTTACCTCCCAGTGTATTTATTAGATACTAATTTCTGCATCCGAAGTTCTCAAAAAATCCATGTATTCAGGTCTGCAGCACTGGCTCATGTCCACCTCTCTACACAGTGATCTTTCTAGCTTAAAGGAGTAAAAACAAAGAGCTCACCAATATAAAATGATCAAAGCTGGTGGAAAACATTTGTTTCTAATATAATTTGTGAAGGGATTTCATCAGTCTGCCTCCATAACTAAAACAGATAAGAAGTTAGATAGACTTTGTGTATTTAAATGCAAGTAACCAAATAGAAGCAATTAATAGAGATAACAAGGTTAATTCTTATTGCATGGAATCTGGCTTCATGCTGAGCAGATACAATAAACCCAGAGGAATGACTTTGCACTTGCAGTTTTGCAGCGCTTAACATACGATGTGATCAAAGCACTTTTCAATCCAAGAAGTGACTATTAGGGCAGCAGAACTATGTTTTCCCTGAGGATGGTGACCTACGGGCAGTTTGGGGTTCCTTTATCACACTGTGACCTTCTGCCTAACCTGGCATTGCTTGACAAGGAGACGAGAGGATCCCACAGAACAGCGATGTTGTGCCTCAGTCCTCCCAGTTATCCAAGTACATTGTCATCAAGACTCGTGTATAAGCATCTGAGGTGAGTGCTCATAGGATTTGATATCTGATGTGTAAGGAACGGAGGAAGTTCCAACGTCAATTTTCATTTCCATTACTCTGCTGATCTGTCTCCTGAGCTGCTTGTTATGCTTTCCAATAGTTTCCTTCCCCTTCTTTCCACATCCTTTTTCTCCATCCTGCATTGTACCAAACGGGGAATGTCTATGCAGCTGAGCTCTTCCCCAGTGGCAAGGACATAAACTTTAAAGGGTAATTAAAAGGTAATCCCATAGACTGATTACTACTTACTGAGCCCTTCTCACAATCCAGAATACAAATGAAAAGTGTCAGTTTAGGAACCTCATTATTTTAAGTCAGTCTTGTGAAGGCTTGATTGATTTGTTTGCATTTGGTGTTATCAGTGCTGTCAGTGGAACAGTAACAGCTCCCAGCTGCTGTTGCCACTGAGCTTCCCAAAATGGAGGGTGAGTTTGGGGGTGGGGGATGTTGTCTCTTTTGTTGTTGTTTTTGCTAGGTTTTTTAAAAAATGATTTCCCATGCTCACGTACAAGATCAACACAACAGGCACGAGTCTTCACTCACACATACTGTGCAGTAATGAGAAAAGTTCAGGGCAGTGACCATTTTGCTGGACAACAAAGGTACTAACAAACCAGACAAAGAGCACAGAAGGATTGAAAAAAGCCTCTGATTCAAATGAATGTACTTTACTGCATTCCTTCCCTTCTGGGATCACTTTCCATAAACATGCTCGTGAATGAACTTTATAAACAGGAATACTTGCTAAAAGCTAATTTTAGAGAATGGGTTTTCAACTGCTCTCCAAAAGCAAATTCCAAACCAAACTTTAATATGAATTTTACACTTTAGTGGTACAATTTAGTCACGCTTGGCCCACCTAAATCTGCTACTGTTGACCCAGCTACAGCTAGTGCCTTCCCCAGCCTCCTCCCCATCTCTGCTCCCTGTCACTGTGGCCACTAAAGGAAACTCTCCTGACCTCCAAGTCCTGCCAGTTCAGCTCTGCCTCCCTTTGCTCCCCAGCTCAGCTCTATGATAAGGTTATGGTGTAAAGATTAACATGAAACTTATTACAGTTTGAATTTAAAAATCAAAACAAAACAAAAATGAAAAAACAAACAACAAAAAACCAAAACACTGAAATGCATGGATTGGGCGAGGGATTAAAGAAATTCTTAATTCTTTAGCCTAGAAGATCTGACAGGACAGGAACTTCTGGCAAAGATGAAGGGGACAAGCAGTCAGGAATGGCCTGGAAGTGGTAATATGTAGCACAGAACAGCAGTACTTCCTCTGTGATACTTTGGTTGCACGCTTAGAAACATGAACTTCCTGGTGAGTTTTGTAAGTCTTTTCACTGGGGAGTAGAACTAAAGCCATATAAGCAACTCTGCAACTCTCTGCAAAGAAGAGTTTTTCCCTAATGGGTTGTTTTTCAAATGCATCTAAAATGTTGATTTTGCAAAGAAACACATAAAGAATATAAATTATGATAAGAGTCAACGTGAACATAAAAGCATCAATACCAGTGGATAAATTCCTATTGATTAATTGTCTGGCTGTAAAGAAAGATTGCTTCAATCACCTCTCATGGGTTGTTAGATCAACTTCTCTCTGTTTCCACAAGAAGTAGATAAATGGCCAACTGGTGGCAATCTACACGCACCTTAGTGTCCCCAGAGAGTCAAGACATAACACATCTTCTGTCTCACGTCAGGCCCATCTCTAATAAGAAGGCTAAAAATGAGTCTACCAAAAGGTTTAGAGACATTGAGCAGTATAAAAAATGTGAAAGCAATGCAAAAAGTTTGCAGTGGAACCACAACTGTGAGAAAATCAGTTAAAGAAAGTAAAATCCCAGCTCTGCTCTTAACTCACTGTGTGGTCTTGGGCAAGCCACAAAGGGCCATATTTTGAACATCTTACTCACACTAGTAACCAGCTCCTTCCAAAGCATTTCTGCTTAACATGGCAGTCAGTCCCCAAAACTTGCCCTCAAACTATGGAAACAGCATGAACAAGGATCTACTTACATGAGGATAAGTTTTGCAGTCTGTTCTGAGTTCTCTTTGACTCCATCTATCCATAAAAAGCCAAGAAAAGCTGCTACCACTGTGAGAATGGTGTTGCTGAGATTCAGTCTAATTAGTAAATGTTTGTACTGCTCTTGGAAAATGTGAAGTGCAAAGTAAGTGCTATGCAGCCGGAGCACATGTAGTTTAAACCTAATCTCCAGCTTTGAATTTGCAGACTTTTTTAAGTAGCTGCAACATGTGTGTGAAAGGAGAATAAAGGACTGTCAGGATCTCCTCTCTAGTGGGATCAAAGACTCTATAAAAGAACACAGCACATGCTATTTTTACTTGTGTTTCTGTTTCCCTGCCGTGTTATCAAGAGAATGGCCTGCCACAAGCCACAGACATTGCTCCACAAACCTTTTAGTGTGCTGGGAAGTCCCAGGGTTAGCTTCACACCACATCGTCATTATTACATAGTGTGGGTCCAACAGCAGTACATTTTACATATTCCAAATCTTTTCCATACATTTGGCACTGCCATACCTTAGTCCCCCAGATTTTGCTCCACCTTTCTTGTTTTCTTAATATGGTTAATGCTACCCAGCTGTTTGCAGTCAGCTTTAAAAACTATAACTAAATTAGCATTCCTGCTGAAGCTTATTCCCTGAGTATATATTCCCTACACTACTGATGTTCTCCATGCATTTCTTGACATTCAAGTACAGCTTCACTTTTATTTGCACAGTGTTATGTTTCAAAAAAATAACAGTCATTTGTAAAAAAAAAAAAAAGAATAGATGGGCCTGGAGAAAAACTCTGGATCCAAACAGTCTCTGGATGCTGGAGAAATTTACATCCAGGCTGGATTAAAAATGTGGAAGTAAACCTCATTTGTCAGATTCCCTGTCCTTCTGTCAAACTGTAAGTTCTTACAGCATGCATTCTCTAGTAATGGCAAAGTGAGACCTTTCCCAATAATAAATTATAAAGGGATAAGTTCAATGACAATTATTTAATGCAACAATTACATATTTAAACTCCAAGGTTGAAATTCTGTTCTGCACAAGTCGAACCCAGCAATGCATTTAGGCATCTTTAAATGAAACCAAGTTATCACCCATACTGTTAAAACCAGAGCGAGGAGAGCCCCTGGAGGTAGTTAGTTATTCCTGATGCTCTGGGTAACCTGCCGAGGTCCTGCACCAGGCCCATGTCCCGGCAGTGCACGGTGTAGCCCCACAGCCACCCCATGCAATACCTGTGCTGCTGCGTCTCCCCCAGAGGCAGACCCTCTGGAGCCCTTAGGTTCTCCTTCACCCAGCTTTGTCATTAGGCTTGTCTAAGGTGGAATGTCAGCTTGGGTTGCTGGTTCAGATCTTTCAGGGCTGAATTCTAAAGCAAAGACATATTTTGGTAATACCATGGGATCAGAATGTATGATTTTCTTGGGAAGTGGCAATTTAAACAATCTCACAATATTTGATATGGTCCTACCTGGATTTTTAAATCTACAAAAAATTAAATCCTTTTTTTAATACTAAACCTCCATGCAGTCCTTCTCCCCTTGTAAAAATCTGCCTTCGGTGGGGCTTACAGATGATTATTCAGCAGAATTGCTCACCCTCCTGTGCCTGACTTCTGCAAATTTCTTCCCCTTCCTTGTTCACTGTTATTTGTAAAAAACAAATTTTCTCTCCTAACCTGTGCTGGTGGTGAGCATGTTTTCCACCTCCTGCTGTGAGCCCAGGGGCAGTGGGGTAAGCTGGCCCCTGCACTCCTGGGAAGGTCTGAACCCCTCTCCAAGAAACTTCTTAATGAAGGGGCAGGCAGAAGGGAATTAAAAATGCATGGACACAAAACAAACCAGTCCTCAGCAAGCTCCTGCTGGCAGGCTGCACACTGGCCTCCGATTCAGCGGGATATCTGAGCAGGGGCTAACTAATGATTTCACTTATGGAGAGAGGAGTCTGTGTGCACCGAGAGTTCACTGCGTGCTGAAAACATTTGTTCAGTCAAGTTTCAAAGGCCTCCTCTGTCATCTGCAGGATTGAGGGTCAGATTATTAATTTAATGGAGTGGTTGTGCTATGCAAGGAAGTGGAAAAAATCTGCTTCCACCTTGGCCAGAGCAGTAAAGCCTGTAGCAGCCTTATACATTTTTTCATCACTGACAGCCCCTGAGAGAAGCAGAATTGTGTCTCCACTGCTTCTTGCCCTGAGAGTTAGTGTCACTCCTGGCATGATCCTTCCTCCTCTTTTTGCCAGTAGGAAAACACAGATTGCAGCAGATCTCTTGTTTATCCATTGTTGATGCCGGCACAGCCTGCTTTCACAAGCCATCTGTGAATCCAACACGAGCATCAGGACTGCATAGCACTAAATATGTACATTTGGGTCTCATGTATTTAATTCCAGCTTTTGTTTGAAGGTCTTTAGGCAGGGGAAGACGTGAATAATTATACAGTGGGAAGGGGGGTCAGGCAGGCAGTTAATACTAATTTCGTAGGAGAGAGATACTTGGAAAGCAACGGTACTGAAAGAGACCTAATAGACATTAAATTAGATATGAAATTTCCATCTGGTAAAATGGCAAAAAGCCCCATGCAAGTATGGGATGCATTTACAGACAATTCATGTCACAGGCCAAAGAAAAGGAAACTTTCTTACTTTAAATGGCAAAGTACCAGCAATGGCATAATACCTAGAATGCTACAGTCAGCGCTTGACATTATTGCTTTCAAAGACTTCAGAGAAAATTAACAGAAATGAAGAAAGGCTGGAAGAATTAGTCTATAAAAAGTGTTAGTGACTGTGTGCGTGTGTAGAAGGATGCAGACAATCCACATGAGTGCAGCCCTGAGAGTGTCCAACATAACCCAAGTTGCTTTTATCTTGTGTGGACCAAGCCCACCAAATCAGATCCATCTCCAATCCCAAAGTGAAAAGAATTCAGAGGTGAGGAGTCCCCTCCACAAAGCTGAGCAGGAACAGACCTAGATGAAAAATGATGGCTTTTCAGCCAATGGCTTTTCAGAAAATATTGAGAAAATAGAGCTGTTTTTAAAGTGTTTCCAAGAAACAGTATTCCAGTCTCCTTGTATAGAAGAGGAATCCAAAGATTTGCTCTGTAGATAGAGTGCTGAATTCATTGACCACAAATATTTGATGTGTGTAACTTTAATTACAACTTTCCAAAATAAAAAGAAGTGCCTGAAAATTCCAGGAAAATACTCTATTCTTTTCTCTTTTATCACTCTTAAACACAACCCACACCTCAATTTCTTTCTGTGTTTGCCCCTTCCACAATATCATGTCACTGCATGTTTTTCCTGCTGATTTTGTAGCCATTTCTCCCTCCCAATGAAATGGGAGCACAGAGTGATCCTCTGCTGGGAGTCCAAAATATCCAACAATATTCTTTGTCGTGAATCCTGTCCTCATTTGACCTAGAGATTTAATTGGGGCAGATAATTAAGTATATTCCAGTACTAGCACAATATGGGTGGTAATTAGTCTTGTGTTTGAAGGACACATTCTATGTCCCGGGCTCTTTCTTTGTGGCTATCTGTTTGGCAAAGAATAGTGGCACAGGGCTATTTCCATTACTGTATATCCCAGCTTAGGAGAACTCCAACAGAAACACAAGATAAATGCCTTTTTGCTATTCTTTTATACTTTAGGAAGATCGTTAAGTCACAGGCAAACACAGTGCCAAAGGTACTTTGGAGGCAAGGACATCTGACTTCAAACTATTTTTGTGCCTTGCATTTTAAGCCAAAACTGAAGGCTATGACGTGCATTCTGATGAAATTTACACTTGGCCCGCTAATTATGAAAGCTATCACAGGATATTCTGCTCACTAATAGGAAATAATAAATAACCGTATCAACGCAAAAGTGTTTCCTGTACTGCTAATTGCACCAGCAAAACCCTTTTCAGTTAAAGGAAATGATCTATTCAAAGAACAGTAACATTTCTGGCCTAATTGATAAAATGATTAACTGAGTGAGGTCAGGAAATGAAGTCCCTGTCCCTTGGAGGGACACAGAAATGCTCTGTAGAGATGCTTCTGAGGTGAAGTTCTCACACTGTGGGTGACCAAAACTAATGAGCAGGATTTCCTCGGTGACCTGGCAGACATTGGGAGGAACATACGGAAATGCTGAATGGGTTTTGACATTAAAATGCAGATAGAAAGGAAAAATGTATTAAAAGAAGTTCATGAATGGGAATCATCACGGAATCAGCATGCAACATCTTTATAATCCCTGACAAGAATAAAAACATTTTGAGGGGATAATTTAAAAGAATGCTCTCTTGATCAAAATGAGCTATAGATGAAAACAGTTGTTGGTGTAGCAAAGAACAGAAATTGGCATAACTTTTCCTATTCCAACGAAACTTCCAGAGGCTTGGAGTAGCTGAGCTGTCAAATTCCCCGGGGTTGTAGAGTGTGGAAGGAAATGGCCAAGAAGATCTGCCAAGGAATGAATCCATCACTATTGCCCATTCCCCATACTCCCTGTTCTCACATCACAAGTCATTGGAGAATGGCTTGCTGTACATTTTATTTCAGCCAGTTCCCATGTGAGTGGATAAAATGATCTGGTTTTCCAGTCATGCTTCCAGGTTTTTGAGGAGTTGTACTGAAATCAGGATATTGTCCTGCAGCGTTTGGGAATGAGGCTGGAAGGAAGAGAATAAAGTGTAAGCTCACGCCAACCAAAAACATGGGCCCCCAACTCATTATTTCCTATGTTCCTTCCTTCACTGTTCATCCAGACTGTCATCCCACTGTGTCATCCTGTGACATGTGTTTCACATCCTATCCCTTCCAGATCTAAACTATTTTTACCCTTTCATTTCTTTTTACCCTGTCTTTCTTCCAGAAAATAGCCACCCTACACTGGCTGAGCATATGCACTCACACTGAGTGTCCTCAGAAAGGCTTCCAGAGTAGCCTCCCAAACTCTGATCACCCTCTCAGCTCAGAACTGACTTTCATAAATACACACCCTGTGTCTGCTTCCCTTTTCTGTTCTTCATCCTGGTGTGAATTAGGGAAAGTTCTACTAACATCAGCAATGTTACACTGGTAGAAAAATGACACAGGTGAGTGGAGTATCAGGTCCATCCATGAAATGACGTAATTTGTTTGCCTTCTTAAAATGAAATCGTCTTTCAAAGGCTTCTGTGGTGTTGATTTTTGTGTGTATGTGTGTTTTTTTTCCCACTGGCCATCACATGGGTGTTCCATTAATACTAACAATAGCAACAAAAACAGCCTAATTCAAGCACTCAGTCACCTTAGGTTTTTTTTATTATTGCTCTCAACATTCACTGTTGAGAGAAATGTGAATAGCAGGAAAATAAACTCAAAATATTGCTTCACAAAGATTGATTCAAGTTGCTGCTCAGAAGATACTACACCATATGGAAAATGTAACTGAGTAGGCGCCAAATTTGTTTAGTTTAAACAAGGGTAGGTAAGATCTGATAATGCATGGGATCACTTTGGCACATAGTACAGCTCTCCCAGACCCATTGCATTATGCCTATCGTCAAGTTAGTTATCTAACAGCACAAAGTGGAACACCCTGACCCTTCTTATCCCTGTTAATCACTCTTAAGTAAATAATACCTCTTTGGAGAATAGTGATTCATATGCTGAAACCTAAGATATGGTCAAGCTGTGAACTGGTCTTCCTGCAATGATAGGTAAAGTCAAGGAGCAAAGATAAGGGAAGATTTTGTCAGACTATTATCACTACTTCACTTTTTAATTGCCTATAAAAGTTTTTTAAAGCAGCAGGACAGCATGGAAGAACACAATCCTTTCTGTTTTCTTTCAAGACAGCCTCTAAACAGCTGTTCTGTTTCTCTCCCATCGTCACCTATTTAATTTTAAGATAAGGGATAATTAGGAATCATTTCCTCTGTGAAGCAGCTAGGGAAGGTTATATATCTCCAAAATGTCCTGTGCTATTTCCTTTAAAAAAAGTCAGACCAGTTCTTGGTTTCCTGAGGCATTCTTATAGCCCTGATCATGCAGGACAAAAACTGAGAACGATATTAAGGAGTTCAGACATCTACTTTTCCACTTTTCTTTCTGCTTTCCATTCCCAGGACCCAGCCCAGCTCAATATTGATACACTCCTGCATAACCACAGCTTGCCATAGACAGGACCAGGATTCTGGTGAGCTGCTCCTGTCAGGATTTTGGAAAGCTGGGCAGCCAGCTGTCAGTCCCTCTCTTGTAATTTTAGAGCTCTTCATTGGGATATGGAGCTGAGGTGTATCTCTAACACACTTGCTAAGATGGCAGTCATGGAGAGAAGTCACCAGAAGGGTTGTCCACCCCCCAGAGCACAATGTTATGCCAAATGGAAAAGCTACCTCGGATTGAGCTCTTGTGCACTGTGTGATCAGGCAGGCGTACCCAGGTGCTTAGGTTGGCACAGCGGTGCTCACATACAGCAGTTCAAGGGCTGGTGACCCTTATGTCTATATGACTAAAATTTTGCCCCTACAGTGTTTTATAGTAATGCCTGTTCCTTTTATGGAGAAAAAGCCAAGATTTCACTCCATGAAATGTTTAAATCCATGTTCCAAACTTCTCAGAAACCAGAGTCAGTTTGTTCACATAAAGACAGATGAAGTGTGTAAGACAGGTACTTTGCAGCGGACAGGTCAGGAAGCTCCGCTTAATGTGTTAGACAGATACATTAAAAGTCTAATTTCTCAACCCGTTTGAAGGAAACACATCATGCTTCAAAGAATAATGACTGTATGCTTTTGTTCTTTTATTCATGAGATACCATAAGTAAAGACTGCTGGGGCAGACCTGGCTGTGGATTTGATTTTGGTTTGATTTGCTTTCTCGTGTTTTCCTGAGACTGGGGGAAAGACTGGCACTTTATTTTACTTGCCTTCACAAGGAGCAGGTTCAATATATTGAGATGTTTAACATTTGGATGCTTTTATTCCATCATTTCCCTAAGTACTTTGACTGTGATGAACATAGTTAGTTTTCGTAAAAGATTATGTCTAACAAGTCTGCTCAGCAGAGAGCAAGAGGCCAAATGCCCATGTGCTATAAATCAGCAGAACCCCACTGAGGTCCACAAAGTCAGTGGAGCTGGGCCAGTTTGCAGCAGCTATCTGGGCTCTGGGTTTGTCCTGAACCATATAAATTCTTTTGAGGTGTTTGCAGTTGACTTGAACACATTTGCCTTCAGGACCTCAGTTAGAGAGCAATGATAATCTCTGGAAGCAGACCTAGAATGCTTTATTTCATGAGACACTGACACAGGGTAAGAGTATGCCTTCAATAAGGTCTGGGAAACATATTTACCTGCTATGGAAGAGAACCAGTTCTTTTTAAGTAACTAATGCTGAATGAAAATCTCCATAGGACACTTTCTTCTCCTATGGAAGTTTTCTGAAGATGCCCATTTTCCCTTTTTTATCTCTTTATTTGTCATAATGTACATAGAACAGCTCTAAAAGTTTCTCTATTGTTTGGTTTTTTTTTTTAATTCTCAGCTAGTTAAAAATGTTCATCACTCTATTTATGTATTTTAAGCATTTGTCAGGTTTACATGGAGCTTGAAATAGTTATGGTTCTATTTACCCTAGAATAAGGGGCGAGGAGAAGGACAATCAAAATGTCACTTTTATTTAATGAGTGACATTTTTTCTTATACACTGAAGATTTTTTATAGTCCTTAGGAACAGATATTGAGCATGACTTTATATTCCAATGCAGAGCAAAAATTGAAAGCTCTAGAAGGACTCCACAGCAAACTTTGTCTAGGCATTCTTTGAAGATCCACAAGAAAATGAAGGAGCTTCACCTATAGCACAACAAAACACCATGTGACAATGAATTCATTCACAACACACCATGAAACTGAATCTACTCCATGTGAATACCATAAACCAGGCACATGAAGGATTATAGTCCTATAAATTCATATACACAGACAAGCACACACAAAACTGAGCTTGATGAGCTTACAGAATTCTTTGCATTTCTTTAATTTCATTTTATGTAAACAAAATGGAAAGTGCACACCCAGTTCTTTACCGCTTGACACCATCACCATGATCAAATAAATTGTTTTAGTATCTTTGAAACAACCGTTCTTTGTGTGTTTGTGCCTCCTAACATACGGTCTTCCTCTATCTTTTGGAACTGAATAAAAAAAAAATTCAATACTTTTATAGAGGCATGCAACATTTTCCTTCCAAAAAGATGTCATGAACAGTTTAGTGTCAGAGTACGAGCTTAAAAAATAACAAAGGAACATGTTTTTGAAGTTTTAAATCTTATCGTGACCTTTGAAACTTGCTGGGTGGTGAATTCATTAAAAGATGCCAAAATATAAGCTCAAAGTCTCAAATTTATTTAGTGCTATAGAACCCTTCCATTCCAGGAGGAAAAGCATCACTAACTGTATGTGCATATCAAACACCAAACCAAACTGTGCTGTGCTAATGGTAATTCCTTCAATATTGAACCATTAACATGATGTTAGATATTCTACATTTTTCCAAACTTTGTTTATGGCAATCAGGTTATGCAATATATAGTTCAGATCAGAATTTCCACTGTCCACAACCAGTAACATGTGATGTAAATTAAAGGTGGGCAAATCCATTCAGATACAGACAAGATGAACAAATTCAAACTTCAAACAAGAATTTACCTTAAGGTGCTCAAAATGTGCTTTCAGTTTTGGAATGTTTACTCTTTAATTTTCAATCAGTTTTATATTTCTTCATTCTTAACAGTCCAGCAAGTACAAGGGAATAAACATTGCAACACTGCTTTCATAGACTATTTCTACTTGTCTCTTTTCATGACCAATACCATTGATTCTGACAGCAGTGCCAGTCTCCGTCCAGCATTCATTTCTTCTCCCATTTAGCACTTTCTTTTCCATTATCCCTGATTCCATACATCCAGTATTCAGATTTCACTAATTTACATCCTCTTGAGACTTATTGAGGTAGGAATTACACTCACTCTCTTGCTTGCTTGGGAAATTCTGAGCACTTCTGTGCCACTCTAAACCCAAATCCCAAGCAAAATCCCAATTCATGAATGTTGATTCAAACAAGGAAACAAAGACTTTCCCAAACTCTGGAATGTTTAAGAGGACCAATACAGTGCTCACTAGGTAAAAGAACAACACAAGAAAAAGGAAATCAAAGATGAGTGGAAAGAATGTAAGGTATAAATAAACCAAGCCCTCTCACCCCTTCCCTCCTCCACAAAAACTGTGGTGTGAGTAGAGGGATAGCAGATACTTCCTGGACTACATCTAGTTATACATTTCACACACAAACTCTTTCTTCCTTTTGACCTAATCCTAGATTTTTTGTCAAATTCAACAGTACTGGACATATGAATTGAACATTCAATCCTTCAGTAATTATTTTTCACAGCTCTGGGTTGAACCAGCTGACTCCAGAACAAGAATTATTGCAGAAAGAGAAACTCTGCAAAACCCTCCAAACATCTAGAATCAAAACCTCTCCTCTTGCTGCAGAACCTGAATAGGAAATATTGGTCCAAAAATACTTTAATCCTTTCTGCCTGGCAAGAACCACATTGAAAGAAGCTACATTTTGGTAGCAAACCCAGACAAACAGTGGTCATGCATCTTATGGAATGCCTCAGGAATATTCAGCATTCATGGAAAGAAAATGCATGGGGAATGACAGGGTTCAGGCTACTGGTATCCCTTGCAGCTTGAATAGGTGACAGGTAACTCCACAAATATAATCTCATTTCTCCTTAAATGTACAGAACTGCACATACAGGAGGAGTTTTTCCCATCTAGAAAGAACTCTTTTCATCCAATTCATCTGATTCCAGCTCTGTTGGGCCCCCAAAAAACAGTGCAGAAATTATACCACATGCGGACAGATGAAATAGGTTAACCTGCTTCAAAGTAGAGCAATTACAGTAAGTCAGCTTTGGTGAGGGGGCACATGGGGAAGAACTATATTTACAGTCAGGATGGAGCTTGAATATGTTACCTGAGAAATCGAGAAATGTAAATTTCTATGTAGAAAATCAAAATCATCCTACCCCAAGCAGCCAGTACCCTCACAACTGCAGAGCACTCGTGCATTCAGGTGCCTGTGACCAAAAGAATCCCTCAGGATCAAGAGCTCTGTCAAAAAAACTCCACAAAGCTGTCCAAGAAAAGAGACAAATTTACCACTTTTGCAATGCAGCAAGATATTTTTCGCCCTCACTTCAATATTTTTGTGAAAATGAAAGACAATTTTTGTTTGATGTCTAAGAGGGAA
Source organism: Sclerurus mexicanus (assembly GCA_013396755.1). Taxonomy (NCBI): domain Eukaryota; kingdom Metazoa; phylum Chordata; class Aves; order Passeriformes; family Furnariidae; genus Sclerurus; species Sclerurus mexicanus. Next base: position 504,322 of record VWZF01005389.1, on the reverse strand, counting down.
GCTCTTTTCTGAACAGAAGGGCTAAGATTAAGCCCAGGAACAATATAACAGCATAACTGAGTAGGCAGGAACTGGCTTGTCACTGGAGAGGAAATTCTGCTACTTTGAAAAGAACAAGACTTCAAAACTCCCATGAAATACAAATTTAAAAAATGTTTGAAGTCAGTTACAGCATCTTATCTAGATAAAAGAAGTATGTATTTTGGTTAAAAAGCAGATAACTTTAAACTTTTATGGTTTTTAATACAAAAAAGGTCAACATTTAAAGCAAAATATGTCTTGGACATTACTGAAAGGCTCTGTTTTGTTTCCTTTTACAAAACAGACATTTGTTAAAATCAATATATTAACATATTTAGTTTTAAATGAAAATCACATTACACTTTGAAAACTGTTTTGATAAAAACTCTTAATAATGTTAATTTCCAAGAGCTGTACCGTTTTTAGCTTGGGCAAAAAGTTAATGCACTCAGTGCTGTACTGAGTATTGTTGAACTACAATAAAGTACTTTGGCTTATTTTATGTACTGACTAGTATATTCATGTTATTTTGATTTGATGGAACAATACATTATGCTTGGTCTTCCCTCAAAATTGAAAAGTATATTTTATAATTATTATCAATTACAGCATATAGTCAATAATTTTGCTCATTTTCTCACTATGGTGAGAATTTATAACCCTACTATTAGGAGTTAACACAATAAGTTTACAATGTGCATTATTGTAAATGTAAGTGCATCTGCATATTCATTATAACAGAATATGATCCAGAATCCTGTATTTTATTTGAAAGGTTAAGAAATATTAATACATTTCTAAATGACTCGGTCTACTTTTTGATGAGATATTTTTACCACTTTATCCTTGTACAGAACCTCTTAACTTGCATTTAACTAATGCCTGTTTCTTGGGCTGGCATGGAAAACTCAACACTTCTCTACAGTTTGTTTGAAAAGTTGCCATTTTCACTGTTAAATTTTTGCATTCAGGGATAATGATGATAGTTGTGCTTATTCAGAAAACTAATCTCTCTTTTTTTGCATATGGCATGTTTTCTCATTGCCAGAAAATGCCACATGAAGCAAATTAAGTTTCAAGTTTGATCCCTCAGTCTAAAAGGCCCATTAATTTTGGGAGGCCAGTGATCTGTGCAGGACTGATTTTTTTATACTTTGTTTTCAGTGGCTGGCGTAAATTGGGTTTTGTGCATTCTGATAAGATTAAGGTCTAGGGTGTAAAATGTGAAAGAAATATTTAAACAAGGTATGAAAAAAAACATGATAAACACTGCATCTTTAAAAAGGGGAGAGTGAATTATATTTCATTGCTTTTTTTGAGAACAGTTGGTTTAAATTTCCAAATAACTTTCATTTCAAAGAGACAGTATCAAAACACATGCAAAAAATAAAATTCTAAATAAGGCACAATAAATTATTTCACTGCTTAGGTATTGGATTTCAAAGGGAGAAGAGAGTATGCACAAGGATATTAGAATGGACTATATTGTATCTTTGGGAATTGCTGTCAAATATTGATGAAAACAGAGAGACTGTCGGAGATCAGATAAAAGAAAGAAATGATTACATTTGGAAGAACAATGTGAAATCTGTGGCCAACAGAGACTTTGAATGTAAGCTAATAGCAATCGGCCAAAGAACAAAGCTGGAGGAAGTCCCACATATTCAATCGCATTTACAGTCAGTAGAATATGTAAAAATTTTATGGTGCATTTTTCCTTGTTTTGAAACTCACAAAATCCACTATTCAGTAGATCTGGCTGTGACACATCATTACAGGGCATTGACAAGCATCAACAAGACACATGAAAACATTATGAACACTGCTTTTAGCCATTTAGCCATAACTTGTGCTTATCATAACTTAAACACAACTTTTGGCTTTTCTAGAATTTAATTGAGTTATAAAATTGAGAAGCCTTACTGCTTTTACATACTACACAAGGGCACATGAGAATTTTTGTCTTTCAGGTGCAACTTTTGTGAGTCTCACTACACGGAATGCTGTGCTTTGAGATTTTTAATCATAATATGAAAGTAAAAGCCATGGTACAAGGGTTTCTTAATATATTGCTTTTCCTGAACTGACCCTCTCTTTCCAGAAGAAAAGTATTTTAAGTGTCTCTTTAAACAACAAATTTCCACTAAGATAACTGCTATTATCAGCAAAGATTTTGAGAACTCACATATCAACATTTACTAGACCTATATATTTGCAGAATTTTTAAGGCAGCATAAAGAGCTGCAAAATCATTAATTGTTAAATATGGAGGTAAGGAAGTCTAGAGCTCCTCCATTCAGAGAGACACAGGCAGTTCCCTTACAAGCAAGGTAGTGTTACTGTAACATTATAGCACTTCAGATTTTATGCACTTTTAATGCATTTTATGCACACATTTTTAGATTAAAAAGGTTAATGAACCTTGTGCCCTGCGTTCCGATGCTTGTTATATTGCTTGTAAATCTAGAGCAACTCTGTGGACTTCAGTGTAGTTATTGTATACATGTGTGTTGTAACTAAGATCACAGTGTGGTCTTATATTCATGTTGGAGAGAGATTACAACCGGTCCCTTGATTTAAGCAACACCTGGATCTAAATTGACCTTTTGAACTGCTGTACATGGGCTCCGCAAAGCCAACTACACCTTTAGGTCAAAGATGAGATGGGCTTCTTGATTCTGTTGCTTTGGGCTTGAATCTGGAGTTTCATTCTCTATCTTTATTGCAGTAAAGATGTAAAATTAGGATAAAGGTATCTCATTACAGGAATCGTCACCACCTTGTTGTCTTACCCTTTTGTGACCACAGGGATGTTTCACTCACGTGTCCTTGCAAAGCCCTGCTGAAGGGCTGTAAATCCCCAAGGAAACACAAATAAAGACATGGCACCTAAGGGAAAAATCTTTAACTAGTAGGGACTGCCGCCTTTGGTTCTGAAAAGGCAGTATAACATCATCCAAAAGATCTAGCACTGGTGACATTTGCCATGTGATCTTCAGCTTGCTTTTATTATAAATACACACACGGAGGCCTATGTTCTCTCGCTGTGTTCCTCACTCTTGCCCAAGTGAAATACTCACTGTTTGTCCATCACATGACAACTCAGGTCTACAAACACATCCCAACTTTTTTACCTACAGCATTTTCACTGGCATATTTGCTCACTTTTTCCAAAATTTTTCATCTCCTAAACAACACCATGATGTTTTCATTTTCTAACTGGGACATGGTTAGGGATAGGTGCAAAAAGTTAAATATAATTGGGCAAATTATTGATTATTAATGTACTGCAACCACACAAGTATTGTGCATTTGGACAAAAGGAGAGGAGACATAAACGTATCCCACAGGAATTGCAGGTAAGAGTTGTACTGGAAGTGCACATGATGGCTGCAGCGTGCATTTTCCTGTTATTAAGAGCACCATTTGTTCTGGAGAGTTGTTACATGCACCTGAGGACACAACAGGAATGTGGATTTTAGAGAAAACAACATCACTTCTGACAGCTCTACATGTTGCTCCCTAAGGTGGACAGGAGGGGCTAAGAGACAGTGACATGATTCAAATGGAAAATGGTAACATCCTAACTTGTAACCTTCAGCATAGGCTATGGTAAGTAGGCCATTCTGTAAATCACTGCTTTAAATAAGCTTATTCTGCTTATGAAGTTTGGTTTCCTCTAAGGTTTCAGCCTCACATGAAGTATCTCAAATTCAACATTAAATTGCAATTAAAGCTATGACAGAAATACACCACACCAATGCCAACAGGTTTTACTGGAAGGCATACGGTTACCTGTTTTAAGACTCTGATGTTTTCTTGGTTTGCACTGTGTTCAGAAAGTTATTTTGCAATCTTTTAAAATTTAATTTCCTATTTTATTTATGTGACAGTAGGCAGAAAAAAAGATCTGTTATCGAAGCTTATAAAAGACCTAGATTTCACTGGAGAGGCCAGTGATGTGATCATTTACTGATTTCACTTGGGCTGCATGCATGTAACTAAAAGCAGAATTTGACAATCTGTCCCTTGCAGTGAGAATGTGCAGACATACCAAATGTCATAAATGTTCCCAGCTGGAACTGATACCTATACTTTTCTCATAGGGACAACACATAGATTGGGAAGTTTGTCCTTAGTTCAGAGCTGGGTGGCCTAATTCCTTCTGTTTTTGGTTTCAGACCAAAATTAATGTGTACATCTGGGTCGTAAGTGCCGAGAAATTCTGGCTTATAGTGGAAAAGATTACAACAAGCCCAGTGTTAGTGGTATAGGAGGAGCTGACAGCTTCGTGTACTCCCACTGAGTGATTGCTTGGCCTTTCCTAAGAAAAGACTTTCAGCAGGCAGACTTAGCAGCAGAGAAGATGAGTAGATGACTGCAAGCCTGAGACATACTGGAAATGGGCAAAGTTGATGGGCCATCTGAGACTTGAAACTTCACTCTGTTTGTGTAATGTTGCAAATCTGATTTTGCTTACAGTTACACTGTTTTATTCAACTCTCCAGAATTCAAGTAGATGAAGAATGAAGAGATTCAAATAAATATTTCTGGTATAGACTACCTCTGCATGAGGGAATTCTGCTTCCACGTCCTCTTATCAGTGGTATTGTCAGTTCCTGGTCTTAATGACTGTGTCAAGCATTTCCAGAGAAAATGCTAAATGTCTTTTCCTCAACAGGATGTTCAAGTTACTAAATAGGGGGAAACACAAAGCTCCCACGTTGCCAGAGTTCTTACTTTCCCCCTGGCCAGTGAACTCCCTTTGCCCATTCAGTACCTTGGGTGATCTTCCAGACTCCCCTTGAAGGAAGCAGCTTCAGTTTCGGCTAAAGGGTGGAAGGGCTGGAAGATGACAAGGAAAAGTGGCAAGAAAAGAGGCTACATGCATTGGTAGTTCATGTTTGGTGAATAATGGTTTGGCGTTAAGCTTAGGTTTCTGTATGCTTAGAGAATCTGTGAGATGTCTCCACTCCAAGCACTGTGGGTGGTTCAGAACATGAACTGGCTTGTTCTGTCAAAACAAGGAATTCTGAGTCAATTTTGAAATGCAGAGGCTGTTGGAAAAAAAAAAAAAAAAGCCAGTGAATGTCCTGCTATAGAGGGAGGCATTGGGTCTGCTCCTGAGACCCAGCAGGAAATGCCACCTTGGGTATTGTATTACACTTTCTTTCTCAGCCAGCTTTAACTAGGAAGTTACTACCTCCAGTTTCACAGATGACAGATGGCAAACCACTTCATACTGAATTTGAAAACGTGAGCATTTTGGGGTCTAGAAAGTCATCTTGTCCCTGAAGATTGTAATGTTTGGGAATAAGCCAGTCCAGGATGGCAATGAAGTAGCAGCTGAAGACTGTGCTGCTCCATGGTCCAGGTACTGTAATTTCTGGTCCCTCTTTGTTTGAGCTAAGACTTCATCTGAAGAGGACGGAGCTGTTTGCATAGCACAGGCAGAGGATGCACCATCTTTCTCCCTAGCCCGAGGTCATTAGGCAAGAATCATGGTCTCCCACAACTCTTCAGGATGATTCCACATTATCTCCTATTGAGTCAAATTGCACAGTTTGGCCCCACGTCTGAATTGCAGAGATTACTGATGAAAACAAAAGTTGTTGTGAAGGTCACTTGATAAGATTTTGTTTACACACTAGGACCAGTTTCTCAGAATCTTTAAATTAAATTAAATAACACATTAGTTGTTGCGCCAATATCTAAGCTTAAGTGCTAGTCAGTCATCAACTCTGACAGCAGTAAATCCAGCATAAATAGAAAATACCATTAACTTTGAGAATTTACATAATTACATTGCCCAGATGAGTATTTCTTCCAAAAGGAGATTGCAGATGCATTTCTGACTCTTTACTGCTTGCAGTAAATTGGGAAGCTCAGTCTGCACGCAATAATATTGGAAGAGAATTGCAAAGCATTATTAAAAAGATACTGGTGTCAAAAGACTGTTCCATAAAAACACATGTACTAAAACCTTCAGCATTAATTGAATCATGCTTGTGTTTTGGCAATGCTGGAAACCTGGCTCAGTCATCGCTCTGGTGATTCATTAGTGCTAATTAATGCTTTTTCCAGGCTAGTAACAAACTAAAGAGAGACTGTTTGTCTCTACTGATCATTCCACAGTTACAGTAATGGTTTGATTTATGTATCTGACACTTAATGCCGCGTTTCATTCATCTCTAAACAAGTTTCAAAGGGACTGAGGGTGCTTATGCGAAAGTTTAAGACAAGCAAACAAATAAAAGTGTTTCCTATGAGTACTGCTAAGCAACAATGCCTGGTTTCCTGAGGCTTCCCATCCAACCTGCTCTAGCCTCTTCTTCCCTAAGACACAAACAATGCCAGCATTCTCTCCAGCAGGACCTTCAGCATCCTCCCAGTGGAATTTTCACACTCCCTTCCCTGTCAGCAAGAGGCTCGGTGGGCTGGCAGCCACCTGTGGCACGGCAGGCGCAGAGTTCTTGGCCACGGGCTGGACTGGTCAGCTGGCTGTGGCCTCCCCGCAGGGACCTGCCTGTCCCCTTGGTGCGGCCACCAGCCTTACTTGCTCATCCCAGTTCTGCTGCCAGTTTCCCCAGAAACCCCTCACTACCTCATACAGGCGGTTCAACTCGAGGGCAGTATCTTCAGACCTTCAGACCTACACCAAGAATCTGAATTTCAGTATTATTCTGCTCTCAGATCTACAGGGAAGGTTTTGACTCCAGTATTTTGCTCTCTCTACAGGCACAAAACTGTGTGTGCCAGCAGTAGCATAAAAAGTGTAAATGCTGCAAAAATATGTTGCCATTTCCTCTCACTCTGCTGCCCAGTTTAGAAATTTGGCTGGAGGCATTCACTGCAGTTTGGAATTTTCTTTCAATATCATTTTTCTGTAACCGTTTCCTTTTACATTTTTTAAACATTTTTAGTGCTCAGGAAATGTTATAGAAGGGGAGTCTGGAAACAGAAGCACTTTGCTTACCCATAGATGAAGAGTAGGGTGAGCAGTGCCCTTTGCTGCCAATGAGCTTCAGTCTTTGGATGAAGCTATCTTCTCGGTGGCTGAGAAAATATTTTGAGCTTCATGCACATTCAGTTCTTGGCCGCTTTTTGGCTGAGCAGGGACAATTCAAGTGTTGTGGATCTCTTTCCATTAAGTACAAGGCTGACATCACCAATGCATTTCCCATATGACAGCAAAGAGTTTCCAGATGGAAACAACTTTCCACAAGCTGTTGACTGGCCATGAACTATAGTAGTGATGCAGAGGTCTCTGCACATCTGAGTTGGAGAAAATTGCTATTGTAAAAAAAACCCAAAACAACCCCCCCAAAAACCCAACAAATTAAATATATATATATAATAACAACCAAAACAACAAATACTTGGATCACCATGTATGTGAGGGGGAAGGAGGAAAGTAACATTAATTTTCTGAAGTCTGCTCATGGTATAACAGGTACAAGATCAGACAGATTAACTTTGACAAAAACAGTGCACCACTGCAGCCTTCTAAGAAAGAGCATACATTTAAAGTTAGAAAACCATTTGTGCTCTTTATATGTTAATGATAAAAATATCAGCTTCTAATACATTATATACATATGTGGACTAATAATAAAATATTGCTTTTTCAAAGCCAGAATTAATACCATTTGCAATTATAAGGCATTTGAATTAAATATAGCTTAAAGTCCAGCTAGGGAGAACAAATAGGAAGAATTAGAGATCTATATGTAGTTATATCTCTGCAGGCTCACTGGGGTCACAGAGATGTAGTAGGATAACTCCCACAGCTAGAGAGCTGCAATGGATTGATCCACTCCTCTGTGCTGAGGAAGCTGATCAATGTCACTGGGAAGATACCCTCAATAATGCTTGAAAGATTACAGTGATCAGAGGAAGTTACTGAGGACTGGGAGAAAGAAAACAACCCTCCTGTCTTCACAAAAGGCAAAAAGGGAGATCTGGGGAACAACTGGTCAGTTTCACCCCAATCCCCAAGAAGGTGATGGAGCTAATCCTTTTGGAAAACCTTTCGAAACATACAAAGGGCAAGATGATTTGAGTAACCAACATGGACATATGAATGGGAAATCACACATGATCATCAGTGGGTGAGGGCAGAGCAGTAGATGTCATCCGTCTTCACCTTAGCAAGGCTTTCAACACCATGTTCATCACAGACAAATCAATAAGGTATAGACTAGATAAGTGGACAGAGAGCTGGGCTGAAAACTTGATGAACTGTTTGGCCCAATGAGGAAATCAGCTAGAGGTTGGTCACTGGTTGTGCACTCAGGGGTTGATATCAGATCCAAATCTGACATCTTCAGTAATGACCTGGCCAACAGGACAGAGTGCAACCTCAGCAAGTTTGCAGACAAAGCAAAATTGGAAGGAGTGGTGGATACACCAGATGGTTGTGCTGCCATTCAGAGGGACCTCAACAGGCTGGAGAAATCAGCAACAGAAATATTATCAACATCAACAAAGGAAAAGGAAAAGTCCTGTACCTGTGGAGGAATGACTCCAGAGGTCCCTTCCAACCTCAGTCAGTCTTTGGTTTTGTGATTCTGTGTTATTTGATTCTGGTCAGAATATAAAACACCTGTTCACTACATCATTAAGGGGCAAAAAATTTCCAGGGATTACTACTTTAGGAGACCTTGTGTTTTAATAATTTTAGAGCAATAATGTAGAGGGGTTTTTTTTACAACTTGACACATTTTAAAGTAAGACAATAAACGAATTTATTTTTTCATTGTGAATGCATTGTAATATTGCCATTCTACCAGCTGTCATTACGTTTTCACTTTAGAGAAATTATTCAAACTAGATTTAGAACTATCCTATTAGTCCTAGGTCAAGAACCTGAGCTGGTTCTTGAACTACCAATGAATTAGAGGGCGCTCAGTAGGGGGAATTGTCACATTTTGGAAACAACATAAATCTACATACCAAAGACTTAGACCATGAAACAGACTCAGACACACTCTCAACAATCTTGCTTTTAAACCTGCTGAGCTTGAAAAAAGCAGTTTCCGATAATTATGTATTTGCTTCTATAGAAGTCCTTTTTTGATTTCAGCTGGCTGTAATTTTTCTGATTCTCTAATCACCATTAGAGTTTATAAGCTGTAATTCCACATAAATCAAAGCCTTTGCAGTGTTTCAAAACTGGTTTGAGAGCAGAGTTTGGTGCAGAACTCTACTAAATTGTGCTTTCCTGTGTAGCATTAAGCAGCTGCCACACCTCACTGTAAAAGCTTTCTGTTGGGTATATGGGACATTGGTAGATTGAACTAATACCAAGTTCTGGAGACAAATATGCATACATATATGTGGTTACTGAAGTTATTCCAGATTTATACTTCTGAAACTTAGATCAAAACCATTAACTTCTACACAGTAACTTTTACATGTTTGCTCACAGCTTTCAAGGACCTTTGAAAAATGTCCAGTTGCAATACAGCTACCAGGAACTACATTTGTGTGGCATTGCTCTTTTAAGCTGCAGTTAAACGCAGCAAAAACAGAGGATGGCGAGGATGCAATCCAGACCACTTGCTTTCTGAGTGTGTTTAGCCTATCTACAGTAAATATGTGTTGTAGTTTTAGTTCAATGGGAAGGATTTTTAGTGAATTTTTTCACACCACCACATAATTCAGATTGTGGGGGACCGCACCCCACCTGAGCTGGATTGGGAAAGATTGTCCCCACCTTCTTGGGACCTGTTGGAAAGGTGTGTCCCTGAAGTGAAGCATCCTAGGAACTCGGGTAACAGGAGATAAAGGCACGTGTGTGCCAGAACTCTCTCACTTGGTACCTGTGTTTTGCTCATTGGAGTACAGTGGAGCCGGTGCCATAGGGCTTCCCTTGAGATGAAACATCCTTCCAGGTTTTGTTGTAACCTAGGGGAAGCAGGATAGCTAGGTAAGACTGTCTGCTATTGTTGGTTGGGTTTTTTTGTTTCTTTCCATTTTTAGCAAAATGGTTATTTTTCCTCCTTCATTCAGACCCCTCATAATTTCGACTTCATCTGTACCGGGGGGAGGGAAATAAAAGAAAAGTGAGGGTTCATCTCAGCAGAGGTCTCACCTCCCTAATATATTGCCATTAAACCAAGACAGTATGTCAGAAGCACCATGATACTATCCAGAGTAGATGTACAAGAACTGTAACTTGCACATGAGGACATTGCAGGGTTAAGAAGAGGGAACATAATCACTGTACAAACATTAGGAAACTGATAGCTCAGCATGTACATTTTCATGCCAGCGTCAAGGTTGGTCTAAAAGCTCACAGTTTGTAACTGTTTTTATTTGCAAACTAGCATGCAGAACTAGAAAACTGAGCTTAAGCTAGATTACTGTTCATAGTCATAAATCTAAAGCTGACTTTCACAACAACAAAAAAATTATTGGCATATATTTAGACCATGCATGACCTTGCTGAATCAACTTGGCATTCTCAAGAACAACAAAATAAAACCAGATGACAGATTCTTGTTTTCAGACTATACAGATGCATCTCACAGCATGTGAAGAAGAATAATTGCAGTGGGTATGAAGGAACTCATTTCATCCCCCATGGATTTTAGGTGACATTTACTTAAGGTTTTAAACATTACTGAAATCTTTCAGGTAGGTCCTGAATCAGACTTCCAGCACAGATAATTAATTTCATTAAGAATCCATGACAGAACAGACTCTCCAATTAGTAAATAAAATGTCCTTACACAAGCAAATCTGTACTGAGGAAGTACATGTAGTGAAGTTAATTTTCTGAGTTTTTCTGGAATTGCTACAGCATGAACCCCTCAGAGAAACTTTTGCAATAAAGTTTTTCATGTGGTCTTCCCACCATGTACATGGGGGAGATCCATGGGAAAACCTAGTCCCAGCTCTGTGTGGTTTTCATTCTTCTGCACTTTTCTTTGGATACAAATAGGCAACAAAGCTGTGACAGGAGCATCTGAGGTTGCATATGGGGAAACAAAATGCTGTTAGTTAGGAAGAAAAATTAGAGTTGCTGTTGTTTTCCTGCACTTTCCACTAGTATTGTGTACAGACATGGAATGTAAAGTGGATGTTCCCAACGCCAAAACCTGCTCTGACCATGTCTCTATCCACCAGAGGGACCTTGAGTTACATGATAGAGTCACTGTAGACTTACAGGAAGATGACTGAAGAGTGCTGGAAGGATCATGTTCTAGCTTGTTGCAGGTACCAGAGCCATCCAAACCACAGGCTCTGCAGCCTGGAAGGACATCTGCAACACACTGCCTCCTTCCTTCATCCAAAAATGTTCATTACACTAATGAAAATGGTGAAAAACAGCCTGTGGAAGCAACATAGCCACCTCCCCAAATTTAGCTCCTCTTAACTGGATCAAAAATCAGCAAGAGAAATCTTGTGTCTGTGAGAGTCTTGAGAGACTGTAACAATATAGATGGAATGCTGGAGGAAGCTGAAAAAGGGAAGGAGGAGCATTACCTGCTGAAGGAATAATCATCTGTTTTCACATACAGAAAACATTATTTCACAATCTTGAATGTAAACTCAACACTTTGTTCTGTAATAGATGATAATAATATATGCATTTTTGAAAATGAGCGCTTGTTCCTATCTAATTGCATCCTCTGTTCACTACCTACACTGCCTTTAAGTTAAATGGCATGTTTTCTTTTTTGCTTTTCATCCGGAGTGATGTTTTTATTAATCAAAGTTCACACTTCACTAATGCTCCCCTGCCATCACTACCACAAACCTGACATTTAGCCCAACCATGAACAAGATGTTGGCTGGAGTTCTCCTATCATTAGCATGTATTTCCTTAATATCCCATGTTAATGTGGTGTATATGACTAGAAAAACCACGACAGAAGCAGAATTTTCATATTTCACTTCAACACATTGTATTCTGATAGTTGACATTTTGGCACAACACGACGCAACACAGGCTGTAGCTCAGCAAAAGTATAATGTGCTTTGTGAAAATCATGTGTACAAGTTGTTAATTGAAAATCCTTGCTCTGTGGTTGGTTGGACTTAGAGAAATGTGAATGTATGTTCCTGACACTGCCTGAGAGAAAGGGAGTGAGGGAGCCAGTTTTTAAGGTTTTGCAACACTGAGATCTGAGGCAGGAACCAAGATGATACTTCAGTTTTTGATAGGCAAATGGACAGGTTCGGAAAAAATAAGAATCCTATGTATACTAGGTGATACACTGGAACAGGTTGCCCAGGGAGGTTCTGAATGTCCCAACCCTGGCATTGTCCAAGGCTGGGTTGGATAAAGCCCTGAACAACCTGGTCTAGTGGGAGGTGTCCCTGCCCATGGCCAGAGGGTTGGGACTAGATGATCTTTAAGGTCTGTTCAAACACCTTAACATGCTATGATTCTATGTATTAAAATAATAACTTGGTTTTTTCTGAAACTGAACTTTCTGAGGTTCCAAAGTACTTAGTCTTTTTTTCTTTTCCCTTTTCTTTTCTTTACTTTTCTTTCTTTTTATTTTTCTATTTAGCACAGGAGCAGGAGCACAGGTTGAGGCTGAGGAAGATGACTTTGGTTTATTTCCAACGTGATGTGACTGGGTGTGCAAGAATGCTTGAAAATCCCAGGACTCACTTTTGTAGAGTGTTGATTCTTATCCAGTAACTCTGCTGGGTTTTCTCCTGGAATCTGTGCTGCTTTTGCACAGCCATCATTGTTCTTTCTTCAAAATAATGATTTCAGATTCAATACCACAGGCTATGAGAGAGGATCTGGCCTCTCATTTCCAGTGTGGTTGTACCGAGTTATATTTGACTCATGGGTGTCAGATAATCTAGGTCAGTATCAGCTGCACATGTGAGCTCTTGGGTGGTTTTCCCAATTAAAACCATGCTACTAGCTCTCAGCATTTTTTCCTTCACAAATTGATAGCTGAAAAATGCTCACAATTTTGGCTGACAGAAGTTACTGAGGAATGAGGATTATTTGAAACATCATCAAAGGGGAAAAAAAAAGTAAATTCTACATTTAAAGCTCTGCTTTCTGCTTGATTTCTGGTTGATTCCTCAGATAAACTGCAAGGTGACTGACCCCATCTTTTAAAATATGGCCACCTCTGTGTGGCCTATATTTCACATACAAACAGTACTGACAGCACTATGTCACTGTGTATCTACTTATTCAGATTATGAGGTATTCCTCTCACTTTAAATTTGAATTTACTCTTGCAAACCAGATGGTATCTCATTAATAGGATGAGCTGTGGGGTCACAGAATTTTTGGCACTAGAGACTTAGGCTGTGAGCCCAGCCTACTTTGGAGATCAAAGCATGAGCATAGTCTGCACATCTCCAGAGCCTGGTGAACAGACCTCCCATTCTTTGCAAAAGTGAAATTCAAATGAGGTCAGATTCACACTGCAACAACTGACAGGTCCATTTACATTACAGATCTAAAAGAAAAACAGCATCTCTGCATCTTTCTTACACAAATGGTGGTAGACCTTGTTTTGATTATAATTTGGGGTTTACTCTCAGCTTTCTACAGAAAGCTTGGTGTATACTGTGGCATGGATTAGAACTCTGTTTGCTTTCTGATGGAAGTATGACATGGGAGTCCTATACCTGCAAATTCAGGACTTTCAGTTTGTCCCTAACTCAGAGGCTTAAAGAGGCATTAAAAAAAGCTGAAATTTCCCCAGCAAATTCTGTCTTGAAAAATCCTACACTAAAGGAGAATTTCTAAGGAGTATAGTGATTTCACTTCCAGATCCTCCCACTACTGCCACTGCAGTGACAACAGTGATGGGATAGTAAAATGAGCAGTAATCCATGAATCCTACAGCTAGTACAGTCACAGTGACTGTACGTCATCTCATCCAACTGGGCCACCTAAATTTTAGGCATACAGTCTAGTCATTCCTCCTCTGGTCTACACAGCCCAGCTAATTCCATACACAGACAGTTTTGTAAGGGTGCCTACCTCTCTCCATTGGCTCTAGACAGACTTTAAATGAGCATTGCTGAAGTTAGATGAGACAGACTCAACTCCTAAGGACCATGATTCACTGATGTGACTCAGAGCAGCCTCTCAGAGATTTCAGAGAGTTGCTACAACCTTACACATGTGCATTTCTCACACTGATGCATTCGACTGAATCAGTGCAGTAACATTGGATGAATCTGGCCCTTCTTATTCTACAGCACCCAGAATTCAGTGCCTGCCCACTCACCCACCAGCAGAGAGTGAGATCTTATCCACACATCAGTGTTTTCACTTGCTGAAGATCCCATCCAGCCTCTGTTGCTTAATCTCAAAGAAGGCATGATAAAAAAATCAAATAAACCCCTTCTGTGAGGAATTACAACTGCAACAGTAACTGAAGCTCTGCTTAAACACCAGTCTTCTTGTCAATGTTAGGCACTTAAAACTCAGCACAAAGGGTTATAAATGAAATTTCTGTAATGCTTTAAATCTTTCCACTCAGTCTCTAAAACTCTGTAGCTTTTCCCATACATTCCATGAATAATATTTAGTGGCAGCACATGATAAATCCTTCTAAAGGATTTTTAATTAGTTAAAAGATCAATTGCTCCATTCTTTTTTTTTTTCATTTTATTAACATAAAATTTATTGATTGAAACTGTATTTACTTCCTCTTTTCCCCCTTCTTGTTTTCTTCCTATTGCACCTTTTTTTCTGAGCCAAATTAACACATCATTTTTGTTAAGGCAGAATGAAAAGAATAAGCTGATTTCCTTCCTCCCTCTCTCCTTCCCTGTCAGTCTCAATGAATTTTAATTTCTATCTTTGGGAAATGAAGGATATTGCTAAGCAGTTTCGAATTGATTCTTTGAAGGATTTCAAGTAGCAAAAACATCTTTAGAACCAAAGCACCCTCCCATGGGCTTCAGAATTCAGGTGGGACATCCAACAAAGCACTATGGGCTTTAGAATTCAGGTGGGACATCCAACAAAGCACTGTTTTTTCTTTTTCTGTGGGTTTTTTTTTTTTTTGCTACATTTCAATCAGTTCTTTCTTTTCTATGTTATCTGTATGCTCTAAAAATTTCAGCAGGCCTCTGTATTATTCTGTATAGGGAAAATCTGCATGTTTTAAAAGAGTGCCCTGTTTAAAACAGAAAAATATAATTCAATCCCTACCAGAAATTTCAATGACTTAGGGATCTTCTATTTTCTTACATTGCAAGTCACTACTAATAAATGATCAGATTTAGTTTTGATTTCTGTTAGCTTTGACTGATCAGCCTAGTTCATAGAAGAGATGAGTCTTGTGGGCTCTGTCTTTGTGATGGCAGCTTATCCTACATAAGTGGGCTGGTAAATCAGACTCCCAGAACTCCTTCTAGCACAGATATTTCTTGGGTTAGTTTCATTAGTCTCTGAAAAGTATAGCATAGCATTTAGACAACTAAATTAAAAAAAAAATCCTGAAAATTATACTCTGTTTGAGGACTATCAGAACAGGACCCTGTAAAACTGATAGCTTTTTTTTGGCTAATAGTCCTATGGCATAATTCCTAGAGGGTGATTTATAACAGGACTGTGCCATTGCCCACAATGGTTCATTTCCCATCCTTTTGCTTCTTGTTCCCACTCTAATATCCCAGGTGAAAACCCTTTGCCTACAATGTTTCTGAGGCCCCTTTTGAGCTGAGAAAGGGAAAATTTTTGATGAGGAGGCAGAAATGGATTTCTTACCCATTATTTTAACCTCTTACTGCATTGACTGTGTAGGATAATTGATAAACCTAATTTTGATCTTTTTTTTGTATGTATGCACCATTGCCTTCTATTGCCCAGAGCAGAGCCCTGTGATGGGCCCTTTCCAAGGAAGACCAGCTCACCTTCTAGAAGGTGGTGTAAGAACAACATGCTCCTTGTTACAGATTTCTGGTCTGCTCTTGCCTTCGGGAAGGAGTCATGGATTTTCTGTAATACTAAATTAATTACAGCTGCCTCTTCAGAAGTTTGTATGTCCCATTTAGACAACTACTTCAAGATTCATCAGCAAAAGTATGCGATCAACTTGGGGTCCTCTAAGCAGGGTGGGAAAACAACCACATTTCTGCTTTCTCTCCTTTTGCTGACCTGGAGCAGGGCACCCCTGGGGAAAGCCAAAGAGGACAGACTTGAAAACAAAGAACTACACTGCTAAAAACTGTGTTTTCCTGACCACAATGACAGATATTGAACTCAGGAACTAGCATCCCCATAACTTGTGGGAGCCCTTTTACCTGGGCCTGAAAATTAGATCACACACATGATGGCCACCAGGGACAGTAGTCAGGCTTTGAAGATGTGCAGAATATGGAAGACCAAGAGAGGGGAAGATGCTCTGTAGTGAGAATGATTTCCATGAATAGAGATCTAGCAGGGGACAAGCCAAAAAATTTGACTTAGTGATTTTACAGTCTAGTAAGGCACTATTAGTATTCCTTTGCCAAATGAATATTGATTTGCTCCTGTATGATAGATTACCAAACACAGAGTTAAAAATTGATGCTATGTCATGTAACTATAGCTCAAGTCCCCTTTTAAAAGTCACTGGATACATCATTTAAAATCAGTGTAAGTTATCATTGGAAAAGATTTACACAGCTTCCATTGAAAATGAAAGTACCAGTTTACAGTTATGTATTGATGCAAACAGACAGCATGGCATAAATAAATACCACCATTCTGTACTTAGCATCGCAATGGAAGTGAAATAAGACAAAGCCCAATGCATAAAATCTTTATGGGATCTCAGGAGGAAGAGAACAGCAACTTTTTCATTGAGATGTCCATTGCTCTGTGCTGTCAAAACTAGTCCTTCAATGCAGAGCAGTCTTCCTAATTGCCCACAGGAGAGAAATATAGTATTATAGGAAACATTCGGTAATTTGATGTAACCTGGTTTCTTCTATACAAGTTTTAACTGTTTACTGATAGTTGTCATGCTGTTCTTGAAGTATTGTTTACTTTTCATTTCTCGTTAGGGAGGTTAAAATGAACTCCACTTTTTGTGCTTCACTGTGAAGTTTTTGTCATTCTTGTCTGAGAAGTGACTGTAGGAACTTATGCCTTTCGTCTCCTGCTTTTCTCAGTTCTCACCCAGTCACTAGGAAATGATGCAAGGGAAAGAGGACAAGGGCTCAGCCATCTCTTCAATCCATTCTGCTCTCTGACCGGAGATGATTTGTTTCACTGCATGAGTATTGGGGCACAGCCTCAGGTCCACTGAAATAAACACTTTTTCCTTCTGATTTAAACCCCACTAAAAGAGTATTTGCTGTCCCCAGCACAGAGGTTTTCCTCAGGCACAACGCAAAAGCCAAGCAAGGAGGGAGGATGACCTTCTGTGGTCCTCCCTCTTGCACAACTCTGGCTGGTGTAAGAAAGTTCTCGGTAAACCTTTACAAAACAGAGAGAGTACTGTACAAATATTGTAAGCTTTAAAACTGGTTTATGGGCAGGAAACAGAAGGCATGAGTAAGGGTGAAGAGTTCAATATAGGGAGAGGTAGCAAGTCGTATTCACAAAAAGTTGGTATAACATACATGTGAATGATCTTATGGAGTGTGCGAGTTTTACTTCAAAACTGCTTTTACTGATAACAGAGTAACTGAGGGTGGGAAGAAAAGAAATAACTGGAACCAAGCCAGATAGAATGGGAGGGCAGAAAGGGAGTGGAGACACAGAGAAGGGGGAATGAACCTCTCACTTGGTAAGTGGCAAAGGCATTTTAATGCAGTGAAAAAAAGTGAAAAGAAAATGTAGAAAGCATTTTCCTCCTCTCCCCTCAAAAAATGATAGGTCTGATTCTCAGCTCAAATAATAACCACAGCTCCAAAATAATGCCATAAGGGCTGGACAGATGTTGTTTAAAACACATTAATTCTAGACAAAAATTAAATTGCCACCAACTTTAGTGAAAATACAAAGTGCTGAGCAAATGACATTCTGACTTGGATTTTTCTCCCCAACAGAAAGGAAGAAGCTTACCAATCTTTATGGTACTTTAAGATGTCTGTTGTTTATATAAAGTTCATGAACATAGGGTGCAGAGAATTCAGAAGTAAAAAGAGCTTCCAGAGTTAACAGGAAGCATTTTGAAAATGTCATACCAGAACACTCTGAATTTATTAAAACAAAAGCTGTTAAAAACATATTTTCAAATTTAAAAAACTGCAAAGAACATTGGGCCCCAGTCTAATAGTTGAAAGCATAATTATATAGTCATTCACCTATTAGGACAGATTTTACATCCAGAATTAAAGCAAAAAGCATTTTTAATCATAAAAGAATTACAGCTTTATATTGCTATCTTATTACACAATTTTATTGTTTAGTAAAAACAGTGAAACACCTCATAACTCACTGGAGGCTCCTTTGTACAGTTCTCTTCTGGCTGATCATCAGTGATGCATTAAAAGATTAAAATTACGATTAATTTCTGAAAACTGACTTTTCCCATTTGTTTTAGGAGCACAAAATTCACCTGAGGAGCTTGCAACTTCCTTGTCTCTGCTGTTTTGATGTTCTCAATGCTTCAGAAAGTATCATCTTCCTGAGAGAGTAACAGAGATATAAGTCTTTTGTGCTTAATATTCACTTTTACTTCTGATACACAAGGTTCCCCCTTCAAGCATTTACATCACCTGGATAAATAATCACTTACATTTTTCTATCAATATTTTAGCCCAGATCCTGAAAGAAAGAGAATGAAAATGAGTCTCCTTTCTTACTTGGTCTCTTTGAGATCTTTCATTTAGTCCTTTCAAAACCATCCAGAGGTGTGTGTCACGTGTATTGTGCGTGGGGGAGGTGTTTCCAGGTAGCTCATAGTTTAGGTTAGTAAAACTTTCCTTTATTTTCCCGCAGCCGTAGTACCCCAATATATGAAGAAAAAATTTTTCTGATGCCAGAAAGGAATTTTTTTCCTGTTTTTCTTGCCATGGATACTTTCCTAGGTGAGTTAATTTTCACCTACAGAACCTTTTGAGTCATCTAAATCAGAGGACATGAGCCTTTTCCTCGCAGAGGGACAAGTAGATGTTTCACACCCCTTTCACAGGCCACACGTTAACACACAGATTAGTGTTATTTTATAATATGGAAGGGAAAAAATATAGCTTCAAGTCCTATAAAATAAAGACATAGGGTAATTCTGCCAATAGGTTCTCATATCTTCTACAGCCTTGCAGGGTGGACTCCAATATTTATACACCTCCTTGAAAAACAACTTCTGAATGCTTTATTAAAAGAAATATCACATCTACAGCATTCCAGCTTGGGAAAAAATTCACAAAGAATGTCTCTGAAAGTAAGTTAAAAGTGTAACTCATGTCTGACTAAATGCTCATTTAGGTTAAAAAGATACCTACTGAAGCAAGAAGATCACATGCATTTTCCTTTGCCAGCTTCTCTACGCTGATGTATTCACTAGCAAGAGGTTGCATTGGACAGCAGCACCCAAGGATTTTTGTTACTGGATGCCAGTTGTAACATCCCACAACAGTGTAGGTGTAAGCCACACGAGCTGAGTGTGTGGTGAACAGGCAGTGTATTCCACAGCCTGGTCACCCTGGGCACCCAACACCCATGCACACCACTTGCTGCTAAAGTAAAATTAGGTAAAAAAAATCATACTTGCATTTCAAAGGAATCTCGGGAGGAATTGCTAACATCTGTGTCTTCTCCCACTCCACACTAAGCAAGAGTTTGCAGGATTGAGTGCAGATCCTCAGAGTTGTGTGCTGTACTTTTTGTATCAGAGAAATTTTTTGTATCAGAGAAATTCTCACATACCACATGAAATGCCTTTGTTGTCTCTGAAGTGTTTGTTCAGAAGGATTCATTGGATCCACAGAAAGATCATGGTAGGCATGTGAAAACATACCTTAAACTTAACTTAAACCTACATTGATTTAAAGTGGAGCTCAAGGCTTTTCTATTGAGAATTTCAGGACTTTGTACTTGCTTGAATGCCGTCAGTTAATGAAACTATCACATGAATTTGTGAAAGGCCACACTTAACAGGTTGTCTCACTAGCTGGGGGTACTAGCTAAATGTTTTGGGTTTCCCAGAATATATCCTTCTCCTTCTGCCTGGAAATGTTCTCTGGGTAGTAAAAGATAATTTTTCCCATTTGTCTGGATAAGTGAGCCCAGAGAAAAGGTAGCTCTCTGGCCGCCAGATGTACGGCAGCCTCAGGCAACTGGATGTGCAGATCACCAGGTGGATGTATTGCTTCATGCAGTAAGTCAGATGGGCTCCAAATGCATTGGTTCTGTTGTGCATAGTATCTCTGTCACTCCTCTCCTGGGAAATCTGGGACAGAAATATTTGAGACCTGTTTAGCCTTATTATCTAAAAGTACTTAGCTTTACTTTATATTGTAGTATAGAAGTGACATTCTGTACTTTTTCATCTTAAAATACTTGTGCGTGATTCTCTACATTGTCAGCATCTCACTTCCACTTGAAACTCCCTCATCATTCCCTCTTTCACTAAGTATTTGAGGCTGATCTGATGGTGAGTAGTAGATTCAAGAGATCTAAACAGTGGGAAAATCCCAGCCCACGTGCTTGGGCATAAAGAAGGGTCTGGTAGTGCTGCTGGGATGGCTCCTACAGTGTCACCTAATCAGCTCCATCCATTTCTCTCCGTCTGGACAGCCTGAAGTTGCTGGGAACCAGGCCAATGGCTGAACTACAGAAGGCTGAGGGGTGGAATAGCAATATGACCCCTCTTGTTGAATGAAAAGCAATTCAGATGTTGCTTCACACCCTGTGTATCTATGAAGATGGAGTCAGTCAGTGGAATTTGTGAATCTTATCTATAAGAGTTGTCCTGTGCATTTTAGATATTGCCATAAACACATTTAACTTGTACTCCTAGTTTGATCACAAACTCACCAGTAAGTAACTGGCTAAGCATACAGAAGTAGTGGCTCAGGAGGCATATAAAAAGGAGACAAATGCAAAATGAGCACTAGCGTTGCAGAAAAGGAGGTTGAAAATGTGATGTCAGAAGCAGTTTTTTTATGCTTTACTGTGACTGTAATTTCACCCAGTGGGGTGAAGGAAAGTGCCCACTGTCATGCAACACACTGGTTAAACCTCCTTGTCCTTCCCTACAGAGTTCAGCTGTGATCTCACTGCTCTGTGCTTTTTCCAGTGAAAACAGTGGTTTTTTTCTTTAAAGCAATAGAGTCACAGAATCTACCTGACTTCATTATCAGATGATTTCCTCGAAGATGTAGACCAGCCTCTCAAATTTTCTGTGTGCACTAGGAGCTAAATGAGCTAACCTTCTGTAAAGCAGCGAATTCTGGGACACTTTTTCCACTTTTGCAAACATTAGTCTAAGTGAATCAAGTACTTAACATGGCATGAGGAGGAGGAACCCTGGGGGAAAACTAGTGAGCTCATAGCACTGATGCAGTCATAGTACTCAAAGAAAAAGAAAGAAAAAAGCACTCAAATTTTCCACTATGATAAAACCAGAAGCAAGTGCTAGAATAAGTAGGTTTTGACATCCATTGTTCAGTGTCACTAGAGTGTTATTTTTTTTCTGTATAGCAGAACAGTGGTTAATTCATAGCTCTTGGGATTTTTTTTTCAAGCATAAATCACCATAGGTTTTTTCTACTATATCAATAAGTGGTTTGTAAAAATCTGCAGGGAGAAATAAACCATACAAACTGGCAAGTAGTTCTAGTGGCATTTAAAACAACTGTGGTAGTTATAAACAGTAAACAAAACATAGTAACCAATTTAAACACTAGAGATTGTTGTATCTTAGGAGCATAAATCATTAACTTAATAATTTCAGCAGCAGTGACTCAAATACAAAATTAAGCCAACAGTACCCCCTGTGGCAATTACGAAGTACTGTATTTCTTACAGAAAACAACTGACAAAATTTGTGGTTGCAGTTTGGAAATCCTCTGAATTTGATCCTTGCAAGAGAGATCTCCAAGTAACTTTTGCAAAAAGTACTTTTAGAAGGAATTATATTCCAGACCTAATTTTGTAAAAGCAATCCAGAGCCTATGAGCAATGGAGATGAGGTTAGAGGTATTTTGAGAAGAGATGCACACAAATAAATGTGATGGAGACCACTGCTGGGATTCAGGCAGTTCTGTGTGTTTAAACAACTTTACAGACTATTTTTCTGAAGAACTTAGTGACACACCAGTGTTATGAAGTAGGAGATTAAAACATAGAAGGGCCTGAAGATACAGTGTTCACTCTGGCTAAACTCCTATTACGGTAGCGCTGACGGGTTCAGTTCCAAATATCCCAGCTGGCCATTTACGAAACACTGAAGCATATCTGAAAGGAAACTACACTCTCCTCCCTTCAGCCAAATACATGCTACATCTCTTCTGACTGCTTGGAAATGAAGCTTAGAGTGACTAGGATTCTCTCTAGGCATTAGTCATGGGTCAAAAGTTAGGTGGTTGAATTTTAGCCTTAAATATCCTTAATTTTCCAAGAAAATTGCAGAACTTCTAGGATACATGAATGTTGCCCAGCCAAAGCTTCTTTTAATTATCATCTTCGGATTTTGATACCTTTCCAAAGAGATGAGAAAATTCAAAAATTACTGTCAGAGTTCGTAGGGAATGCAATTCCCTTTCACCTTCTTTCTTTTTTAATCTCTCTGCTATTAATCTTTTCAGTACAGCATTTTGGTGACTGGAAAAAAATCATATATTTCTGATGTTAGATGATACTACAGGTGGGAGGAAAAATCACTTCAGAACTGCCTTTCATTTAAGGATCTCAGAATTCCTGCTCTAACCTTCTACATAAAGATTAATACATTTGAAAATCTAGAGAAAATTAGTCTTGGCTTTGGTCAATGCTCGGGTAGCAAAAAGTAGGAAATATCACTGTTGAAGCACAGAAAATTTTCAGATGGAAGAAACATAAGACAATATTGGTCCCTGTTCACTTTTCTAACAGCTGATGCAGTGCTATTCTATTTTCTGCTATTTCTGGCTCAAACAGAAAGCACATATTAGAGTAGGATTTTTTTAAAAAACATATTTAAAATGTAAAAAATAAAAAAAAAACCAAGAAAAAATGCAACCATTCAAAAAGGAAAAGACGATCAAATGCTATTACAACAGGAATCAGAAAGAAGCTCTGATCTTCTTGTCCATTGTATTAACATGCATCCCAGCCCAAGTGTTGTCTTCTTCCCTTTGCTTCAGTGCTATTTATGTATCAGAATCTTTGCACAGCACGAAATAGGGCAACAACCAATGTCCCAGTGAAATTATAACCTAACTATAAAGCAACAAATGAAAAGTTGAATCAATGGTGAAGGGACAATTTTCACTTACATATGTACAATATCTTGAGTAAATACTGGTTTCCCTCATAGAAATCGCCCAAGCCAAGCCTCTCTTCCTCAGATGTCCTTTGCGAAATCGCGGGGTGGTGCTCTGCAATTTCAGCCTAGTCCCTTATTTAACACAATGAGATTTTTGTTCTGTTATGTATGTGCCCTGACATACATTAATGCTCACAAGAAAGATGAAGTCTTTCCCTAAACTGAAAAATAAGGGACTGACTGCAACATTCCTGTACAAGAATCTAGACTATTGACTCAGGCCTACACACCACATATAACGTATACATTAGCAAATAAAGATGACAAAGGAATTTGCAGAAACAACATACTACAGTGCTCTGTACTTCAGGAATTCCCTCCAATTTCTAAAATTTAACCTGGAAAAACCCCCAATAACAGTTAAGAAATAATCATTACCTTCAAAAGTTTTAACAGTATCACCTTAGCCTCTTGTCTGAAAGCTGTGGAACAACACGAAGTCTTTTTTTCTTGGTGTATCAGAGAAGAGAAGATGCAGCAAAGTACATCTACTGCTGCTAAGTAATCTGGATAATTTATCTGAGTAACCACCAGCAACTGAGTCAAGCCTCAGCTATCTGAAAGCCTTCCTCCCAGGACAGCCTTCTGAGAATTACAGTTCAGAACAAGGAAAAGAGACAAGATTCAGGATGGGCACTGCGAAGCTTGAAAGAGAAATTTCTGTCAGGATAAGCAGGCAATAGAAAAGGTGGTCTCCCAAAACCATGGCAAAGCCATCATTTCTGCAGGTGACACAAATGCAGTGAGTCCACACCCCAGAAGAGTCCATCGGTGAAATGCAATGGGCAAGTGCCAATGGCAAATGGGACCCAGGACACATGCCAACAAACCCAGATGGTTGTTAAGGACTGACGAGTCATGAGGGGAGAGGGTACTTTGGTAGTTTAAGGTGGTGTCATTTACATGCTAACAGATAACAGTTCAGAATCCTTCACCCTTGGTCCAGAGCCTGAGATCACCTTTCAGAGTGATCACTGAGATTTATATCCATTGAATACTACTTACACAGCAACCAGTTGCTGTATTCATTACCAGTTATCACTAAAACTAAAATGCATGTGAACTGTGAAAGTGAGATGTGCCAGAATTTGAAAAAGATGAATCCAGTTCATACACAAATACCAGTCCACAATGCTTACCAACAACATGTACAAAAAATATCAAGTAGTTTATCTGGGTTGAGATTTTTTCCTTTCAGATGTATCTTAGTGTTTGTTCTATTTCTGAAGATACACTAGCCAAGAAAATCCTAACAATGGCCAACTATCATGGCTGCTTAGCCAAACTGAGGATTAAAAACACATTTTACCAAAAGCAGAAGGTTTACGGATATTTCCCAGCTGAAATATTTTTCAGGTATAAAACTCTGCAATAGAACTTTGCATATAGGAAGACTGTGCATTGCTCAGTAGGGAAAATTCCACGACCAAGAAGATTCCTTGGAGGTGACTGGAAACTGAATAGATAGCCTGGCCAATTACTCAGCCCTAGCTACTAGTAAAAAGCTGTTTAAGAGGAAGAGGTGGTTTGTGGACCTTTACACTGGACAATACATCCTGGGTGGGGGGTTCTCGATTGCAAGACTACTGGAATCACTGGTTATCTGAAAAATCGCAGATACTGACCAAGACTCCAACTGTGACCCCTTAGGGAGACTGGGAGAAAGAAATGAGGCAGAACTGGGTGCTCCACCTCAGGATACACCTTAGCCTCCTGGAATAAGTGAGATTTTTTCACCAGTGAAGGCTATACATTTTTCACAACAGAAGCCAGCTCAGCCTCCAAAGCCATGGCTAGCTAGCACTGAGGAGGTCACTATTTACTCACAGGCATGCATTAAAAAAATGCAAAGAACTTTCTTGAGTTCACAGGTTTGTAAAGCATTGTAAATTACTTCAAAATGTAGGCTAAAGCCGATCACAGAAAAATAAGGAGGCCTTGTTTCGATGTACATATGCAGAAAACATCTTCTGATTCTGGGTCTAGTTTAATACATATCCTATGAAAATAATTAGGTTGTTAAGTGTGAGTCAAATGTCACTTACATTATGAATACTGCGTGTCTGTGTGATGAAGAAATGCTGACTACATATGAGTTCAGCCTCTTAACTAAATTTTCAGCCAAAACTTCTAGAAGTTACTTAATACGTGTCAACAACATAAACTGTAAACAAAATTAAAGAGGGAAATTTGGTCCCTGAAATACACCCTTTTAGGTCCCAGAGATTATTAAATCAGTAAGTTAGATCTATTATTAATCTTTCTTGAATGAAAGTAGCCTATTTGTGGCCAAGTACATGTGAAAAACAGTGTGGAACAATGTAATAAACAAAGTTACAGGGTTCCAGGCAACATTACAAAGGTGTGACAAAGGGCACACTGCTGTTCTTCAGCTTCTCTCAAGAAACAATGAATCTTCTAAAAAGATTTATTTTGGAAACATTGTGTGGGATTTAACAAACTGGAAAGCTAAATGAGGTAAAATTACAAGGTTGGTACAAGACAAGGTGAAAAATATCTTCATTTATCCAGTTCCTTACAAATTCCCATAAATCATGTTAATTTACCTTTAGAAATTCAAAAATGCCCTTGATGTGCCACAGTACTTTGTCACTAAGACAGAGTACAGACTGGGAAACAAGACACTGTTTTGTAAGCACCATTCTGAAAGCACACCCATGCTTCTCTTTCAAATTCTTACCCAGGATGACTTCTTATTGCAAAGCAGTTGTCATGATCTTCCTGCTCCCCTTCATTTTTCAAAAGAGAATGTAAACGAAATTTCATCTGAGGTGACAAGGCTGCTTTATGAAAACTCTTCTAGAGAACAACTAGTAAGGACTTTTGAAAGCACTTAATCCTGGTTCCCAAAAACATTTTTCTGATCATCTGGTGCATCATCAGAAAGGGCTAAACCAAACCTGATTGATCTAAACGTTTCACTAAAATTGATACAATCCATATTACATCTCTAAAATAGATATAATCTGCTTTAATGGTATATAAAAAACAAAACTCCAAATGTCATATATGCTTAGAGTGATAAAGGAAAATGTGACAATTGATGTCACCAGGATAAGTTAAAGAACTTTATCTTGCCAACATTATCTTATCAGGAACCTTAGACTTCTTTATACTTTTAACATAAGCTTGCTATATTTCCTTCCTATTCTTACAGCTTCTAGATAAAATTCTGGAGTGGCACCATCATGAGCTGTAAAGCACATTTGAGGACAGCAGTCTACTATATATCTGTTGGAACTTCGTGATTAACCAATAAGGTAAAACACAGAACACTTGCAGACAAAGAAAAGCTATTTGTGATTCATATTTACCACTCCAAAGTAAAGTGAAAAAGTAACATATTCTCCATGTGAAAATGCAGTGACAAATCTTATGTACAAAGATCACATCAGCATAATCTTTGAAGATCTTGCATGAGACAAAGAATACTTACTAATAAGCATGTGTTCAATACTTAGTGTCACCTTTTGATACTGTTCTGAAATGAAATTTGAATTTTTTTTTGTATCAGATATGTCCAATATGAACAGAGAAGAAAAACAAATCTAGTGGTGTTAGAGGCAATCATTTTCTTGAGTGCCACAATCCATATGCTTCAGCACTCAGCATTTCTAACCTGCCTTCTTCGTTGAAACACTGATATACTTCACAAAAATATAATGCAATCATGTATTAGCAAAGTATATGTATGCTCACAGTAACATTTGCACTGATGTATCATCTGTCAGTGCTCATCAAAGCCAGACCTCATACAAGGCACTATTCAATGGAGAGAGAAAAAATCTAGTGTGAAGGGAATGGTGCGGCAAAGATGAGAGAATCAGTATGAGAATCTCCTTTTAAGAAATCTCTGAATGTCTGCAGTCAAAGAAGGGCAATCTATACCATCCTCTGCTACTCAACTTCATACTGGAGCTTGATGCCTAGAAAGGCAGATAGACATTTTTTTAAGTAAGTGACATTTTTTAGCAGAAAAGCAGTGACTTCTGTATTCCATTATATTAATTTTTTGCCTCTGACAAAATAAAGTATATTGATGTCGCAAAAATCAGAATGGTAGAGTACACCTTGAGACAGTCTTCAGAGCCCTACAGTCCTTTAAGAAACTAACCTTGAGTTTAAAGCCCTGAATATCTCTTGCATAACTTACCTGTTCCATAGAATTGGAATTATTCCATAGACTCATGCCCTGCAGTTGCCATGAGAACTCATATACAAATTTTGCTCAAGTATTTTCAAAGGGGCCTATTGTTATTTAGCTTCTGTTGTACTCTCCAGCCTTCTTTCATGTGAAAGCATCATGATCTATTATGTTTTTAAGACAAGGCAAGCACCTTTGCGCTATCTGAATATGACTACTGGCTACTCCATCTCTGAAATGGTTATTTTACGTCATTGATCAGAACTGATCTGGATCATATTATTTAGAGCTCATGCAAACTTCCTCCTTGAGGTCATTCCCTAGTGTATATCTGATCCAGGCAGATCCTGACTGATATTCAAAAGCATAATGCCAACAGAGCATTTGACACAGGATCTTCAAAGAACTGATAACAGCAATACTGCTCACAAAGGTAACACTGGCTACAAGGTAGTTCTGTTACTTCAGGACAACTTCTTCCATATATCATACTCAACTTGCTCAAACTTGGGACACAGGGTTTATCAATCTATTTACATCTCTGCTATGTTCCCCTGCATCGAATAGCGATGTCTAGAGTGGTTTGAAAACATCATTCAAATATCCCATTCCAGGAAATATGGAATAATTTTATAAGTATCATAACACAAAATGAATATAGTTTTGCTAATCATCCCCCTCTACCTGGCTTTCTTGAGGGTGCATTTGGAGTACTCTTTCTAATTTTATTCCTTTCTCCATTCAACAAAGACACTGACCAACTGGAATCAGTGCAATGGAGAGATGCCAAAATGTTTACCCTGGAGTACAGAATTAAAAGGAGAAACTGAGAGGGTCAGGAGAAAAAGAGGCTCAGGGTGGAATTTAACTCCCGCCTGCCACTCCTTTTGAAAGGGTGATCATAGAAGAGATAGAACCAGACTCTTCTCAAGGATCAGAGCAAAAGAAAAAGAGGCAACGGTTACAGGTCATAGGAAATGAAATTGTCCCTGATCTTTAGGAAAATGAAAATCTCAGAGAAGGTAGTGCATCAATGGAAGAGTCCACAGGTGTAAAATTAGACATCTTTACTGTTATGAGAGGAGTCCAGTCATGATTCACCAGAAGAGATCCTGGTCTGCAGGGCCTGATTTTCTCAGAGGGAGCAAATATCAGCTGTTTCCACTGAAGTCAGTAATACACACCAACCTTTATTATTTTGAGGAAGTTAAAGGTAGGTCACTGAAGATTCAAGGACCAGATTTTTAAAACTCCTTTATGGAAGGTACTGGACATTGAAGACAACTACAGGCACATCTATCTGTTTAGGTACCCTAAAATTGTTCCTAAAACACCATGGAAAATCAGGCCTTCATTATTATATGCATCTTTTGTTAGTTAGGTCAGATTTCTTTTGCTGTCCCACAGTGCTATATGTGGTGCTGTGTTTATTTTCCAGGTCAAGTAGTTTCATGCACTGGAAACTTAACTTTGAAGAAATAATATGAGAAAAAAAAAAAAGATAATCTTAAATCTACCAAGTTTAAAGGGAAGAGAAAAAAAGTTCAGTTCACATGATTAACTGTCATAAGCACAGTACATACCACCAGAGGTGCCAAAGCCTGACTTGAAAGGTTTTAAATGTTTCAAGCTGTGCAAGCATGCGTTTCTTCAAACAGGCAGAACTGATTATGATGATCACAGGCAAAACCTTAGTTAAACAGAGGATGTGCAATTTTTGTAAATCGTTACACAGCGATTACTAACTATTGAAATAAATGGCTTGTGTTTCAATAGTATTAGTCTTTTTTCTCCCTTCTGCATCCTTGTGAAGAGTAAGGAATGCTGCAGGTGATAAAGACAATTTTTGTCATCAATACAGGACAGGCAATGAGTCTGGAGAAAATCCAACTTGACCAAGTGGTGTTCGTTAGGTTTCAAAAAGTTTAGTAAACTTTTTGATAGTTTTAAATTCTGAATATTTTTTTTCTAACAGTTTAGGTGAAAATGCAGCAAAAATCCTTTTTTTTTTTCCCATATCTTTATTATATACATACATTCTGGTCATACCATGAAGCTGAATGAGCATTTGTTCTTTAATGTGTCAGGTGCTGTACACACTCAACATTCTAGATAAATCATTGGAAAGAAGCACAGAGATGTCAAAAGTAGGCATAAGGTCATGCAATCCATATTATATTTCACTGTTTGTGTTCTTAACTCTAAATAGAACCTTACTCAGCTGAGCTACATGTATTTTTAAAAAAACTTATTTAAACTGGAAGAGTTTAAACAGACCATTGTTTGGACACTCCTGAATCTTATTTAACTTGCACAGGATACTGAATTGACAAAAAGGTGTGAAGCAAGATAAAAGTTTAAACAGAGCTTTGTAAGGGATTAATTTTGTCAATTCAAAACTTAAGCTGAACTGACATTGCTTTAAGACTGTAAAGGCACATTATTATTATTACTCTAGTCATGCTGTACCTTTAAAAGAGTTAAATGCTCAT
Source organism: Sclerurus mexicanus (assembly GCA_013396755.1). Classification (NCBI taxonomy): domain Eukaryota; kingdom Metazoa; phylum Chordata; class Aves; order Passeriformes; family Furnariidae; genus Sclerurus; species Sclerurus mexicanus. Next base: position 474,233 of record VWZF01005389.1, on the reverse strand, counting down.
AGCCCACCTCCCAAACACCATCTTCACCAACCACCAGCAGATAAGAGAGATGGAAGCCTCTGGAGGCAGAAAAGATCTGAAGATGTAAGACCTTTTTACCTAGAAGAGATGAGAGTTTAGATCTTCAGATCTTCAGTTTAAGTGAAGGCTAGTTCTCTTCCTTGCTGGCAGTCTCCATCCCATTATATGACCACATGAATCAGTAGTGCCCAGGAACAGAAGGTCTGCCTGGGCAGATCAGGTTGCAAACTGAGTCTTAAAACATATGCTTGGTGTGCTGTGTATGTCAGAGCCAGAAAATTTAGGAACAATATTGTGACCTTGAACATATGAAAACAACAAAGAGTCACTATAACTTGCTTTCCACAGAAAGACAGGTTTTGTTTTTTTTTTCTCCCAGAGAGTCTTGTATTGTCTTCTCATTTGTTTTCCCAGCTGTGAGAAAGAGGACTGACTTTTAAAAAATGGTAAGCATATGATACCTTTTTTTTTGTTTGTTTCTTTTGTTGTTTTGGTTTTTACTTTTTTTGTAAATGCTGCAGCCAGATTACAACGCAGCACTCAGGTTGTGATTCACCGAACTTTCCCTTGTTAGGCTGGTCTATGGTTAAGTCCACCGAAAGAAGGAGGTGTTCAAACTCTATACCCATTAAGATATGTTGAATGCTGTTCTGGGGGAACTCCTGATCAGTTAGTGTTAGAGCACCTTGAATAAGCTGGAATTATCTCCTCCATTTCTTTGGAATACACAGAAATTTCATTTGTTCAGGGTGACAAAACAGCCTGACTCCAATGTCTGGCTCTTAGTCATAGTTTCTCCTTTCTTCCATTTCATGATTTATTACATGAAATAGGTTCTGTAACCAGCAGTAAAAGATTGTTGTTTTTTTTCTTTTCTGTAGGCTATCTTATAATGAACTGATCCACCATTTTACCAGTATCTGACCTATTCTCTAAATACAGCATCTGACCCCCTCTCCAAATAGAGGCATACACTTCCATCTCTCTATACTTAGCTTTTTCTCATACACGTACTCTATAACATATGTATCAGTTTCTGCATGTGTTATTCAGAAGAATAATACACAACCTATACTATATTGAAGTTGTTATTATATAGTATTCTTAGATTTGTAATGGAATAAGCCAGATCCAAAGGGAAATCTAAGAGGTTGATTAATACCAGAAAAGGAATAAATAAGATTGGAAACAGAGTGGATGCTTGAAAATCTTACTTGCTTTTACCTAGGGTCACTAATTTAATTTTCTCCTACCGTCCATGTGGTTTTTGTTTTTTAATTTCCAGGAATTCCTGAACTGTTTATTCTATAGTGAACCAATGGGATTTTGAGGCCATGGTATGTTGTGGGAAATGTCTCGTAGTATGTGTTCTTTGTTAACAGTTGTTGAGAAGCTGCGTTGGTGTAACTGAACAAACACTAACTATCTCACTTTTAAAAGGGAGCATAATCGACACATCAGTTAAAGCTGAATGTCTGCTTGTGGGTTAAGACACTGCTGTGTGTCATCCTTCCAGTATTCAGCAAAGAAATGTTCCCTAAATACCTTGAAATCTAATTGCCAGCATTAAGAAAAAGTCTTCAAATAGATTTGTGAAGGCAGATGGCTTATTCATATACAATTTTAATACAAACAATGTTTTTCTAATAAAATCTTGTGTGATTTATCCAACACGTACAGCACAACAAAGGAAAACAAGGAGCAGGCAATATGAACACACATACCAGGTTCTGACTCCACCCAGTGCTCCATGGCCTGCCTGAAGCGTGGCCAGCAATGCACTCCCTCCCTCCCTCCCTCCCTCCCTCCCATCCCAACACCAGGGCTGCCTGGATGAGGGTGGGAATCTGGGGCTTCAATCTCACACTGGTAAGATGATGGCCACTCTACTCAGTTTTCCCCTTTCCACATCCCTCCTTGCTTCTCATAAAATCATAATGTTAAATATAGATGAAATCATGAAAGAAATAACGGAGCTGCTGCCAGTTGGTAGATGTCTGTCCCTGATCTAGGTCCAACCTCACTTGTCCTTCCTTGCCTTCTCCCATTGCTAATATTCCTCCCAGTGCTTCACAGATGTTTTCTTATCATGCTACTGAGTGGTTATTTTTCAAGTGGCTTCTCAGAGCAGATGTTCTACAGGCACGTGCTGTTTTAGCCTTCTGTTGACGTTATTTCTCTTATAAAAGAAATATTACTGCCAGATTGCTAAAAAAACCCCAAAAACAAACCCCCAGAATTTCAAATAAACAAACAAATCATTGGGGTTTTTAAACATCTGCTGATAATCTGATACTATTTCAAGAGAACCCTGATCAGCCTGCAGTTATTATTGTACATTTCACAAAGTAGCTCCTTCAAAATGTCTCTTGCTCAGAAAGCTTTAGTCCCTATCCAGTTGCAGAACAACTCATTTAACATTTAGCAATAAGGTTACATGAGAAACAAAATGTGGCATGCATATGTTTGGACATTCACTATTTTACAACATTATTTTGATTGTCTGCTTTGACAAAAAAAAACAAACAACAACAACAACAACCAAACAAAAACACCAGTTTCAACATAAAATATGCATAATTTGGTTTTATTCCAGCAGGTGAATTCACCCACACTCAGTGACTCCTGCCTCTGCTCCTTCCACCAAGTTCATACACTGTGGCATGTTCTTCTATTTACTTGGTCTTTTCATCTTTCTATTTCACTTCTTATAATGTGTTTCCTTCCAGTTACTATTGCAGATATATTTACTTACTGCAGTTTTGCTCAGGTTTTCACAGGATGTTTGGAAGTGCTGCACTTACACCCAGATAGTTCTCAGGTCAACACTTCAAAATTCACAAGGAAGCAGAGCAGTGTTGTTGGAAGCTGACTTTCAAAGCAGCATAGCAGTTATGTGGAAATAAAACCAGGTTGGAGGCACTACCTGGGTGGAGAAAATAAGCAAATATTACAAGATTTTGGGAACTACAACCAGTGGCCAGGTTTCCCCCAATGAGTACAACATGAATTAAAACTTGGTTTCATGGGATCTGTGCCAGTTCAAACCAGCTGAAGAGCTAGCCCACAGCCCATGGCTTTTGGTTTTGACCAAACTGCACATCCCACCCACTACATGCCCTCGATGTGGAAGCACAGCCTTGAAGAATGAGCAAAAGTGCAGAAAATGTTGACTCAAACCACCTCAAGCCTCTGCTCCAATTGGCCTTTCTATACAACCAGTTCATTAAAGAGTACTTCAAGTGCCTGATTCATCCTCTTTTATGCCAGTGAAATTGTTGGATCCAAACCAGCATAAAACTGGAGCCATGCAGAGCTCAATTAAGCCCAAGGATTTTGAAAGGGTTGATTAGCTAATGCTTTTACAGTTCCTGTTAATATAAAGCACCAAATGTGTTCCTCTTGCAGACATTTTTTTGACTTGCAGAGACTTTTCTGACTTCCAGAAACTTGGGATGTAAGGCTGGAGGCAAGTGGCAGCATGACAAGGTCATGTAATCAGGGAATGGGTTTTGAGATAGTCTATCCACCAGGTAGCCTTCTGTAACTCTCTCAGACTTCTGCTCTTGAAAGTCAACTTTGGTTCTGCACTAATCAGTTTAGAAAAAACAAATACAACATTTTCTGTTCACAGTCTCTCCCTCCTTAGATTAACATCACTCCTTTCTCACTGTCCTACATACCACCAAAACATCTGGGGTGGCGGCCCATGCCAGAACTCACACCAAGTTGTCCAATTACTCAGATATCCCCGGGGACTGGACAAATGCCTTATATCAGATGTCTCCCCATCCCACTAATAGTCTTGCTACACTAAAAAAATAGTGCAATGGTTAAAAAAGAAATCCACCTCAAAACACAACATTGAGATATAACCAGGTGGAACCTGAGTTGAGGCAAGAAAGAAAAAAAAGGTTAAAAATAGTTGCATACGTGCATATTTACTCACACACACACACACACACACACACACACACACACACACATTCACTCAAAACATGTATGATGGCTGAGAAATTTCAAGGGTGAACATAGAAAGCATAAGAGAAATAAAGTAGCTGACTTTGAAAAGAGTGGAAAGTACTTTTGATCGGATTTCTACTAACTGTGGGAAATCTACTAGGAGAAAAGTGGGAAAAGTTTAAGCAACTGTTGGAAAGAGTGCAGTTGAAATTCTTCCCACTTCAATCTAAACAGGGAAAAGTGCAACATCGGCCATTGTGGTTAGGTAAGGAATGAAATGCAAAGAGTTTTACAAGCAGAAAGCTGAAAGCTTTTAAAAAAGATAAACAAATCTGGTGCAGAGGATTTGGAGTCACTGTATGTAAAAATAAGCAGAAGTAAGTTAAAGGATCAAATTAAAGGAGCAAATGGAATTACTGAATGCTAAACTACATAGATATTTCAACTGACAACAATGGACTCTTTAGACATACTCACATTAAAGAAAAAGGAAAATATAATAGTGGTCTCCTAAAAATGTACCAAAAATGAGAAACAGGGACAAAGGAAATGGTCTAATAATAGCAGAGAAGAGGAAGGGAAAAAACAAGAATTATATTACAGTTCCTGATTCAGGGCTCAGTCCTACAGGAATTGAAATATACCACTTTACTCTTTTATGGGCAGATATTCATCAGGTAGAGGACTAGACAGTAAAGGCAGGACAAAGCATGCCAATTTGTCCATATTTTCTCCTAGTTGTGGCTATGGGGCTGGTTCAGGCTCCTGTGATTGTAAGAGAAGGCATGAAATTCCTGCAAATTTCACCTGGCCGCAGAGAACCTAAAGGTACCTTCTGCTATTTGTGAGTCACTGGGACTCAGCTCTTTTCTGATCACTTAGTGAATTCAGCCCAACTTGATGCCAGATAGCAGGGCACTATGCAGCCATTACAATATGATTTAACACACTGTACTCCAGAGAAATCTCAAGGCAGCTCAGCAACACTTAGGTAACTCTCTACTTATTTTGTTTACACCTGGTGTCCAGGAAAGGAAAAAATGAACTTAAAAATTAAGACAATATTAAATATCATTATGATGTAACAAGCTGTCAAAAGCTATGAATGACAGTCAGATAGTCAGTGACCTACAATTTTTGGACCTGCAAGACTTTCTTACTTTACATGACTCTCTTCTGTCATATGGACATTCAAAGCAAAGCACTTAGGCAAAAGATTTACAGAGGGAGTGGGTTACGAGGACTATGCCCAACATAGACATATTTTAATCAATATATGCTCATATATGCTTAAATACATTACATATATGTATATGTATGTTTTACATATATATATTAAATATATGTCTGTTGGAGAAACACTCCACTGCTGTGGATAAACTAGCGTTTCTCTTTCAATCTTTCTCTCCCCATCTGGCTCCACACCTGTTAAGTGTTAAGCATATTTTCAGTGACAATGATAACATTTAGGATGACCTAATAGATGTGTACAAAATAATGAAGGAAGTGATAATGATGCACATGGTAAAACATCCTCCCATCCAAGAGGCCCAACAGCCATGAAATGTGGCATAAGCATTCTAAAAATAAACATCAATAAAATCCAGTAAGAACCTTGTTCACAAAGATAAACAAACACCTGGATTAGGTGATGGCACTGGACTATAAAAGCAAATTGCAACAGTGTTTTAATATTTTTACATTGCAAATAAAAATATAAACCACTGGAAAGCAGAAATTATATAAATGTAAAAAGAAAACAAAAATAAGAGACTTGGACATGTCCATGAACAGTCTGCATGTATAATAAAAGTAACAGTGAAAAAGCAACTGTTCATTATTACTAGAGTTATCATTACTTTAGTCATTCTTCTGACACCAAAATTATATGAAGCCAAAGCCAGATACTTAGAGTGGAATTAAGTACATACATGTTTACAAGGTTTGCAAGAACAAGTTCTGATTTCTTATTACAAGCTATCACAGTTGAAGATGTTGGCCCTGATATATTACGCCTGACCACTCCTGAAGGATGTTAACCTTTCAGAGGTAAGACCACTGTTACCAAGCATATTTCCCATTTTGAAAAACCTGCCTGACCTCTCAAAACTGATTTGCTCTATTTAAAATTAGCTCTGAACCCCAGATCCAAAATCCTAAAGGAATGGTTCTGTCACTAACTTTGAAATTTAGTCCCTTCTCTGAACCTTGTTCTCAGTTGTTTTATTGGAACCACATTGATTTACACTTGCTGAGTATGTATTTCTCTAAAGATGAGCAGAAAAAGTACATATATCCTGTGCACAAAATACATACATTTTGACACAGCCTTTGAAAGTAGTGTTAAATCCTTAATATCACTAAAATATGGAAGTACATTTGACCTTTTTTTTCTTTTTAAACATCTCTACTCCCTCTCAGTTCTGCTAATTTTTGCCCTGAGGCACAGTGCTCACATGTTCAGATGCTGCCCAAACATGCTGGATGACAGCCCTCTGTTTACACACAGGACAATTCTCAGTCCAAGTTTTTGTTCTCAGTCTTCAGAAGATGTTTTCATATTATTTTCAACAGACTGTGTCCCGGGGCAAGAAGCAACATGGTTTTATTACTGCTCAGCTTGGAAGACTGCTGATTACCGCCCACTGTGGATGTGGGCGTTTGTGCCGTGTTTTGGCTCAAGTGTGCTGCTCAACCCATGTCCAGCAGCCAAACCAGCAGAAGATGGTGATGCTTGTCACTCCTCATTGCCCTCTGCCAGCTTGGACACCATCCACTGAGAAGCTGCATCTCATTACTGCTGCTGGACAGTGCTGAGCTGCATTTGCGTTGGGTGATTAACTCAAGGAATTTGGCATGTAGAAATGTCTCAAAATTGCATTATTCCAGCGAAAACACCTGGATACCCTTAGGAAACTAATATAACAACACTAGCATTGAGAAGAAATAATCACTAGGAATTTTAAAAGGGGGAAATAATCTGCAGTCACAGCTTTTATGGATCAGAACCAGCTTGGTAAAACAGATCCCTTTGTAGTGTTATCAAATGCTCTCGTAGATGGTGACATGGAAGTTGCAGGTTTCCTGCTCTGCTGAAGTATTAGGATGGAAACCCATTCACTGAAGGCTTAGCTTTAATATTAAAAATGTTGATAGGTGTTTTCTATGCCACTATGAAACAAAACTGTATCAGAACGATTTATACTTGTGTGCCCCATAAATTAGATCAAAAGCTACAATTTTGACTCATAGTTCATTATGTCTCTTTCCTCCTTCCTATCCCAGCTTTTTAACAAGAGAAGGCACCAGAAAATTTGAGCATCACTCAGTTTTCTTGTTTCTCCCTCAATAAAATACAGTAAAATAGAAAGCTTTAGTAAATCTACACAACCCATCTTCATGTATCAAAAGGCTGAAAAGAACTGGCAAAACTCAGAAATTGGAGGGGGTCTAAAACAATAACTTTCCTATATCATTACAACAAAAGTTCTAATATTAAACACATCAGCTGATTCAAAAGTGTAGTAGTGGCCCAGATTTTTGGAGTCTTTCTAAAACTGAAGACCAGAATTACAAAGGATGCAAGAATCAGCAAAAAAGCTTTGCCTAACAGTCTCATTTAGTATTTCAAATAGTTACCATATGGAATGGCAGGGACCAGGACAGAGAGGAGTAGAAGAGAATTTCAGCCCAAAATCTATCCAACAAAACTTTATTTGTTGTTTCAGTTAAAAAGAGTAATACATAACATTGTATACTCTGAGATCCCTTCTATGTATCTCTCAGTTACCAATTTGAGGACAATACAATCTAATTTCAGCATTCTGAGCTAATCAAATCAGGGTGAGAGAGGTGAGTGTTTTCAGTACTTTTCAGTGGAAATCTCTTGTAACCCATTCTATTAAAAAAAAAAAAGTGAGATTACATTTAAATCTTTAATTTCTGTTTTCAGTCAGTAGAGTTAAGTTCACGTATGACCTCATGGAATAAAAGTAAGGGAAAGGGATGATGTGAGAAAGATATTTATTTTCCATGCTCTATTGCTATGAAATCCTACCTTCTCAAACTCACTGCCTATAACATCACTTTAAATTAAATACAACAGGACAATTCATTCTCATTCTGCAGCTTTCACCCAACTCGTAAAATCCTTTCAGTATATACAATTCCTTATTTACTTTTCTGAAGGTTTTTTTTTCAATTCACTGGTTTGATGAGAATAATATCTTCTTCACATCAAAGGTCTTCAGACCATTCCTCTACTTATAAATTAATTAGGACCAACCACTCACAGTCACTGTGTTATGTGTACATATAAAATACACCAGGATCTGAGTTGCACCAGTCTTGTCTACACAATTGTACCTCTGTGTATAGATGATAAATGCTTTACCATCCTATGAACATCAGGACTTTTTCATTCTTTGTATTTGAATAGTAAAATGTGATATAAAAGGCATATCATGATTAATAACCGAATCTAAGTTCAAATCCTTATGAGTGCTCAAAACTAATGTTTGAGCACTTAAAAATCAGTATTTGCTAGTAAGTTCAAGATCTTACTACAATATTTTCAATAAGACTCATCACCATAAAATACTGATTTTGTTCATTATAAATCAAGAACATGACAGAAATCTCTCACCGGATCCTGTACTGAACTTTTGCTTAATGTAAAATTTGATAGTAACCACTATTGTTTTTACGGTATCTCTAATAAATAGACACACTTTTAAAAAACTTCACCCCAAGTTCATCTTGGTCCTCTTTAAAAAAAAGGCATATTTTTTAGTGCCTGACCTCTTTCCTAGAAAAGACAGATAGATTGTGTGCAGAGTTTATTACGAGATCGATCAAGATAATTGAGGTATAATTTTCTCAGCTATTTCTGTCATCATTTTTAAAGGCAGAGATGATTATGTTTCACTTTCACCCATCTGGGAAAGCACACTGTGTTCTCATGTAATTTGAACGTTTCAGCAAGGATGTGAGACCATCTTTTTGGATGTAGCTAATAACTCTGTCATTAGGCCATCCTCTCTTGAGACTTCATTTTTCCCATTAATAATTGTCAACACTATCTCTTTTTCAGAAAAAAAACAACCACACCTAAGTCTTCTCTTCCTCTCTGGCACAACATCAGCCAATATTAAGTTCAAAATGTGGCTACAGTTCTAAGGCTCCTTAAAGATTCACTTGCTCCATACAAAAATCTTCATAGACAATCCCTTTTCTATAGTACACTTTTTCTTTTTCAGAATTACTGTTGAACTTTTATTGTGATAACAAGCATCTGCTTTTTTAAGGTGACCTCAAAGTTAAACTTTAAGTCTCATATTTTTGCTGGAGTGCCAATACACAAAATCCTCTTCTCATTTATGCCAATCTTCTAATGCTGTAATTTAAGTGAATTACTTTTAATTGCATTTAACCTTTCAGAAAACAAGATCACATCTGTCTGCTATGTTAGTTTTCATTCCATCCTTTTTCCCCCCCTGTGTGCTATTCCATTTTGGGTAACTGTGATATCAGTTACCACAAGAAACATCCCTGTTCTGAAATACAATTTTTGTATCCAATATTAGATAATTTTTTTAGATCTGTAATGATAACTCTCTGTTTCACTGTGATCCCTTATATCTCGATCTGCTCTAACCCCCAGTTTTGTACTCTGTATTTCTACATGAGTTTTGCATCAGTCACCTCCAGTCATTAATGCTTGAAAGTTAAGACTTCAAGTCAAAGTTACAGACTTTGTTTACCATTAAGGTAAAACCAAGACATCAAATAGGTTAACACATGCACAAGTGTATATTATTGTGTATACAGTTTGTATTAGTGGTTTGAACCCTGACTTTATTATTTTTCCAGAACTGGCAGTGATCAAATGTTCTTACTGGATTTAAACCCAGTGATTTCCAAGTATGCTCATGACATAGGCATATCTAATCTTCAGTGTCCTCACCATATCTATCATCTGTGTCCACATTAAACATTCTTTTTATACATATATATACAGAATCTTTGATGTACCCTGTACACCAAATCCAGTCATTTTATAAACATAAGCAAACATAGCTCCTTGCTCTGCATTTGACTTAGAGTAATAATATTAATAAATATTCCAGATTACTCTTTCACAAGGTTTTTTTCCCTCTACCACCAAAAAAAAGGCATTTGAACTGAACTGTTTTGTCAAAATAAGTACAAAACTTAAGAATCAAATCAAATGAAATACTACGCTTTGAAACTTTGGATCATAATGGTGGCTTTTAGTCAAGCAGGACTTTTTTCAGGACTGTCAAAATTTCTTTGAATATGAACCACAGATTATTCACTATCTATCTGGAAAGTTCAAAGAACTACAGCATTTTACCCAAGAGTTTGCCTGTTCTGACTGGCAGCAAAGTAAATATGATGGGTGGTCTGTTTAAGGCACCTGTTCAAGCCCAATCACATTACATTTTCATAGTATCAGCATTTGAAAACACTATAGCTGTTGCATCAACAAAAGTGCATGGGAATATCTCCAAAGTAGATGGCAACTAGCACATCACAAAAACATGCAGATTCCTGAGCCAATTTATATAGCAAAACAGCATCTACCACAGAGAAAAGGGAAGCATAATTAGCATATTCAAACATTCAGAACTTCCCAACTTCACATGCTTGAGGCAAAGGACAATGGAAAGTAATTGTTCTCACGTAATACTGGCTTTCATTTGGACAGGACCTACTTACAGCAGGATTTATTCAACTGAGTAATTCCTTTTGAATCTGAAAGAACACACAATTAATTTGAAAATATTGGCTAACTTCTGCATAACGGAAAACACAGAAATCCAGACAAGGAACTTCTTAACAAGAACACATCAGTATTTCAGAGTCAATTCTTTTAAACCAATATGGTTTTAATGTCATGTATATATCAAATTTTATTGTAATTCACAGATATCAAATACAGCCCACATTTCAAGACAACAGTGAGCAATCTCTACCCACATAATACATAACTCTTTGTCCAGATTTGTTCACATACTGCATGCCCACGTCTCTGCAGTTTTTTCTGAAAACACTGATTATGTTGCGCAAATGTAACCTACAATGTTTCCCATTGTACGAAAATCTAATTATTTAATTTTCTACATAATTTTCTCTCTGTTAATTGACTCAGAATGGAGTCATCCAGTTATCCACAGGTGGCCAATTTTGCAGCTTTCACATGTGTGAGAATTCATTTAGACAAGTAATGGAAAACCTGCTGTACAGACAGGTTTAGAGCAGATTCAGCACCCAGTGGGTAACTTTTCTACAGTGACCTGTTAATATTTTTCATACTCGAATTCCACAGTTCCTTTACTGCAGGAAACCAAACAAATCTTCGTTATTGCTAGCTTGATGGTGCTAATTTTAAAAGTGTAGGTACAACTCAGATATGATAGAAATGCGTTTTAAGTATTTTGTGGTCACTCAGTCACCACACTCCAATTATGAGAGTTTACAGATCCAACCTAGAACACAATTAGACTTCTGAGAGACATAATTTTCAGTGGCCTGTTAATAATGCTATGGTCATGACCTGGCATCCAACAATAAAAAAAAAAAGTAGAAACTTAAGATGCACTTACTATCACCCAACTTGAGAAGTCCAGACTTCAGAGAGATATAGCTCATGGCCATAGGCACCGTTTACAGACCATAGAGAAGACTCACTGCCTGTACAGACTACAGGAAAGGGCCAGTGCTACAGACTCAGAAAAAGATACCTGTGTCCTTAAAGCTCAACTAAACAAAACAGTAAGGACTTGACCCCCAGCAGACAGAAAAAATGGTACATCCAAAACTTGTCATCAGAGGTTACAGAACTAGTCTTTTGGGACATATTTCATTTTGCAAAAATAGATAAAACATAACAAATGTATATATGGCAGTCACTCTGTACACTGCTCATATTCAAACATGAAGTCATAAGCAGGAAGAATGTATTGACAACACATACTGCATGTCCTTCTACCACATTTGGTCTATAAAGAAAAAGACACACCATAGTGTTTTATCCTAAGGTATCGTAAATGTTATGTAAAAAACTTGGAGTACTGTATTGCACTCTTCATCTTACATTAATAATAATATTATATACATATTTATGTATAGACAAGCTTCATGCTGTTTTGGAAGAATTTGGTGTAGTGACATCAAACTAATTTAACATATAGAACATTCAATTTAAAAAAACGGGGTTTCCATTAATGCACTGTCTGAAAATAGAATCATATATCTGTAGGACACCCTCTAATTTCCAGTTTTCCAAAGGTCTTGATGGTTGATCTTGTCAAATAGTCACAACATTGTACTGGAAATGTGAACAAACTATTAATTTTCCCAAATGAAATGCTATAAATTTAGGCCAATATAAACCTGTCAGAATTATCCCTCTATAAGTTTCACCCAGGGTGTGGTGTTGCATAGCTGAGGAGCTGAGCTAATAAGTGTTGAAAAAAGGAAAACACTGCTTTATGGCATCATGTAAATTGGCACAAAAAAAATGCTTGCACCTACGCCCCAGTCTTGACAAATAAATGCCAAAATGTGGGAGCCATGCAAAGTTCCACTGGTGTGAAAGCAGGAAGAAAGGAACAAATAGTTCTGTCAGGGAGTTTTGTACTACGCGTTTCTACTGTCAATATAAATTTCTACATTTTACCTGCTCAGGCTCAGAAGAGGTAAATTAAAAAAAACCAATATGAACACATACTTTTCACTTGCAGATTAAAAAAAGTGGCTTCTGCCATTTCCATGTTCCAGTGGCATTACATGATTGTGAGTCCAAAAGACTCCTTTGTTGCATTGAACTTATCTTTGGGTCAACCACGGAGTTACTCTAGACTGACACTAATGTAAGCAAAACCAGATTTTAGCACTAAGAAAGCAAATCTAGATTTTGTTGTGACTGTATTAAGTCTTGCCAATATATTTATATGAGCAAAGCCCTGTTTCAGACTTTCAATTTATACTGGCAAAAGTACTCCACACTGGCACAAGATACTTTGGTTGGATAGATTGCATTTCTATGGAGAAAACGAGAGAGCTTGTTAGCACAACTATGTCATTTGAGACTGTGATGTGTTTAATATGCTTGATTCATATACATGTGAAATCAGAATGGGGCAGGGCAGCTCTGGGCACACTCATTTATGACCTCCAGTGCATTAATCTCACTGAAGCACTCCTATTAATTTCAAGAATTTCTGTTTCATAAATCAGAACTTAAAAAATAAGTCAAAATTGTAAGAATTTTAAAATAGGAATCTTGGGAGATTTTTCATGCCTATCTGGATTTTAAGGTTCATGTTTTCACAGCTTTTTTCTCCATTCCTAATGCTTATGTCCTCTTAAAGCAACAAGAACCTGAGATTCATATTCAATAACATACATGCAAGAATGCTGGTCCTTGAGAAAAATACCAAAACACAACAAAATCACAAGCTGTAACAAACTTGTCAGATAAACACATTACATCAATGAGGGATTTTTAATTCCCAGCCCAAAAATTTTACTAAATACTCTAATAATATTGTGATCCTAGTACCAACATATTCTCACAAAGCTCCAACGGAGCCAAACCCTTCCACAGCACTTTAATCTTCAGCAAAAGTCCTGAACTCCAACTCCCATGCCCAGGTAAGTTCACTACCCAGGAAGGGAATCTTTGAAATACTGTCTGATACATAAAGCAGCTCTGCTAGCACTGTCAAACCCATGCAAAACCAGTCACACCAGTTAGCAGCCGTAGCTCTAATCAACAACATATTAAATAAAAGGCAGACACCACTAGTTCACATAATAATAGAAAGCAGTTTCACTATTTGCTAAGGATATTGTTAGTATGATTTTGGTAAGCCCCAAGCATGCCTGTGAGATTCTTTGGGGAATTCTGGTTGAGGAACATCCCTCTAGGCTTCAGCAGGCTATAAGCTGAATAAGACAGGCCAAGGAACTTGCCTGGGAGACGCCAGCAGATGCAGCGGCTGAGTGTACATCCAAATAATTCAGAAATAGCAAACCCACTGCAAAGAACAAGCAAAAGACACACACAGGCACCAGTAATGTAGCCAAGCCTGGATTTGTCTTGGCAGGATGCTGTCTAGGTGCAGGCTCAGATTTCTGAAGATGGGAACTACCTCCTGTTGTCCCTGGGACTGAGCCCTCATTTGTCTTTAAACAAATTGGATGGCATGCAGTAAATATCTGGCTCCTGCTAGTGAAATTATCTCACAAGACCCTAAATAATGATTGTCACTTGGGCCAAAAAGAACAAGATCTGTTTATTTATTACTTGTTTACCTTGTTCTGGTAACTAGAAACACTGGGTCAAGATACCACTGTGCCAGACAGTATTCAGATGCAGAATACATCTTTTCTCTGATAAACTGATTTCCCTTGCCCAGCTCCAGAGTAAATCATAGCTGTGATGTACAACACTATGCATGCAGCCTGGCCAGGGGGCTTTTTCTCTCATAAGGAACAGGAGAACATGGCACCAAAATATACTTCTGACTGGACAGGAAATCAGCTTTTCAAAGCTACATATTTTGAACCTTAATCATTTGCTAAAGATTCAATTTTTTGTTAAATTAAAAAGTATGAATGGAAACACATTTTTTGTTTGGCTTGGTAAGAGCAGGAATAGTTTCGCATGATAAATTGACCACTCAGTTGTGTGCCTGAATGTGGCACTTCCTACCTCTACTGTGGCACTTGAGCAGAGCTCTTTATAGGAACTTTTTAGAATAAACTATGCCAAGATGTACACTGAAAGGGGAGACCTAAAATAACCTCATGCCAAGTAAATTCTATGTCAAAGCACTGCCATTGAGTTCCAATAAATGAAACCACCTGAAAATTAGGGGATAGTTTCTTATTTTTATCAGACCACAGTAACTGGCATGATGGTCTAGGGGACAGATCCTGGAGCCTGTAAAACACTGACAGAAAGTTAGGAGAGGGAAGAAATGTACAAAAGAGTCACGGAAATTCAGCACTCAATTTTAATGCTTTAATAATGAAGAAAACAAGTATAAGATAGCTTAACTCAATCATGTGATCTTCTGATATGGTGATGATAATGTCACTATACTGAGAAAGAAATAAAGGAGGAATGTGGAAAGTTTCAAATACTTGATATTTTTATTCCCATATCCATACCAAAATCCCTGCTTCTGTCAAAATCACTTAAATATATAATATAACCAATTAGAAATCAGATACACTTCTTTGTAATCATCAAAGAAGCAACTGTGGATTAACTCACCTACTAAAAAGCCCCAAACAGTAACTGTACAATACCTACAAACTATTTTTCAGTATGAGGTGCAAGAGCTTTAGTTCTGTATATACAGTTGTAGCAGTATTTCTGGATGTTATATATGTACACATGCTGAACATAAAAATTGCTCTGCAACATACTGCTTCCAGCTAAAGTCAATTTTAAAGTTCAAAGTCATTTTAAATGGTAAAAGGTATCCAAATGGTTGCAAGTAAATTAAAGTATTCTGTTTTTTTCTGAGTAGAGTCAGAATGAAAGAACAGAACCCAGTCAAGTGAGCACTTTGAGCAAGGGCCTATCCTCAGGAACAAAACAAAGTTCACAATTCACATCTACTTTCTTTAGAAAACTTAAATATGGCCACATACTTACATTTCAGTATTTATTTCACATTTAAGTCAAAATGTAATCCATTTATTTCATTAAGCCCAGAAAAAAAAATAAAAAGAGAAGCAATTGCAACAGAATATGTTTTGAAGGGTGTGGGATCACATTTTATTAACGTTGTGAAATGCAATAAATTCCTTTCGGAGATGTTACATGTCAGCAGTGAAATACTTGTAAAACACCATAAGCATGAGAACTTAAGCATATGTTAGTTTAACAAAATTTGCAAGGTATTTCCATATTGCCTATAATTTTCTACAGTTATTAACATACTGTTAATTCACTCAGAATAGTCCTTTCAGTCACTAAGGCTAGGTTTTAGCAGCAGCCACGATTTTCTTGGGTTACATCTCTCTGCTTCATAGGCTTCATGGATTTGCCCCAGGAAAACAGTTATAACCTTTTTTCAGTTCTTACTTCAAGCATGTTTCCTCCTTTCCCTACTTCTTTGGTAGAAGGCAAAACTGGAAGGGAAGGGGACACTTATCATTCTAGCAACAGAAAACTCCCAGAAATAATAGAATCATCTACTGGCCATTTCTGAGCACTTGATTCAGACCTATCATGGTATGAAGGGGTTTCTGCTGTGGGGTTGTTTAGGTTTTGGTGTTTGTTTTTTTCTTTCTTTAATGTAAATAAAGTTCATCAAGCATTAAATTTCATTTAATGTCATTAACATTCAATATAATTAATATAGTTAAAAGCACTCCAAGAAAATATTTACCTTGGGTATAAATAATATGTTATTACACTAAATTTGCTGTCATCAGAATTGTAATACAGCTCTTTTCCATTTATGTTTGTTCAGAGCTCCTATTCTCTCACAAGTTTCTATGTGATTGTCTATTTGGCTTTTATTTTTTTAAAATATTAGTCTTTCCCCTGAAGTCAGCCCCAAAGTTCTCTCCACTCAGGGAAACATAAAGTTTGCTTGTTTTCTGAGAACAAAAAAAAAAAAGCATAAATCTTATGCCTTGACCATTTCTCTTTTAAAAAAAAACAACACACAAAATCCTCCAAGCCTCAAGTACTATTTTTGCATGGAGTGATACTTTTTCCTTTGTTTTGTTTCTGGCATCAAGCTTTATTTGTTGGCACAAAGAAATCTTGTGCCTCCAGTCTTGCAACTCAGAGGCAGGGAATGACAATCTATAAGCTTTAAAAAGGCTTACTCATGGTTCGTTGCCGTAACTGTGTAGAATAGTTTGTCCAAAGCCACCCATCACTGATGCACCTTTGTTCAGTCACTTTTCACATATAACAGCCCTCAAAAATTATAATGGTCATGAAAGATGGTAAGAAATTAAAATATTATAAATAAGCATAATTAAATAAGTGAATATGTTCCATAATAACGACTAAACTTTCCTCCTAAGTTAATTTAAAGCCTTAATGCCTCAAACACCACAATTATTTTTGTAAACTGCAAGTCAAAGGAAATGTAAGGTATGTCTCAGCTACTAAGCACTGGCAATACTAACTTCTTCATGGTGGCACTACTTTGATGAGCTTTTGGGCAACTGACAGTGTAGAAAATTTTAGATACATCTTTCATCCCTACCCACCATTCAATTCGTTCATTTCCCCAACTTTTTTACCCTTCTCTTTACTTCTTGGACCCACTGCAGAATGCTTTTAGATATATTAAAAACACAGCTGTATACATTCTAAAGGGGCATCATAACATGCCATTTGTCAGTCTATGTTCAACCAGTGCCCTAAGATTTCATTGCCTAAATACATAGGAAAATAGTAGTCAGGACAGTAATTCCAAAAGAAATACAAGCACAGCATGCTCTTCATACTGCGCACACACTGATGTTTCATCTACTTAACCCACAGGCCATTCTGAAGGTAATAATACGCTACCTCAAGAGGCTAAGGTTTCATTGCGTTTCTAAGAACTAACAGGTGCGGCTCTATGGCTTGCCAAAACTCTCTGTGATGAACTGCAAAACTAATCTGTACACTTGGTGCTCACCCGCGGGTCGCAGCGCACCTGGCCAGTGACATGGCAGCGGGGAAGTTTATGGCTGGTCATCCCTGTTCTGCTGCTAGGGCCCTCGGAGCGCTACGGCAGCTGGTTAATCTGCGTGGCACTGGGGGAAAGGGAATAAAATATACGACTTTGTCACAGCGGCCCTTGTAAGCCCCTGACGTTGCCAAGAGCCCCGAAGGAGCCCCCGGAGCGCCGTGGCCTGGGCTGTGCCCTGCCCTGCCCTGCCCTGCCGGGGCGGCACAGCCCCCAAACACGCACCACGGCAGGGCAGGAGCGGCCCCTCCCCGCTGTTTGGTCCCCGGTGCGCCTCACACAAGGCACTGCTGAATACACGGGCTCTGGAGAGATTCCGTGTTTACCCCATGCAAGCTTTGGTAACGGGGCACAAGGGAGAGCTCTCCCGGCCCGGCGGTGGGGCGGGGACGGGGCCGGAACCGGAGGGGGAGGAGGGAGCGGAGCCGCGGAATGGCGGCGCCCGCGGCGCTGCAGAGGAGCGTGGTGTCCCCCGCGGGCAGGCACACCGCCTCGCTCATCTTCCTGCACGGCTCAGGTGGTGCTCTGCCCTCCTCTGCCCCGCGGCCGGGCAGGGGAGGCCGGGCGGGAGGGATGGGGTGGGCGCGGAGGCCGCCAGGCTCGGGGAAGGGGCCTGAGGTGCCCTGGCCGGGCAGGATTTAGGGTTAAGGTTAGGGCTGTGGGCGCAGAGCGGTGTGTGTGCCCGGAGGGGCCCTGCGCTGAGCCCCGGCCCTCCTGTGCCCGGAGAACGCCGCCTGGGTGACCATGGAGTCGTACAAGGGAAGGGGGAAGGGACCCGTCGGGATCATCGGGCCCAGCTCCAGGCCCGGCGCAGGACACCCCGAGGGTCACACCGTGTGCCAGAGGGCACTGTCCAAACACCTCCTGAACTCTGACAGCCTCCCCGCTTCCCTGGGGAGCCTGGCCCAGCACCCAGCCGCCCTTTGGGTGACAAACCTTTTCCTGATCTCTGACCTAAATGTACCCCGATCCAGCCTCATGCGGTTCCCTCGAGCCCTGTTGCTCTCTTAATTGCCCTGCTCAAAGGGTGGCCACATGCGAAGGGTGACCTTCACAGTGAAAAGTGGCTCTTGGTGTTTTAGGATTGGGCTGAGAGTGTTGTTGTCACCCTTTAAAAGCCATTGTTGACAGACAGACTGCTGCGGGTTCAGAAGGGTCCTGGCCATGTCCAGAATGGCCACTTGCAGAGGGGAGTTACCTGCACCAAGGACCAGCCTGAGGGCAGGAGAGGACAGTGCCTTTTGTGAGGGCTTTTTCTTAAAAGTTAATTTCTGATAAATAACAACAACAAAGTCCAGATGATTTGGAAAAAAAACCCAAAGAAGCAGTAATCATACATCTTTATTAGATCAAGGCCTAGAGAATTCATTCTGTCGAGTTGCCCGTGTGCATATGGCAATGTGCTCGACTCTTTCAGTGTCTTTCTCTTAGTTTTGCTTTTAGCTGATGCTTCTGTTTAGTTTAACAAAGCTGTATGTGCTTATTAAATTAGCTTCGTTTTTATAACCTAGTTTAATTTTGCCTTTTTAAAATTCTGTGAGAAAAAGAATGAAAGCGTTTACAGGATGTGTTTAGCCCTCTTGTTAATGCTAATGCTTTAATGCTTGAGGAAATAATTTTCTCTAATGTTGGAGGAGTAAGGGAAGATTATGGTTAGAGGTTGATTCCACATGTGGTTAAAGTACTCTACAATTTTTCATTTTTTATATGATTTTGTTCATAATGTCTGCAATGGGGAAGTACGAGGGTATTTTATTTGGTTTTTAGCTGTTCCGCAGAATAGAATTTAAACCAGAAGTAGCCACAGTGCTGTTGCTGTGGGCTGGCATGTAAACCTGAATTGTAAACCTTCTGCGCAGCACTTGTGATGGAAAGTGGCAGTCAAATGGCAGGAATCCATTTTGTTCATAATGCTTGCTCTAGACAAATTATGACAAGGGCAGAATAATATAGAAAAGTATTAGAAAATTCCTGGTACTGTACATCAAACTGAGGTAGAGGAGCCATTTGATAGCTTAGCAGGGAAGGAAAATGGATGTAACAAATATGTAATAATTTTTTAGATTTAGGATTACAAATTCCCATGTTGTAACATGCACAGAATCATAGGCTGGAAAAGACCTTTAAGATGTTTGAGTTCAACCATTGACCAAACGCTGCCAAGTCCACCACTAAACCATGTCTTAAGTGACACATCTACGCACCTTTTAAATACTTTCAGAGACAGTGACTCAATTACTTCCCTGGGCAGCCTTCTTCAGTGCTTGAAAGCCCTTTTGGTGATGAAATTTTTCCTAGTATCCAGCCTATGTGTTACATGTTGTTAAGTTTAAACCTTACACAGAAAGAAAATTTGGAAATTCAAGCTATGTTTGAAAGGAAAATAATTCATATTTTACTTGAGGATGGGGAAAAGCATAATATTGATGCCGTCAGTCTGTTTCAGGTTTGTAAACTGACCCAAAGCAGAATCATCCATTGTTTGCTTCTTCCTGTAGTATTCAGAAGAACATAGAATGCTAAAATCTAAGAACAGCGTGAAGGCCAAAGCTTTCAGAAGGTTGTTGGCTTTTGTTTGATGTCATGGTCTCCTCTCTTTCTCCCTCCGCTCTCAGCAAATCAAAATGCATTATCTGTGCAAGCAAATGCTCCCAGCATTTGGGGAGCATTTGAACCGTGGTGACTCCTGACACACAGAAGGCCATAGTTAAATTTTCCTTTACTGAGTGTTTTGTGAACTTTTCATGAACAAACCAGCTTCATTAACTGTAAATGTTTCTGCAGTTCTTCACGAAGTTTAAGTGTGAATAAATAATAAAATAATGATGTATCCTGCATCATTAAGGAATTTGTAAAGACTTAATGAAGTCCCGATTCTGTAAGCATTCAGATAGTTGCTTAGGTTGACTTACCTGAGGACTGGTCCTGTGCAGGTATTTGCAGAGCCTATACCTCGGCTTTTTGACTGAAAAGAGCAGTGTATAGGAAAAAAAAAGTTTATTCAAGCCTCCCTAAGATATGGTGTTTATAAATGAGATGGCAACAACCATGAGGAAGCCCTTGTACATCAGGAGTGTGTGTGAAGAAACAGAGGTATATTTGGACTTAGACCATACCACTTGAATAAGCAAAGTGCTTGTGGGAGACTGTTCTGAAGCATCCAGTTAAGGATGTGACTTTGATGTTACTGTTTAACATGCCACAGCCAGAATAAGATTTGTGTGAGCTTCGCAACACTGTTGCATGTTTGTTACATGGAGGGTTTAGGTCAAACAGAGAACAGTTCCAGTTATGCCAGTTGTGCTTAACAGAAAAAAAAAAAAAAGTAAAAACTGGGTTTGAATCCTTCTTGCCTTCTGTTTTAATTCTGAAGATGCATTAATTGTGTTTGTAAACAGGGATCAATGAATTTTGTTTGAGTGTTACAGAAAGAGCAGATTTTCTCCATTGGGGAATTTGTAACATTTTAACAATGAGTTGGTAATATTCATGCAACATTGTTGAGATGAGCCCATGTAACTCGACAGGAAACCTGGTTTAGGGCAGTGATTTTTTTCTTCCTCATGGTTTGGCCATTTTTTTGGAAAAGAATAGAATGAGTTCTGAAGTCAAACCAGACAACCTGAGATAAATAGACAATACTGTTAACTTGGATGAGCAGTTTGCATGGATAATATGCGGGAACCTCAGCTCAAACAAGGCTGAAGTCCTGTGGCATGAGTACAAGGAGTGAAATTCCGGTTTGCTGAACCCACACCATGTTTTTAAGCTGAATATTCTACCTACTATAAACTATATTCCTTGATGGTCTGGTTTCCTCAAGCATGAAGTATTGTTTAACGCTGGAGACGTGTGTGCATGCTTTTCAGAGGGGTGGCATTGAAGTTATGGTTGAGGATACTAGCAGTGCAAAGACAAGCTTGAGAAACTGCTCTGTATATGTATACTTGTTTGAAAGGAGCATATGCTGTCTGCATAAGAATTCATCCTGCTTATCTGCTCAAAGCACTTCAGTCTGCAGGAGTTTTGGCCACAGGCTGAGTAGATAAGATTAGGAAAAAACACATTTTTGAGTTAGATCTCGACTAGTTTTCAAGCAGAACTGTGTGATTATGATTCCTTCAAGAGCCTGCTAGATATTTTAACCTGAACCTGAGCGCTCTTATGAAACACATCTTTCCCTTAAAGCCTATGTGCAATATTAGCATAATCAATTGTGAAGATCGTTTTTACTGCTCTTGAGTAGGTTTTGAAGTGTGTTAGTATTAAATTCCCTAGTAAAAGTAATTATCTTTTCTAAGGGGAGCAGCAGGTATTTTGTCTTGCTTTTTAAAATGTCCATCAAGATTTTTTGTTTATCACTTATTGGCAAATAAGGAAGTAAGAGGTGTCTGCTTGGGAGATACTTAAGCCATAGGATTTAGTGAAGTATTTATTAAACTTACGCTGTGGGACCTCTCAAGTAGTCTTTTTTTCTAGGAAGTTTTGACTTCATCTTCATTGGAAAGGGGACTACAGTTCTAGAAAGTTATTTTTTGGCATTTTGATGTATTGACTTTGTGATTTCAAATTAGGTCAATCTGGAATAAATATATTTGACATTGTATAATTTTCATGCTAAATGCACAGAATAATTCTGCTTGTACTCTTTTGTGTGATGTAGGTGATACTGGCCAAGGAGCAAGAGCATGGATAAAACAAATTTTGAATCAAGACATGGCTTTCCAACATATAAAAGTAATTTACCCAACGGCTCCTGCCAGGTATCGTTTAACATATTATTACTTTAGAATTAAATTATTCTGTTCCACTACTGTAAAATATGCTTCTGAATAATGGTACAGACTGTTGTAACACTTCCTTCTTCTCTCTGGTATGCTTTTTGGCAAAACTGGAGCTCAACAGCTCGTTGTTGTCCAGGAACTGTGATTTTAAGAGGTTAAGACTCTAAATGGTTGACTTCACAGAAGTTACAGCCTCTAGTTCAAATTTGGGTATTGTCTTCATAGGGTCTTTCCATGTCTTTGGTATAAATAGATGATACTCCAGTGTGTGTTGTAGTGGCATTATAGAGCCATATTCTGGATCCCAGTCCTTCCTATCTTAATTCCCTTATATTAACCATTAAAATATTCTGTTGTATTTAATGCCAGGTTTCAGTTCTGAAGATGATCAGTCTATTTGGCAAGTAGGATTTGAAAGGTCGTCTGCTGCTGGAGAAAGGAGTGGGAATTTAAAAATGTACATTATTTCTCATTTGAATGCTGACCCACCTGTTTCAAAGAGAATTGAGTTCAACATTTGCTTTAGGCACAAATCTCATTATTAAATGACACTGTGCATTCAGTGATAGACCTGAAATACAGGTGAAAAATTTTGCCTGCAGGAATTTGAAAGTCTGAGGTCAAATCTAAAGGCTAAAATTTGGGCACCTACCTCCATGTTTAGTTATCCAAAGATAATATTGAATATATAGTACATAATTATATATATTATACATGTAACATATATTAAATATATAATATTACATTTCACTGGTGTTTAATTTTTCTTAATATAAATTCATTTTTAAGGTGTCTGTGGCTCTAAGTTAGGAAAATGTTTCCTTGAAAGGTAATGGGGGCTTGAGTTTCTTTCTGAATTTGTGCGTAAGTGTGGATGAATGCTGAATGGAAAAGGAAATTGTGACAGTCTGCACAGACTTTCGAGGTACAGAGGTTTGAAAGTCAGAAAAAAAAGTCTTGGAGGGCATAAACAAGTATAATAGCAGATTTTGTCTGGCACTCACTAATATGTGAAAAAAACCCCTTTCCTTGACCATGTATTTTTTATGGTCTGCTTAGGCAGGAAAAGCAATTGAGAGATTGCAATGTGAATGTACTCACTGTGTTACAGAAAAATGAAGTCCGTGAGTGGAAGTCTTTGAAGCAGTGTGTTTTGGGTTAGTAGGAAGCGAATACAATTTTCTGTAAATAATGTGCTCATTACTTCATTGATGACAGGCTACAGTGATGCCAAAGTTCTTAGTGGCACATTACATATATTGATGGGCTCCATAGCTTCCCTAACAACACATCAGGTACTGGTGAAATGCAAGAGATTTTGCTTCTCTATAAAATGATTTTTCTTTGCATGTTATATGCAGGCAGAGCACCTCAGACCGCATCTATTAGGCCAGGGCTTCACTTTTTCATCCCACTGCACTTCTGAGGTCAATTCTTTTCTCATTTGTTCTGATTTCTTTGTGTAACTACAGATGTAAACTGTGTATAAATGATTAACCAGCAAGATCTTCTGACTCAAATGAGGGAATTTGTTTTTATCTCAAGACTTTGGATTTCAGTGCTTTGGTAAACAGATGGAAAGAAAGGTACTATTTTAATTAAAAGATGTGAATAAACAGTTTATTTCACTCTCCTTTTCTTTTTTAAGTTCAGGTTACTCTTGTTCTTCTGTAGAGCAGGTAGAGGTCATGCGTACATTGATTCAGAAGTGGCTTTTAGCAAAACTGTAAAAAGTTGTATATTCAAAGAATATGAAATACCCACACTGTCTTTGACTGGCAATATGAAGTACACTTATGTACAGCTTTCTGTTGCTGATAAGCAGGATTAGCTAACATAGTGAAATAAAACAGGTGTTCTTAAGTACAGTAGTGTTTACCACTGTTTGCAGCAATGCTGAAGTGAACTTTGTGATGGTACATGTTATTGTCTGAAACCAAAATAACAAGAGTCTTTACAGACCCTCTGCATGTTGTTTTGGTATTCAGGAACAAATCACATTTCTTTTTGAAATGGTTTTGTAATAGTTGCTTTCCTTTCTCCTAGGGAAAATAAAAGCAAGGCCTACGACATCCAGACTTGAATGGCAGACATTAAAATAATTATATCTGCATTAGGAACTTGAATATATGTGATAATTTTATATATGTGTGTGTGTGTGTGTGTGTATGTATGTTCTGATAAGAATTCAAAATGTTTCTGGCACCAGTGGGGGAATTCAGTATCCTTGATAATGAGACCTATAGCCAGACAGTTATGGGTGTGCAGATATGCTGAGGAAGATTCTGATCCAGGTTCTTTGATCATGCAGAGAAAGAGTGATGTGCTGGGCAAAAGTTAGGCTGATGTGAGAGAGCCTCTATGGGTCTCTATAACCTGCCCCTGCGCTGTCAGCTATAGGAGCAGAAAGCAGAACTTGGTTGCAGGTTCTTGTGTGGTTCTTTTGATGGTGATGCCTAAAATCTTAGAAGATAGGCACTCAGAGAAAACATTAATGGAGAAAGATAGACAATACCTTTATTGGGAATTCGAAGGCTTTGGGCCTCTGCTGGGCCTACAAAACGCGTGTTATTTCAAAAAGGATCTCTGCGTCCAAAAATCCCCGAAGAACCCTACCCTCAGAAAGGTTACAGTTTTTATACTCTTCCTAACAATTAACATATTAGATATCTATAACCAATCATCATTTCTAATTCTCTCGGTGATCCACCCATCAGGGTCCTAGGCTATGCCCCCTGGACCACCCCCAAAGGTTTCTGGATTCTTCTATTGTTTTGACTTCAAGTTATCTTGCAGGTGTCTCTGAAAAACATCATGACCTTCAGAAAGCCTGAGAATATGTGAGAAAATCACTTTAATAACTTCTAACACCACTTAATATGTGAGCAAGAAAACCTATACTTCTAAAACTCTAAAAATCTACAAAATACACACCAAACCTTTAGGCATCAATGATATCAAAGAAAAACTTGAAGTTTGGCAAGATCGTATTAGGATTGCTTGGTTAATGTGCTTTTCTGGCAAAATACTGTTAATGTGGACATACTTCATGCTCTGTAAACTCCTGTCTTTCCCAGCACAACCTCACACATATACATTAAACGTTCTCTCAGCTATGCCAGTAAAAGTAGGTTTGATGATATAACCACAAAGCTCAGGGCTTTGGCAGGATAAACTGCAGGTCAGGAATACCTCTTCACATATTTGATGGACATTATTCTGCTGATAGAGCTATAGATATGGTCTTATACATTCTTCACCTCTGTTAAACAGAGTTCTGAAAAGCAGTGGAATTCACATTTTTCAACAAAATATTGAGATGTTTCTTTTCTTTGTGGAGGATGAATGGAGTTTATGTTTATGTTTTATTTAGATTTTATCCCCAGTGCTGAAATATGCATATTTTTGATTTGTAGAGCATCGGAGGTTCAGATGTGTTTTGATTTGAGAGTCAGTATATTTGAAAGTTATTTTGGGAAACCAGTCCAGCATATAATCAAGAAGAATTCTGAAATATGTTCTTTGGCTTCACTAGCATTGATTTCAGCAAACACTATAGAGGATTATGGGTAAAAGCAATAGAACATTATTGAACTACATTTTGTAAAACTGTTTTTAACTGCTTTCTATAGATCTCTATAAAAATTTACACTTCTTTAAAAAAGTTACTTCTTTTATCATTTTTATATTGTGCAGGGTTTGTATAGAGAATGATCACCACATATGCCCTGGACAGGTAAAGTATTTGCAGCATTTTATCTCACTCATCCCCCATCACTTTGAAAAGTGCAATGAGTCTCATATTTTTTGTTCCCTGAGCAAAAATAGGAGAATCTCAATAGTGAAATTTACTATTAAAGAAGAAAAACTTGCAAAAATACTAAGTAAAATGCTTATGGTAAAAAGCAGACTTAGATAAGAATGGAAAAAATATGTGGATTTGAAGTCTTGGTGTGATGTGAGAGTAGTGACATTTGGATTTTGAATAAGTTTAGAAATTAAATGTATGTACCTGGGGCAAGGAAATTTTGCTTTTTAAATTAAAAGCTTTATACATTGTTTTGAAGTTCTGGGGTTTTTTTTCTGTGTAATGTGGTCTACTGAGATACTTAAAAATGAGTAGAGAGCTTGTTTTAACTTGATCTAGCTTTCTTTCAAGATCAGTGCTACTGTACATAGATTAAACTAGTTAAACACAACATAATTCTATTTTCTCTCCATTGTAACACTAATATACGTCTTTAAAAAAACAAACTCCATTTGTAGCCCTAGCAGCTGATGCAATCCCTAAAGCCACGTCTACACTAATAGTTTTAAAGGAAAGGGTTTCCTTTTTCCTTTTTTATTTGGGTCAGGATGGCTACAACTTAAATACTGTTTCAGCTGCTACAACTGTGCCTTAAACATTAGGTTTCTATTGAGTTTCTAAATCAGAACTGAATACCACCCAATTTAACCTTTTTTTATTTTTTTTTTAATAGAAAGTGATAGTTTAAATTGGCATTGCAGGAGCTAACGTGGTAAATTTAAAACCATTTAGGCTCTGCTTGTTTTAATACATATACCTTGCCTTCTGTAATTCCCTGAAAAAATCTAAGCCAAGGGTTCTTTGCGTTGTCTTGCATTCTGTTCTGACAGTCCTTCTCTTTTGCAAGTCAGAAAATAAAACTATAAATACTACTTTGGCTATTTTGTGGATCCTTTTGATGTTCACTTAACAAACCTTTCTGTGGCACATAAGTCTCTGTGCGGAGCTTGTTGTCTGGTTGGTTTGGGTTTTTCCCAATTTGTTCAAACTTCCTATATCTTTATGTGACTGGTAAGGACTGCTCAGCATTATATGGCCTAATCTTCCATCCTTTCACCTGAGTTCACATCTTTGCTCAGCTTGGGTGGAAGTGAGTTTCATCTCATCATAGTCCCCATTTGGCTGTATCGCAAAACCACCAGACAGTTTGGCACCATTCAGCTCCACTGGCAGTCTCTGCCTGTGAGAGGCCTAGGACTGGAAAAGCAGCAGGGGTGTACTGCAGGTCGGACTTGAGATGGATTGGCGGAGCTGTGGAAGGGAGCATGCACAGTGCCTATCATACTGTTTTTGGCTCATGCAAATGTTATTAATCCTTGCCTTTTGTAAGCCCTAACCTCATTCATAAATTTTACACAAAGAAGTCTTTTTAAAGGCGGAAACTTAAGGGAGAAATGGAAAAGGTTTGGGTTGGTATCATGGGGTGGTTCTTTCATCCCCTTTAAGTAGAAATTTAACATGTTCTGCATAATAATGCTGGAAGCATGTTTGGATAAGCTTTGTATTTTCCTTTCTGCTCTTGAATTAGGTGAGGAAAACTTAACAGCTATGTGTACATCTAATGCTTACATCAGATGCTAATACCATGTGGAATGTGGTAAACACTTGTCAGAGATACTGTAGTCATGCTTAGGGAAGACCAATTAGAACATGATGGAAATAATCTTGGATTTCTAATCCCTTTAACTATATTGTGCTCTTAGGTATCTTTCCTCTTATTTTTCTTCTCTCAACCCTTTTCCAATACAGAAGAATTGGAGACAATGGTTTTTATATCACCTTGCTAGCAGCTATGGGTTTCTAAGTCACG
This sequence comes from Sclerurus mexicanus, assembly GCA_013396755.1. Taxonomy (NCBI): domain Eukaryota; kingdom Metazoa; phylum Chordata; class Aves; order Passeriformes; family Furnariidae; genus Sclerurus; species Sclerurus mexicanus. The sequence continues at coordinate 446,102 of VWZF01005389.1, read as the reverse complement.
TGTCGTTCTGTGCTCTTGCTTTACAGTCTTTTCAAGTTTCTGTGCTTAGCTAGCATCATTCATCCATCCTTGGTGGTGTTTGCCACCAGCTTGTGAGAAATCTCACTTTGAATCCCAGAGTGTCTTTCTAACCCTGTAATGAAGAACTGGTGCAGATTGGGCCCTGGTTTGCCTCTTGCCACTTTCTTTCAGTGAATTTACAAAGCAGGCGCTATTTGTTGGTTGCTGAGGAACTGGCAATATGTATGAAAGGTCTTTTCAACCATACCATTATTGCTGGTTTCTGATTAGTACAAATCCCCTCAATTTACACACAAAAAAAAAAAATCGCCAACAACAAAAACAAACAAAAAAACCCCAAACACCCCACAACAAAAACCCCAAGGAACAAAACCAATCCAACAAACCAACAGAAATGAAACAGAAACAAACTCTTAACTTCTCCCACTGAGTTTTATGCCAGATTCTATTGTGGCTTCCTTTGTCTTGAATGATTAATATTTGTCTCAAGTAACAAAAGCTGTCAGCATAGTATTTCTTCAGGTAACCATTCTGTACTGGTTCAGTCAGCTCTCATTTCAGGCAGTATGCATCCAGAACAATTCTATCAAAAACATTTGCATGTGGTTAGCAGGCACAGCCTTTTCTGAAGAACAGCCAAAATTACTCATCGTGAAGATGACCTCTTGCCTTCCTTTCTGTATTTTTTTTTCTAAAGTATAAGTCTAAGTTGAAGCTGTTTGAATTTTGGATGTACTTTATGCTCCGTTTCCATACCACAAAGCTTCATTGTTAAGATATGTTGAACCTCAGTTTTACCATGAGATATACCTTGGACTAATAATTTGATTTATACTTCTGATTTGACTAGCTGGATCCTCTGCTTTCTTCACAATTTCTTTTAAAATTTGCTTTCTGCTTCAAGCAGACAGGGGGCATTAAAAAGCAGAATTATGTACTAAATTTCTTATTGTGATGTGGTAGTGAAATTCAGTAGTGAAATTATGCTATGAGAGAATTTGGGAACAGTGAGTAACTTTGCTTTCATTTGAAAAACCTGCCATCAGCTTTAAGAGAGTCAAGACTTGCTTCTACAATCTCTCAATATTTTGGGTTGGAAAGGACTTTTAAAGGTCATCTAGTCCAAGACCCCTGCAATGAGCAGGGACACCTTCAACTAGATCAGGTTGCTTGGAATCCCATCCAGCCTGACCTTGAATGTTTCCAGGGATGGATGCCATCTCTCTGGGCAACCTGCTGTTTCTGCACCCTCATTGTAAAAAAAAGTATTTCCTTATATCTAGTCTAAATCTACCTCCTCTTAGTTTAAAATCATTCCCCTTTGTCCTATCACAACACTAAAAAGATTGTTGCTATCTTTCTTATAGGCCCCTTCAAGTATTGGAAGGAGCCTTCTCCAGAATGAACAAATCCAACTCAACTTTTCTTCATGGGAGGAGTGCTCTATCCCTCTGATCATTTTTGTGGCCCTCCTCTGGACTTGCTCCAACAGGTCCATGTCTTTCTTGTTCTGAGGGTTCCAGAACTGGATGCAGGACCCCAGGTGGAGTCTCACCAGAGCAGACTAAAGCAGAACCTAAATAGTGTGGTAGTGTGCTCTGTAGATTTTCTTCAAGGGTTGCAAGTCTTCCAAAAGACATTACAATGTCTCTGTGCCTCTAAACTGAGGAGAGATGGGCTTGGGAAGGAAGAAAAATTGAGGATTTCAGTAATTTTGATCTTTCTCTGGCCTTACTTGAATCCCAAAGCATAACTTCACTATAAATTTCCGGTTCTGTCTGACATTTCAGGAAGTTCTGTCTGGAACCCTGTAAGCCAGCACCAGTGGTCTGGGCTTTATGTGGCAGCTGATGCACAGTGATCATAGCACTGAGTGTGAAGGCCATAATACAATTGTGCATCACAAGAAAGAGTTGGGAAAAGAATATTTACTATTTATCAGTGTGCTGTCTGCTACTCTTATGTTTCTTATTTGAAGCAGCTAGCACTGCTGGCTTGTCTTTTAAAAAGTTGGATGGGCACAGTGATTTATTGGATAATGAACAAAAAAAACTGTAGCTTTATGTGAGTCCCTATGCTAATAGCATCATTTTGGAGACAGAATGTGCCATGGTTTTAGATCAGAATTTGATCCCCTTATAGCATCCTTCCATTGCTCTCTACTTCTTTTAACTTAAGAGAACTTTAGAGTAGTTAGCATAATTCTAAACATGATTAAGAAGGTCTAGAGTTCATCCTTCAGGAAAGTGGAAAAACACGGTGGTACTGCTACCTACTTTCATCATATTTTCATTACTACAAAACTCACATTATCAGAAGCTAACCTATCTTAAGTTTGTGAAAACTGAAATGATATGTATTACTTTGAAATTCTGAAGTGAAATCAACAGTGAAAATTATTTCCATTTGAATACACTTTTTTAAAGATTGAAAGGGTGGTAAGTACTTACAGAGATATTACAGGATATATTTTCCTTTTAAGACATTGAAATATTGTGTAGGATCTTGAAACTGCAGTGTCATGCAAGAGGTGCATGTGTGGAAAAAAAAAGGTTGTAGATTAGTGCACACAATTAAAAATAAGAACTATAAAGTGATCAGAAGACATGGTCCAGAGTGATTTGAGGATGTTGGGAAGCACTTTAAAGATTCTAATCCTCATAGTGCCTGCAGTTTCTTAAATGATGTTTGGTATTAGCATGTCGCCTTTATGTTGTCTTTCCTCCTTACTTTTAAATGTTAAGAGATAAGTTCAATTAGTATGAAGTTTTTCTTCAACTGTCTCCTAAGAATGGATACAAGTTTAGAAGCTGGATATACCCAGAGAGGGTTCTTGATTCTTGTTTTCTGGTATGGATTTGAACCTTTTGTGTGCTGCAGAACAAGCAAAAGAAAAGCATACACCCCCCTTTCAATAAAGAAAAAAAATTGGCCACACAACTTGGGGGCTATATATTTTCATTACCAGTTTCAATAGCAGTTTTAGAGACACAGAGATTTATTTTTAGTATTATTTTTAAAAGAGACTAAAGGAAGTGAGGCACAGAGGGACTAATGTTATGAGTTGTGATTAAACTTAAGAAAGCAAAAAAATCCAAATTTAAAGCACACTCTTTAGTCTAACACTGTCCTTAACTGACCATGTTGATCTTATCAGATGGAGTTTTCACTCCACTCTGTGTTTCTTTGGTTTTGCGTATTTCAGTCCAGCTTCTCATGTCAGTGTAACATAGAGATTTTTTTTTTTTTTGTAGTTTAATTGTATGAAAAAATTTGGTGCTTATTCTTGGAGCTGTAGAGATGGTTCCATGCCAAACATATTTGTTTACCGTGGTAATGTCTGAGTTGTAGTGTGCCAGCTAATAAAGGGATTATTTAAGGAACAAGGTGAATGACTAAAACAGATGTGCCAGTTGAGTGAACCATTAAAAGAATCTTACTTCTCAGCTTTATGTAGAGGTTATTTTTAATGCATTTCTGAGAAATCAAGAGTAGTTGCAAGGATGTTTTTGAGGCAGCTGAAAGCCACTTGTCTGTTTGCTTGGGGGTCTTTTCCTGTGGGTTTGAAACACATTAGTCTTTCATCTGTCTTATTGAAGAATTTGCGAAGACAGCAGGTAGAAGTTCTGAGCTTCTGAGCTTCATGTTCTGATAAAGTATAACAGTCTCATAATGCATTTTGTCCTGTTTATAAATGGCATGATTTTGTCTTTTATGTGTGGGGAAACCTCTTTTAATATTTATGTAATGTAAATAGCTGTAATGCAATACATGTATGTATCCCTGTTACATGGAAGTCTTGGGTCAATCTGATGTAGAAATACTAAAACTTTTCACATCTTTTGTCACACAAGTGTTAGGTCCTCTGACTTCACTAGAAAACGAAGCTGCCTGGCTGCTAAGCATTTTAACCAGGATTGATGTAAAAGTATTTGAGAGAGAAATTAAAACCATGAATTAAATGCTGTTTCCTCAGGCATTTAGTCTGTTGTACATCACATTGCCCAGGTGCCTTCCAGAAACTCCACTGATTCTGCTCTTAATAGGTTTGACTGAAATGTCTCCTCTGAGAAAGTGACTTTTGTGAATTAGAGATTTGTAATCCTGTGTCTTAGCTGTTGAACAATTCATTTAGGAAGAATCCTGGAGACAGGATTCCAAAGAGAAGATTTAAAAAAGGCAAAAGCATTTGAATAATATTTTTCAAACTTAACTTTAGCTTGCTGGGTGTACAAAATATTTCCACCAAATTTCCCTTAATTTAGGAGTTAACTTTCTTAATAGACAAGTAAGAGCTAACTTGAAAAAAACAGCTAGATTTTTAAAACTCTGGTGCTTAAGTGTATGGTTTGTTTTGAATTAGGCAAATGAGGGATTGCTTAAGGCATACACTGTAGTAGACCTGACCACATATTGTATGCCATTTTGAATAACAGTATATTTTTGGTACTTGGTCCTGAAGCTCTGCTCAGAAAGATGAAACTGAAGATGTGCCTGTACCTATCTGTTGCTGTTTGTTGCCTCTTTCAATATATTTGTCTTACCAACTTTTAAGTCACAGACATTTTTTCGTATTTATGGCAACAGGCAGAAGAAAATTTATGTTCTCTCAGTTTTTACTTTTATGACTGAATAATGCAAATAGTAGTATCTTGAACACTCATCCTGTTGGCAGTACTGCTTTAGAAATAACTGTTTATGTATGTGAAGCCTCTCTGGTAATAATAAAGGCAGAATTTATTCCTTCATTAAGAATAATTGAAATAGTGCCTTTCTCTTTTTAGGTTAGTTGTGTTTTGGTTTAATCCTAGAACTGAAAAACATCCAGAGACAGCACAGAAGTCAACTTTAGCATTTTCAGTGTGTTCCCATCCAGACATTTATCAAAGGCTGTCTGTGAACTGTGACTGTAATCTGATCTAAGCTTAAGTAAAAATGAAGAAGTTGTCCCCTGATTAAACATAGCAAATAAGGATTTCAAGGGGCTTTGTTTGAGAGGAAGGATCGATCTCATAGCAGTATGTTTTGTTATATAATGTAGAGCCATTGCAAGGCAATTAGATCACCTTTCTTGGGATTTCAGGGCTCTATTAAAAATCTTTATTTAAAAACAAAAGGCTGCTTTGAATGGTAGGTTTCTTGACTATCTGAGGTTTGGGCAGCATGTTGAAGCACTTGAAAATACTAATCTGACAACACAGTATTATGTTTGGGAATATCTTGTCTCTTGTTTGTTTGTGCACCAGTTATTTTTATAAGATACCTGCCCCATTAAGATAAGGATGTCTGTATTTATTTATTTAAAAAAAAAGAAAAATTGGCAGAATAACCAGGGGTTCTTAATACTCATCCACTGTCAATTTTGTCAAGAGTTAGACAATTGAAGTCCATGAAGTTAGCTCCTGAAAAGCTATCTCATTTAGCTGTTACTTCTGTTTGTTGTATTCCAGTGTGGATTTCAACCCTAGCTTTGCTTAGGATTAAGAACCTCTCAACAGGACTAAGAGTTAAAATTTTTAGTTGACCTGACCAACCTGAACATTGAAGTGACTGAAAATTGCTTTTTACATAGCTTTCAAACGTTGACTTCATTCTTGAAGGACCACGATTTGAATGTAAGGAAAGGCAGTGTGACTGGATGTAAATGGCGTTAGACCTGAAAGAGGTTTATTCTCTTCTCCGCTGCAGAGATACTGAATTGTTTTTGTTTATCATGTATACTGAAGGCTTTTGATCTTATTGTAGATAATAATTTGTTTTCTTTACTTCCACCACTCCAGGCCATATACACCTATGAAAGGAGCCTTTTCCACTGTGTGGTTTGACAGGTATAAGATCTCTAATGACTGTCCTGAACACATTGAAAGTATTGATTCTATGTGCCATGGGCTTACAGACTTGATCAACGATGAGATTAAGAATGGCATTGCAAAGAATAGGATATTAATAGGTAAGAGAGACTTATTTATAATGTGTTATTTTAATGTGTTTTTTCTATTGTCAAGAAATCATCTCTTTGGTTTACTTTAAAAAGCATATATTTCTCCTATTTTCTTTTAGTCCTCTTCAAGGATGAAAAAGTATACTTTCCCAAAATTAATTGCATTTTGGAGAGTGGAGATGTAGCATATAAATAATTATGAACTTTTCCTTACTGCTCTAATAATTTTGGATTAAATTAATTCATGGAGGAAAAATGTGCATGTTACATATCACTAATGGTTAACACTTGATAACAAATGAAGTATTAGCTGTCAGATGTTCATATGTGCCCATCTTTGTCTTAATTTCCACAATTTTCCAATAACTTTTTCAGTACTTCTGTGAAATAGATAGTGGCATATTGAGGCACAGGAGCTGAGGGTGATGAAGTAGCCAATGTCAGAGAGGGAATGAGAATTCACAAGTTCTTGGCTTCCCTGTCCCATCTCTAGACCACAAACTATTTCAGATTGGGGAAAAAACTCTTAATGTGGGAACTTATAAATTTATAGCCAACTGAGTCATGCCATCAAAATCATGCGTGGTGGAACCACTACCATTCAGCCTACATGTTTTCTTGGTCCAGCTCCATGTTGCTCTTTGAAGACCTGTGCTTACTTTCCCTCTCTGGCTTGTTGCCCTGGCTGCAGAGTACATTGTTTTGGATGGCTGTCAGCTCAGTCTCTTTGATCTGTCTTTCCTGTGTTATACCTGCTGGCTTCGATGCAGCTGAAGAAGTGCAGGTGCTTTGCTGTAGAGTGAGCTGGGAGATGTTCTGTGTACAGATCCAGTGTGCTACTACACTTTTCTCTTTTCTCTGCAGCCTTCAAACAGAAATAGTGAGACTGCGAGATATGAAAATTGTTTTCCAAGTCATAAGCAGAGTAAGGGAGTTGGTATGCACTGATTGTTTCAGCCCATAGACTCTTTGGAAGTCCCCATCTCTGTGTTTACATTCCTCATATATAAATCAGGAATAATTATCCTTATTTTGTCACTCTTTAGAACTTTGTTTCCTCACCTGACAGAATCTACATGCATACATCCTCACAGTTAAATACAGTATTTGTGCAAGAAGCAAAATTAAGGCAGCCCTGAATTAGCTTTATCCAAAGTACAGAAGGGGACCCATGTGGATGCATAAGAAACTTGCTAGTGGAAAAATATTTTGTCACTTATGGCTGTACAAGATCAAGTGTTCTTCCACAAGAACTTTGTGCCTTTTCTACACTGGTTTTGATTATTAACCAGCTTGTGATGCAGTGGACAATGAATCTTAGAGGTCCTGTAAGGTCTCTCTGTGTAAAGGTGACATTAATCTTAATTTGTGCAAATAATTGCCCATTTTCTGACATTGTTTCTTACAGGAAATTAGGAATTCTGTAAAGGCACTGTGCAGCTTTATAATATTCAGCCTGGAGAAGATAAGGCTCCAGGGAGACCTTATAGCACCTTCCAGTACCTAAAGGGGTCTCCAAGAAAGATGGGGACATACTTTTTGCAAGGACATGTAATGATAGGACAAAAGAGAATGGCTTTAAACTGAAAGTTTAGTTTAAGTATTAGAAAGAAATTCTTTACCGTGAAGGGTGTGAGACACTGAAACAGGTTGCACAGAAAAGCTGTGGATGCTCCATCTCTGGAAGTATTAAAGGCCAAGTCGGATGGGACCCTGAGCAACCTTGTCTGGTGGAAGGTGTCCCTGCCCATGGTCTGGGATTCGGAAGCAAATGATCTTTAAGGTCCCTTCCAACCCAGGCCATTCTGTGATTCTGTGATTTTTAGATCATAAGAGAATAGGAGGCCAAGTCAGTATGTCTGCACCAAACAGTAATGTACACTGGAAGAGGAGAAATGGGTGGCCTGAAATTTTTCCTAGTTTGGGAGATTGGTGTACAGAAGATAATAGAAGATATGGCTACTTGCTTAGAATGTCAGAATAACTAAGTACTACCAGATCTTTTTAGATTTCTCTTCAAAAAAGTCAGGAATATCCATCTGATAGAAGAAGATGAGGCTTAAGGTAACAGGTGGGGAGCAGACAGTGGGTTTGTGACTTCTGGAGTTTGAGGAGACAGTCTTTTGGAAGTGAAGGGAAAATAAGATCTTTATAGCAGATGAAATGATGAAATTTTGCTATGAATTCATAGTGCATTCAATGCTGTTGAGTCGTGTTGGTAATCCATAGTGGGAATAATGGTACATATCTTATTATGGAAAATAGGGACAGAGAGCAGAGCAATTGTATGAAGGTAGTTACAGGGAATGAAATGGTTGTTAAAGGGTTAAGGAGAACTGGGTTGAGTGACCGTTTTGTAATAAGTGGGAGTTTTAATGAGTGGAAAGAAAACAGAATGAGTATGAGGAGGGTAACAAGATTGAAGGTTATGGTTTTATATGGAATAGCGGACTAGAAATTACAGGCTGAGGATGAGTGTCAGATATTGTTAGATGAGGGTGAGCGAAGTGTTAGGCAAGCAGGAAGGTGGGTAGCTGCTGACAGCTCAGAGGTGTGGGATAAGAAGGCAAGATCTGAGGGAGCACTGTGCAAAGGTGAGCGAGTGGGAAGAGAGGGGAAGCAGGACCGGACTCTCAGTGGAAAATGAGAAGCCCAATGCCTGATGTTTTGGTGGATGATTCTCATTCTTGAGCCATTCAGACTTTCCATGAGGCGCAAGATTGTGGGGCAGTGAGATCATTTGCTCTGAAAGAAATTACAACCTGTGTTGTTTGTTTCGATAGCACAGTTAGATCTGAAATCCAGAAGTGGCTGCTTATAGGACAGAATTCTAAAGCTGAGGATGGAGTCCAGCTTGTGCACTGCCACTCCTCTCTTTCTTTATCAAGAAAAATGTTGGTGTATCCTTGTTTTTAACAGCTGTTCTATGAATCTATTTCTAGAGAATTAAATACTTTACTGGATATAAATTAAGTCTTATTATTAAAACATCCATATCAATTTTGTGTAACAGCCAGCACACAGCAGTACATGGCTCATCTACCCATTCCTATTTCCTGACAGTCTCATGAGTTGCTTTCCTATTAATACACGTCCTTTGAAGGAAGTAGACTTCTGATTATTTCCCCTGCCCTTGGAGGAGGAAGGAAGGGAGACTTAACAGCAATATGTAATTATTCAAAAAACAGTTATATCATCCCCAGAATTTGATAATGGTAGTCACATTTTTAGCCAAACATTCTTGTTGAGTTACTCTTACTGGTCTTTCTGGCTAAAGCACTTCTTGCAAATAATCTTGTACGTAGGTTTATATTGACTTTGGAGGTAAAAGAGTATTATAAATTTAGTCAAATTTGAACACTTGGAGCTTTAATAGTATCCCTTCTTAAAAACTGGATGTATTTCTTTTTTATAAATGCCTGAATTCATTGCTAAATTAGCCAAACAAGCAAATAACCACAGTTTGAAATGTGGAACAATATTCCCTTTTTCTATATAAAGCTGAGTTGGTTTTTCAGGTGGTGGTGGTGGTTTGGTTTTTTTTTTGTGTTTGGTTGTTTTGTTGGTTTTTTTTTTAACTGCTTTCATAGTGATAGTGCACTGTAAAGTAATTCCACTTTGGTGGAAAAACTTAAAGATTTCAACAATGTAATGCAAGAACATGTTAGAAGCTCTTTAAAGAAATGGCCACCTCATTTTTGGAGCAATTAGATAGGGCTCACTTTAGTCCACAACACTTCAGTGAAGGACAGTCTCTTTGTTCTTTTTTTCTTTTTAATTTAGCAGTGCTTTCCTACTTTTGCCGGTCACTTTTTGTGTAGTGTAGAAGTGCTGATCCAAGCGTGTTGGTCTCTGCCACCTGTAGTCACTCATGTAAGCAGCCAGTGAAAATAAACTCTCCATAACAGTCTTGTAGATTTGACTGTATGCCAAAAAATACATGCATGATTCCTGACCCCTTGTACTGTAACAATAACACAAGATACACAACCACTTTTTGTTTATTGCTAAACTTCTTACATAGCTACTGAACCATGGTGGAAGTAACATGAAAGCACTGGACTTCTTGTAAATATTAGCATTTCCATCTCTCTCAGTGTGTGTGAGAATGGGATAGGGAGGAAATATCTTGGCTTTCACATTGCAGAGAAAGAGGATTCTGTAAATATGTTAGGATAAAAAATCAACAATAAATTGTTAAAGTGTTAGGCAAATTACTTCACCTACAGTCTTGGCACTTTATGCCTTTGGCCTCTAAGCCTTTTGCTGTCACTCACCCTACCTTATATCTTCTGTCTTTATTAGGAAAATGTTGTCTTTCATTTAGAGGTACTTACTGCCTCGTTCTCACAGAGTAAATTCACAGGTTTATATTGCTATTTGTCACTGCAGTTCAAATGAGATTTCTCTTTCCCTACCTCCCACTATGTGGCTTTGTGGTTTATCTAAATTATGCCTGAGATGCTGGGCTCAAAGAGGTATTGTTAGTCCATCTTCCCCATAATACCTGTAACATTTCATTAATTTTCAGTGAATCAGTGTAAATTTGTGTTGCATTTATACTTCAGGGAAAATGTTTGCTCCTCTTGGATTTTTTTGTACCTCAACTGGCCATTTGTTTTTCTTTTGGAGCTGTACTACTCTAGCTTGCATGTCAGGAAGTAAAAAGAGACATTAACAAATAGATGTTTCTGCTTCCTTCGTAAGTCATTCAGTAGGAAGTACAAATGCTAATTTTAACACCACCACTTGTCACTGTGTTTCCCAGCATTTGATGGTGTCCATATTAATGTATCTGAAAACTGGGGACTCTGAAAGGTGGCACTTTCTCAGATTTGTTCTGTGTGGTGAATGACAGGCTTTGAAAACGTTAGTGAAAATCAGGAGTAAATAAGGCTCACAACAGTAAACCCAAAAATAATTCAATCACAATTGACATCACATATCAGATAATGACTTTGGTGAGAAAATAATTATAAAGAGAATTGAATTCTGATCATTTCAGCATTAGTAGAAACTCTGTTGAAAACAAGGGCTTACTCATCTTTAATAAATTCCTGAATTCCATGCAAAATTAAACGGATGAACGAGCTTTTAGAATGCTTGGGAGTCATGTGTAGACATGCCACAGGGTACAGATTAACCTGTATGTTCTTCACAGTCATGCCTACAGAATCATAGAAGAGTGAGGCTTAACAGCATTCGCTAATCCATGATTATGTGTCAGTGCAGGTTCAGCTCTATTGAGGCAAATCTGCACCATTGCTTTTCTGACTTCTAAAAGAACTCTGCTAACAGAAGGTTCACAGCTCTCCAAGACAGTCTATTTCTGTGCTTCAATATTCTTTACTTTAGAGAGCTATTCTCTAGTTTCCTTTCTGTAATTCAGTTTAAAATCACAGATACTGTGAGCATAAAGAGTTGGTTATTCTCTTCCTTTTTCCCGTGTTGTACAGTTATGCTTAATGTAAAAATGACAGGTAAGTGTTGCAGCAGGGCTGTGCTGTTATCCTCTCTAGAAACAACCAAGAAAACACACCAGGTAAATGAAGCAAGCCATAGATTTGGGTAGAGTTAACACCTTAATGAAAATTGATTTGAGACTTTTCATGGATTTTATTTTCCTTCCAGTGCTAAAAATTATGGTTCCTTAGGTACACATGTTGGGTTCCCCTCTATTACTCATAACAGTTGAAAATAAAACTGTAACGGGTTCTGTTTTTACTGCAAGTCTATACGTTAGAAACTATTGTACACTTGTGTTTACAAGAAAGTGCTTAAACTTGTACCACTTATGTATTTCAAAATGTGTTTTGGCTGGTGAGAAAGTTGGGGAACATGTTCCTAACAAGAGCAAGTAGCTGAGCCAGTCAAGGGAAGTTTTCTTTGTTCTTGTAAAGACTTTCAGTCCCTGAGAAATAAACAGAATAAAAAGGCTATCAAAGGTGAAAGCCATCCACTGCAGTTCTGCTAGTGTGTAAGGTTAGTGTTTGGTGAAGTTTTATGAATAGATTAAAAGGAGAAAATCACTGCTGTGAGTAAATTCACTTGAGACAAAGTGCATGTTTGAGCACTAAACACAGGAGCAGTGTTCAGGGAGCTCTGTGGAGAAGAGAATTTGCTGTTTCACTGGCATTTGTACTCTTTGCTGATATTCATTTATGAACACTGTTAAATGTATATAATACTTCCATTCACTGATGAAAAGGGAAGGTCAAAACACAAAGTTGGGTTCTTTGCAGATGATGTGTAGAACAAGGTTTTGCTGTTACCATTAATAGAAGGTAAATCATAGCAAGTCCTTAGAGAGAGCAGAAAGTAAACTGAAATGTAGCTTTACAGAGAAATACCTGATAACAAACTGATTAAAGTAACTCTAAGTTGAAATGCTAAGAAAGGAGAAATTGAGAATGAAAAGTGCTGTGGGAATGGATAGAAAATGAGGCAAGAGTCTGTAACGTATTGTGATGGTAACAGAACAGGCCAAAATGATTTCTAACTGTGCTGGTTTAGCCTCATACAACAGAAGAGTGTTTGTCTTGTGCTGTGCTGGCACAGACACTGTATGCTGTAGGATTCATTTCTTGCCACTTTGTCACCAAAGCTTTACTGACAAATTTGAAGAAATACAAGGAAGATGAAGAACAACTACTGGAGAGAAACTAGTGAAGAAATATTACTTAAAATAAATACCCCACACCAAACCCCTACACCCAAGTCCGAATCTTTATCTCATGGAACTCTCGTATTTAGCTTCTCCTCCTCCTTTTTCATTTTTGTGCTGTAATGAAGCAGTTTCTAACTATGCCACTCAAGTTCATGTGAGGAGAGCTCATGATATGTCTCTGCAGAGAGCAGATCTGTACTCAAAGTGGATGGCAAAATTTGTGCACCAGAGGTGATTAATGTTTTTTTCCCGATGGCTGTGATTTCTAATGTGTGAAAAAACTTGGAGTACATTTTAAAATTTTAACTGCAAAGAGCAAAAAAATATGTTGTTTGTTGTTTCCTAATTCCATAATCATTATAACACATTGACTAAAGCATTTTACAGTCAGATCTATGTGTTTTTGGAAGCAATCGGCAATGTCAAAGCTGTGTGTGTTAGAGCTGTTTTTTCTGTAAAGAAGAATGAAAACCTAAGGAATTTTCTAAATTTAGGAATAGGTCGCTGCAGGCACCAAAGTGAGGCATGGGGGAGAAGGCAGGGTTTTTAGCATTCTCTTCTCTATACAGGACAAGAGAGACAAAATAAAGACACCTTTCTTTCTACTAGGTATTTAAGTTAGTAATTTTCTGAGATAGGAACCCAAACATCGTTAGGCCAAATACAAAGAAATAAATAAAGTTCAAGTTTGGCAGTAGGTAAATATTTGGTTTTCTGAATCCCATATAATGTTCAAGTGTCATCATGGACCAGATTATCATTTCAGACAAATATAAATGAGGAGCAAATTAACGCAAATCAAGATCTTTAGCAGAAGTGAGCTGAAGGTTTGTTTTAAAGGCTCCTAAGGCCATTTATAAGCTTTGGAAAGGATGTTTTATCGCTGAAAAATTGCAACTGTTATGAGGGTTTCTGTTCTGTTCAAGCAGGAATAAATTACATATGAGAAATTCACTCTTATGTTACATCATGGTATGGCTGAGGTTACCTTAATATAGTTACAGATGATATTCCAGCAAAGAATTTTTGCAAAGAAGTTTTGGGTTCAGTAAAGGATAGCAGAGGAGTTTCCTTCTGATTCAAATTCTCTAATTTGGAAGTGTGACGATTGTGTGATTTCAGCAGATCTTTCTCAACTAGAAAAATAAGTTGCAAGCAGCTTTCTTCTTACTGCAAAGTGATGTTACCTAAAAATCAGCACTACACTGAAGCACAGTTGAAGTCATAAATGTGTGCTTGAGTCAATTTTCTCTGCAAAAAAGTGTTTTATTCAATTGAGTCTTTTTGTATGTGCTCACCTTTTAGCCCGCACATAAACCTTTGTAGGCAGGAAAGTTAACACAAATAGGTGTTTTCCTGAACTGGCATCCTGAGCATTGTAGAGCTGGCCCTGTTCAACTGTTTGGAAGCATTAATCACAGTTCTCATTAAAATAGATATACAGGGAAAATTGAAAGTGAACATACTTTTTTATTTAAAACCTACTGGCAAAGTCTGAACTTCTGTGCATAGCCTTTGTACATCTAGGAAGTAGGTTGGTCTCAAGTGAAGAGCCTATGATGTTCTGCCTATGTAAGGATGAAATGTTGCCTTGTCATTTTGATTTTGTCTAACACTCATGACACACTAAGTAGGGTTTATGTATTTTTTGTGCTGAGATAATTTGTATGCATGTACTTTTATTCTGTGTTTTGCTTACATTCTGACTGTCAGTTCATACATACATTTGTTTTGTGTAATATCTGTACCTGCCTCTTATTGTTCTTTAATCCAAAATTTGAATACTTGTAGAAGTTCTTGACTGATAATACCTTTTATGTGTTATGTCAAACATACACATACTGAAATGCTTCTTGTAATTAAAACAAATTTTCCGCAGCTACAAATACTTATTGAAATTGTTGTTTTTGAAGCATTTACCATATGGCATTTACCTGGAGATTGTTTTGGTATCAGGTGATAAACTTCAGGTTTTCCTATGCAAACCAAATTGAAAGAACTAGTCCCTTGTATTGCATTTTCTCATAGTAGTATGAGCTGCATAAAAGAACCATTACCTAATATTCTTCTAAACAGAAGGTGACTGCATTGTCAAAGACTGCTGGTGAGTAATTGAAGACAGTGTGCCAGATTGTGACTAACTGGGTACAAAATTTTAAGATTAAATCATTTACAAACTAGTAATGACTTTTCAATGCAGCTTTTCTTCCTGTAATCTAAAATACTTAAAATGGGTTTAATTTTATATGTTGACAAAGTATTGTCTGTATTTATTTGTAAGTAAATGCAAAATGGTCTCTTAGAATAGAAGTTCTTCTTTTGGGGTTTGGGGATGACAGCATTGTTCAGCCTGATCAAAAGGAAAGGAAGTAAATGATCAGATTCCACCCAAGAAAGTACAGGAAACTTCATTCTAGTCACTATCTGGATACAGTCAATATAATAGCCTGTGTACTGTGTCTTCGTGAAGTAATGTGGTAGTCTAGATTTTTTTCTTAATGAATAAGCATTTGTCATGTAAAAATCATCCCCAAGGAATTATCTCATGTAAGGAATTAGTGCAGCTGAAGAGACATGGATCACAGAAGGCCATTGATTCAGAGGTCCTGTTAGATAGAGCTCAGGTGGAGTACATTGCAATTTTTCTCCTGTTTATTATATATTTCAAGGTTTAACAACAAAAATACCCTTCATGCTACTCTAATGTGAGTGTTCATTGATTATGTACAGTAGTGATAGAGATCTTTCATGTGTGAATGCTGCTAGTGTAGGGGAAAAATAAGTTGAATACAGTAAGCTGCAAGAATTACCTGTTCATAGAGTTTTACTTTGTTAATGGGAGAGTATATATGGCCACAGTGTCCAGCTACCTGATAGGGACCGTGCACAATTGTCTTCTAAAGTAATGGCATTTTGACTGGGTTGCTTTCCTCCCCCCACTTCTTTCAGTAATGAATCTTCAGCAGTACTTTAGCTATCAAAGATCTTAATTGCATCATGCTTTGACTTAAGCCTCAGGCTATGGCAGAGGAGGTTCAGATTGGACATCAGGAGGAATTTCTTCATGGGAAGGGTTGTTAAATGTTGGAATGGACTGCCCAGGGAGGTGGTGGAATCGCCATGTCTGGAGGTGTTCAAGAAACACTGGATGTGGCACTTGGTGCCATGGTCTATTTGACAAGGTGGTATTCAGCTAGATGATTGTAGAGGTCTTTTCCAACATTAATAATTCTGTCTTTTCCAACCTTAATAATTCTGTGATTCTAAGATCATTGTAACCTTTAAGTTACTCAAGATGTTTTTTGATTGCATTGTCTGAAGATAAAATTAAATTGAGCACTGGGTTACAGAGACTTACAGAAAAATCCAATCTTTGTTTCCTTTGTTGCATCCTAGGAGGCTTTTCGATGGGAGGTGGAATGGCAATGCATTTAGCATATAGGTTTCATCAGGATCTGGCAGGAGTCTTCGCACTGTCTAGTTTTCTCAACAAAGACTCTGCTGTTTACCAGGTGAGTGTGTGGTAGACATTATAGAAAAACTGCTTAGCTAAATGGAAAACACGGTAATTAAAATTGAATATAGCATGTTTAGTCATCTGAGGCAATTAATTCATACTCTAAACTCCACCATTTCCTGGAAATAGATAAGTAGAGTGTTAGGGAAGTGAGGCTTTAAAGTAGTCCTTACATGATGTTTTGTTGCCTTTTTTGCACAGATAGTGCAATTATTAGAAGTGTAGAAAGAGATTAACAAATGAAGTGCTTTGCTAGTTGTTAAAGGGTGTGTGTAAGCATAACTATTCTTTGAAACTTTGGGATGTATTCTAATACTCACGGGCTCCATCTGCTGTCATGAATTTTTTTCTGTTTCTCTTATTTGAAGAGGGGTATAGACCTCAAAGTAAACCCTATCATTTGTCAAGAGCTATCATATTGGAATTTAAAGGGCATTTTTCCCAGTATTTCCTTATTTACTTTTGTACAGATGGTACAATATAAACACTAAGGTGCAGATTAATAAATGCAATGCTATGTAAGTTGTCACAATATAATTGTAACTATTCTTTTAAAATTTCTAGCAATATACCTGACAGTATCTCCTCTCCATCTAGGCTTTGAAAAGAAATGAAAGTGTTCTTCCAGAATTATTTCAGTGTCATGGAACTGCTGATGAACTAGTTCTCTACTCATGGGGTGAAGAGACCAACAAGATGTTAAAGTCACTGGGTGTATCAGCATCACTTCATACTTTTCCAAATCTCAATCATGAGTTAAACAGAACTGAAATAGAAAAACTAAAATCCTGGATTGAAAAGAAATTGCCTGTTGAAGCAGCAAAGTAAAATGAATAAAGAAAGATCCAGCCTCATGTACTTTTTTTTGTTGTTTTAAGATAATGTGTGGCAGGTATATGGGTGTTCCATATCTCTTATATAAGCACAGCTTCAGGTAAACACTCTTGTAGTCCATAAAGTTCACCTCAGTGGTAAAATGATGGTGCTGACTATTAAAACTCACTTTATTATATGGGTTTCTTTTTCTGTTTTCTTGCCCAGTTTTTAAATACACATCCACATAATTCTACAGAAAATAATGACTGAGAATATAAAACTATTCTAAAATAATCAAAACTGTATTGAGAAAGCATTTCTTTGAATCCCCCAGATACCTTTTCTTTTATTTTTGGGGGTGGGGCGGTGGGAGGAGTGGGCTCTGCGAAGGGGTGTTCTGAGAGGGAAAAATGCACAGTGGTATGGTTATTTCTAATGTCATTACAACAGAAAAAGGCCAATTATTAAAATAATAAAGTTTTACTTGTAGAAATGGTGAGTTCAGTGAGAGAAACTATATTGGCTTCAGTTGGATTCTCAGCATGTGGGAATGAACCTGCCTCAAAGCAGAGTTTTTTGTCATCTCAAAAAAATCAGGTTTATGTTATGTTTTTAAAAAGTCCTAAGTAGCTGTGTCTGGCTATACCACAGGTTCTTGTTATTACCTTTTCTTATTGTTTTGTTGCTCAGAGATCTAGCTTTATGTGCGTTTCTTCAGCCCTGTGTGGTTTATAGTGTAGGCTTAAAAAAAAGGAGTGCCATCATGATTGTTAAGATCCATCCTGTTTTTGAAGAAATCATTCTTTGGGCACTGTTCCTGTAGAAACTTATTTTTGCCAAGAGTTTTCTTTTGGCCTGCAAGATCACATTTTAAATTAAAAGATGAGGATACTTGGCTTCTTTGTGAATATTTAAAAGTTGTAAATAATGATTGTGATATAAAGAAAACTTGTATCCCATTATTTTAATGGCGGATGATTCATCTCTCTGTCAGTTTGATAAATTAACTCAGAGTATAAATATCTATTTTTATGTAATTGTAATGCTTTTTTTATTTCTCCCCCCTCTGCCCCATTTTTTACTCCCCAAATACAGTAATTTTTTTAGCATGACAAGGTATTCAGCCTTCTGCCAAAGCCAATAGATCCAAGTCTCTTGCTTAATCTTCTCCTTTTCCCTTTTCTGAGGAGTGGATCTAGGACACTGTTGTTTGCTCTGTCACAGCAGATTGCTGCCAGTACTGACTATGACTCCAGAAGTATCAGCCAGCTCTGGGGGGACTAAGAGTTTTATTCAAATTTCATGCACCAAGGCCTAAGCCAGCTTTTACCTATCTTGAATAAGCAAAAGGAAAAAAATGTCACTGTTCAAGTACAAGGCATGTAATTGGCAGTAGCAAGTAACAACTTCCTGCTGCTAAAAATATTTTGCTTTATTTCATTTTCCTAGCATTAGCAAGTCAGCAGTCTGTTCTGAAAAACAGCATTTTAAATGGCACATGAAAACTCAGCTATTTGAAACAGTAAGTGAACAGCAGTTTTTCCTTGTACCCTAGGCTTCCTAATTACTACAAATTAAATTGAAACACGTGTGTTCAGAGGCAGCTGAGCTAACATTACCTTGGTCCAACTCTAATTACAATCCTTGACAAGTGAAGTAGTAGCATTTTAGTAATAATACATCATTTTGAGTTTTGCCCCATCTTCTGCTCTCCTGCAGTTTCTATCAAGAGGCTATTTGAACCGCTAATGCAAGGTGGTAATTCATTTTGGTGACAAGTGCATTCAGATGGGGAAGTGGCAGGCTTCTGGCAAGGTTGTTTTTAAAAAGGTCAGATAACAGTGTTAAACAGTTCGAGGAAGATCATGGAGGGAATAGAACTTATTACCGAGCCAAACCCAATTCTTTTGGTTGTTTTTGCAGTGTCAATAATTGCAAATACAGTGGATGCAGAGTTTGGCTTAGTTCCCTTGATATAGACTGAGAAGCAATTGCAAATATCTGCATTTCATGACGTCCTTAGAAAACAAGAAGTCTCTAGTTTGCATCTGTTTTCTCCCATTTTCCTTGGCTTGTCAGTGAAATGCCAGCTAATCAGGAGATGCACTGGGACATAGGGCTGAAAATCCATTAGGTGTATGTTGTAACAGAGCTCCAAATCTCAGAGGTTTTGGGGTCATTTTTGGGATGTTAGAGAACTTAAGAGTTTTCCTTCAGTCTGCAGGTTGCTACAGTGAGGACAGCGTGACTCGTCTGTCCCATTTGCTGAGGATGGTGTGGCTCTGTCCCAGTTGGTGCCTAGCTCATATTGGACAAACAGATTGAAGTTTAGCCCAGAAAAATTTGGACTGCTAGTTGGTATTGAGAAGCAGCCAGAGGCAATATTAGTCCTTGAAGACAGTGGGCCTGCTGTTAGATATCTAGTCAAATGAAAACTTTAATAGTCAAAATTAGCCCAGCTGCTTGACAGCATGTTTCAGAAGTAATCCAGATAGGTTTTTGACTGACTGGCCTCTTTTTACCTGGCCCTTTTTTACCACACTTCAAAAAATTAATTTTTAATTTGATACCGGAACAAGGCAGGGGTTTATTTGCTGAAAGGGCATCTCAGCAATGCTTATGGCACGACAGCTCCAGGACCTGCCTGTTGATTTCTGGATGGAGTTTGAAGTACTTCATAGGGTCTTTAAGGATCAAAAAGAGTTCCCTTTTGACTAACTGCTTGCATGTTGTTGGAGCAGAGTTCCTGTTGCAGGTGCCAGGGCATTCAGAGCCCTGAGCTGGTATGGTTTATCAGATGAATCTAAATTCAGATATGAAGCAACACAACAGTTTTGATGTTTCACTTTTGTTCATACAGAAATGTTAAGGAGAAAGATGCCATGTACTCACGCAAACTTGAGTCACTCTCCTTTTTTTTTTCCCGTGTACATGAGCTTTGTCCTGATTCTCTTCATGTTTAATTATACAGTCTTGAACAGCATTTTGAGGAATAAATTGCAAAATTTAAGTGCCAAGCATGGATCTGTATCACTTGAGGTACTGAAGATAGGACAACATAACTAGAAAGAAGACAGCTCTGTGCTGCTCCAGAAGAGGCAGGAGCAATTAGTTGGCATGCTGGTTTATGTTCCTACTGTAACTCTTTTCAGGTCTTTTTTCTTTCCTTTCAAACTCAGATAAGATTTTGGCTTTTAAGGACAAACTTTTAATTCCATTTAAAATATAACTGGAATAACTGACTGAGTAAATCCATCCAGATTGATATTATTTTCTTGGAGCTTGGTACTGTTTTGGTGAAAGACACACTTCAGTAAGCAAAAGAAAACTAGTTTAATATAAACTTTAACTCTCTTGGGCTCAGTTAGTGTTGTTCCATACTGCTTCAAAAACAAAGCTCTAGTGTTTGGACTTTTTTTTCTTTCTACTTTTCTGACACTACACATTTGTATTTCAGATGTTTGAAATTTGTGACTAGATCATTACTGTGAACTTGGCTGCCTTCTGAGTAATTAATGTGTACGTACAGATGTATAGAGCCAGAGAACAAATGTGAATAAGGCAGAAATTGGCTGATCAATGTGGGAAGCCAGAAGTCATTGGTAACGTAATTTTGACATTAATGTAAGAAGTTCTCTACTTAAATTAATCTCTTCTCATGTTAGATCTTTCACTGCTTTTTTAGTAAATCATCTTTAAAGCCATTTAACAAGTCTCTACAGATGAAGTGAGCCAAGTGGGTGAATGTAACTCGTATTTATAACGATGAGAACCAGATGGCAAAACACGGAAACGGGAACCTAGTGGACGATGTTAGAATGAAATTTGTTAAGACATAGATGGAGGAAAGTGGATATGAGTTTACTTTCCCATTGACACATGTTCTAGGACAACTGAGAAGATTGTTTGGAAGATCTTGGAAGAAAAATCTGTTCCGTGAGTTTTCCAGCTTGAGTCAGCCTTCATTTGTGATGCAGATGGTTAAAGGTGTTCTAAAGAAAATAAGTAACACAATTACCAATTCATGCCGTTTCCTACTTTTGTTTGTTTCCAAATCCTCTTCCTCTGATATCACTACTCAGAAGAAGAGACGCTGGCAGTTCTATTTTCAATACCAAGTTGTCTGTTCAAATGTTTTTCTATGCACTGCCATGGGACTTAGCAGCATCCTGTTCATGTTTCTATCGATTGATCAGTAGCACCCAGCATATGGGAGACAAGCACTTTTCCTGTACAGAGCTGTGAGTGAGAATATTTTCTTTACAAATGAAAACCAGAAGGAAAAGGCAGTGGTTTCCTGACCCCCTTCTGTATTTCAGTGGCTAGTGTTAGCTAAAGATGTGAAACCTGGAATTAATTCCTCTGCCCATCTGAGCATGTTCACCTGTGTGCCAGGATTTAAAACATTACCTACCTATACAGTCAATTTATCTTATATATTTTTTAGTATAGACCAGTATCATCATCCGGTAGAACAGAGAAGGATTCCACATTTTCCTTTGATTAGGTCAGTGCCTGCAAAATAATTATGCTTGTTCTCCATCTCTCAAGAAGGGTTTAACTTGCAGTTGAAGTAGAGAAGACAATATCCTGCATCAGTCTGCCGATCACTGGTTTGAGGAATCTCCTGTGAGAGTTGGATACCAACCTGTACCCTCTCAGGCAGAGGTGGGAAATGAGCTTGTTCCCTGTGCCCTGAGCATTGTGTTTACTGAACAGTTAGACTAAAAAAAAACAATAATTAGAAGAGACAGTGGTATGGATCTAGTAAGGCCCCTTATTTCCCAGGGCACAGTGTTGAGCCTGACTATCTAATCTGTTGTCATTGAGAATGGTTTTGTTAGTTTGAGATACAGAAATTCCACTCTTCTGTTAAGCATTGAGGGTTGTAGACATTGCTTTTGTGAGGAGGCATCTGAAATCTTTTGAGGGTTCATTGTTTGAATCTATAGGAACCTTTAAAAATGCAAGCATAAGTTAGTTTCTCCTTATTAAGTACATAAAAACAGTTGCGTAAGGAGTGTTAAACATTATTCTTGGGTCGTTAATTGCTAGTGACAAGGAAGTTAGATCCCTGAGAACAAAGCCAATGAGACTTTGTAACCTGGGCCTTAATACATAGTGGAGATTGAGTAGATTATATTTACAATTTGCCCACAACTTCATAGGACCAGTATTTTGTGGTTGGAGGATATTTTGCCCAGGGTTCTTGAAAGTAGTTATTGTTTTAAATTAAATTATGTGAAGGAGTAATAATCTAATAGTGTTTAACTCCAAATAAAAGCATAGAAGAATTGTTTGCTTGTGCTGTCTTGGTGTAATTAAAGGTGTCAGAATGTATACTGGTAGACATCAAGTCACAGATCACAAGACATCAGATCACAGTTTGAATCAAAGCCGTCAAGATGTTGCTGTCATGTATACAGTAGAAAATTTATAAAAATATGACTTCTGCTGCTTCTTGGCCTTTAAAATATGCAGAACTAAATGAGACTGCAAGGATTACCTGCTGTCATAGTTGATCTTAGTGTAAAAAATCCTTTCTGGAGCATGTGTGAGCCGAATCATGATATTCAAACGTGAACAACCTCTGGTGCTGTAAAGCCTATGGTTCCCACTGATGGATCTATGTAGAAAGCCTGGCTTCGAAGATGGAGTTTGTTTTGTTTGAGTTTGGAGGATTTGGGGTGAAGTTCTTAATGTAGCCAAGGTCTTATGAGGGGCAGCCAAAATAATTATGAACCTTAGTCACAGTAGTATGCCAAAAATGCAAAGGCAGTGATTTAATACTTCCAGAGTAATAAGAATGGTTGAATGCTCAACCATTCTTCCCTTCCATAGCTGTGATTTTTAATTGCTAATCCCTAGCCCACTTAAGGTGTGCTTATATATTGGAGCAAGGTCTGTCTTTTGCGTTTACTTTTTTATGAGGTGTAAGTTGGAATAATGTGATAGAGGATTCAGGCAACAAACTTAATCTATATCTAAAACAGAGCTCTTAATTCTCTTTGCACTTCAGAAATAGTAATGGCTAACTGATGACCTTCTGGGCAAGAAATATTGCATGTCCATCACTAGGATTTTTCCAAATATGCAATAATTTAAATCAGGCTTATCCATAGGCACATTTTGATTTAAGCCTTGATCCTGCACCTTTCAGAGAAATGAATGTTTTCCAGTGTTTCCACTGAACAGGTTACACTCTAAATCCACTAAATAAATGCCCAATGAGGAGCTCAGGCTTCAGAAATGGGGTGAACACTTTCTTTGGTTTGGAACAGAGTATTTTCCAGTTAGGACCTACAGGTGCCTGTCTGGTTGCCACCTTTCCTTCCCCACTGGTTTGGGAAGGGAGAGGAAACTTATCTAGAAATAGGTTCCCTCTCCTTTTGGGCAGTCAGCCTGTGGAGAAATGTTTCATCTCATGACGCATCATATCAGATTTGCACTTAGAACCGTAGAGATACTGGAAGAGATTTTTGTAGCGTGGCCACTTCCAGCAGCTACAAAGGTGATGTGGAGTACCATGTGCTATTTTAAAATCATTTCCTAAGAAATTAACTGGACTGCAAATGAAGGGTAGTGCTGCCAGTATTTACAATAATATATTGACATGGTTTTTTGGAAACAATGGGGCCTGTGCTTCTGTTTACATTTAGAATTTAACATTACTCATAACCAGAAGTCAGAACTGCCCTGGTGAAAAGAATGGATATTAATATTAAAAGTGCCAAGGCAGATTTTGTATATCGAAAACTGACAAAAAAGACAATTTGCAGAGGTTTCGGTAAGTGCATCATTAAATCATCCTTGGCTCCTTCTCAGTTGTTTTTTTTTAAACAATGCTTCTCTAAGCAAAAATATAAACATGTGAAACACTGAAGGTGACTTTCTTGGAAGAACTGGATTTTTTCCTCACTAAGGAAATATATTTTTTCTGAAGATGTCCAATTGATTAATACCAGAGCGCATGGAATTACTGAGTGAAATCCTCAAGATGTTCTAGTGTTTTTATAGCACAACTCATCAGTGTTTTTGTGTATATGAAAATATTTGGCAGCTTTGTTGACCAGAGAGGCAGTGGTATGTGAATTTCACATTTTATATAAAGGCACTTGGTTACATATCTAGAAGTTAGGGGTTTAACATTCAGCTGAAACAGCAGTTAAGTGATTGCCTTCATAATTTCTGTAATGTCATGGGAAGGGAAAGCCTCGTGTCATGCTCCACTCCACCAACACTGAATATTTGGTTTTTCTAAAGGCAGTTGCGGATGCAGCAAGCTGTCAAGCTTCAATTGCCTGTAGTCCTGCTGGCCCCAGTGGCTCTTCCCATGGCTGGTGAGGGGACTTAGGTCTGCTCTCCTGGTGCTACAAGCAAGTTCTGCCTTCGTAGTGGATCCCCCTTACTATTTTTGGCATGAGCAGCACTGAGAAACATACATATTGTATAAATTCCCTTCTTGAAGTACTACCAGTACTTTGGTTAAGCCTCTGTAAAACTACTGGTATGCATTTGTTCATAGTTTGGAAAATACTGTTTTCATTACAGTAAACCAATATAAACATCAGCAATATTCCTATCAAACAAATTAGTTCTCATATGAAATGTATGGTAAGTAAATTTGTTGTGTAGCTGAATACAGTGTTATTTAATGGAACTTGATTTGGTGCCAAGAAAACATATGGATTTTTAAATGCATTCCCCTTGGGGCTATGTTGAAATCATCCACCAATAACATGGGCTGAATTCCCTTCCAGATTTGCAGGCTGGCTCCTCTTATTGTACGAGGTTTTCAAATGCAACTAATGGTGCAACAATTTCTGTTATGTTAGGTTTGGTTGGGGTTTTTTTTAAAAAATTTCCTTCACAAAAGGGTTTTTCCCTCCCCCACCTCTCATCCCCCTTCCTTTCAGCCTGCAAAAGAGTTTTATTTCATCTTCAAAAGCCATAAAAGTTCTTGGTTCCTTTGAGGATTTTTGTTTCCATTTCTATTCTAGCTCTTTCCTTTTTACCAGGGAAAATTGATAAGAGGGCAAAAGGGGAGATAAATGGAATACAGGGATATGCAGGTAAGTATTCTTGTCTTTGCCTTTTTACAATATTAAAATTATTACTATAGGAATATATATTTCTGAAGAAATAATTGTCAGGAAACACTACATATTCTTTTTTGTTGTGACAGTGTACGTTCTTTGTCAAGAAGCAATATTGACAAAGCTACTTCAGCCATCGTATTTTTAACCACAGAACTCTAATGGGCTGCCACAATAGGTTACATTACACTTGCAGCAGAAGTAATAGCACAGACCCTCGTCTATCAAAAGCTTCTGTGTGTACTTGCATTGGTTGCTCTGTGTAGTAGTATTTGAAATCAGTTTTATTCCCTTCTCGTGAAATATACACGTGTCAAAGCTTAATACAGTGTTCCTTCATAGCAGTCAGTGTATTAAGGCAGTCCTTTAAAAATTACTGTACTGTAAATACCTCAAGTCATTTAGATTTAACTCTCTGCAGTTTCTTTAAAATCTTTGTACTTAATCAAATGCTGAAGTGGTGCTAAAAAGGATGGGCCTCATTTTACTTTCAGATTTCCTCCAATGCTACAACCACAACTGAGCGTGTTATAACAATTTACTTATACAACATCTCCATGTGCTGTTGTCTCTTGTAGTCAAAACTGTGTTTTGGCTTACTGAGACAATTAAATGGCACAAACTGTGTTCCTAGAGTTGTGTCCAATATCATATTCAGAGCTTTGAACCCGTTTAGCTTCTGGCTGGCTGGCCAAACCTGGTGAGGTTGCCTGATGGTGGCAGGTGGAACTTTCAAGAGTATCAAAAACAGCTTAACATCCAGCTCCAGGCACTGGATTGAGACCACCTTGGAAGGACTTGGCTTTAGGAGAGCAGCAGGAAAATAAAATGTTCTTTCAATAAATAATTAGGAGGACCTGTTAATACTATACAGAGTAGAGCAGAGTTCTCTGTGCCAGTTCCTTCTGTAAGTTGGTGTACCTCATTTAGGACCAGTTGAACTGTGCCAAAATACATCAGACAAGGTCCTGACTGGGCGCTTAACACTGTGCCAGCTGAGGATCTGCTGCTCCTGAATAGTGCATCAAGTAGGAGAGGATGTTGAAGAGGCAATTCAGTAGTATGATTTTTATTATGATCTTCCTTTAATTCTCAAGAGAGTGCAGGTGAAATGGTGGCATAATGCTGACAGCTGTAGAGAGGGCACTTGTGTTGGAATTAATACAGCCACCACTGGAAAGCTGAAAGATGTTCTTACTCCCTCAAAAACAGAGTTCGGGACTAATTTTAGATCCACTGATGTAATGGGAACATTTTGACCCACCATTATTGTCCTAATTATAGTTGTAAGTCTGGTAAATTAAAAGGTCTGTTTTTCTTGCTTTCTGCACACAAATTGCATTTCATAATAACATTTTGCGTTATTGCAGGGAGGTTGCAGGGCTCTGAAGGTGATTAAAGTTACTCAGTCATCAGCAGCATGACTTGTAATCCGCTCAAAGGCTGCTTATAGTAGCAGTGTTTCATTTTGTTATTTCTCTTGAAAATTCCTTAGCTGAAGGTGAGATGTGGTCCAGGGAACCTCAAGTGTTAGAGTAGAAAAATAGAGCTTTGTACAGCTACTACAGTCTGCTGTCTATTTTGTTAAAGTCTTGGTAGGAAGGGGATAATGAGGAGTGGAAGCAGCCGGGGGGGACTGAGTCGTGTGTGTTGTCCTCCTGTGGTGCAGCGTGGGGCAGTGTTGGTATTGTAGCTCTGTGGGGCACTGTCCAGAGCAGGCCCCACAACAGAGGAATCTGTGCAGTGCTGTGTTTGCACTGTGTAAATCCAAGCTCAGTCATCACATGTTTGCTGACACATAGACTTTGTGTTCTGTTTTTACCAGGTAAGTGCACCAAGTCTGTCTGCCACCTTATACTTAGGCCCATATTTCTGCAAGAAAACTTTGGCTCGTGTCTCAGACCATCTTTAGTGGCGATTGACTCCTGAACTGTTTCAAGGCAAAACCAAACTTTCAGTGTGGTCTGTACTGTCAAAGGTCACTTTAGCTGATTTGTTCAGCTGCTCACCTTACATTCTGTTTGGTCTTATCTGAGAAGAGATACCTAGTCGCTTCCCAAGGTGTTCTCAGATTGAAGCCCAGCTGTGTCCATGTCCACTTGGTGTGAGCAGTGGTTTGGACTTAGAGTAAAACTGTAGAAGGGCAGGAGCCAAATGCACAAGAAGTTTCTTCTGCCTGTAGGGGTGTGTTTGGCACACGGATGACAAGGGTATCACATATCTGGTCAGCATCAGAGTAATGTGAGCCTGTCAACATGCTGTGGGTTGGTTAGCTGCAAGTAGGTTATGCTCTTGCCTGTTCAGTCAGTGATAAGCTTGGCTTTACTTGCACAAGCCAGATGCAGACACAAAACGTCTAAGTCTTGAGTGTGTTTGGATCTGGTGTTGCAACTTGAGGCCTGAGGTGTACTGAGAGATGTGCTGCCATAGCAGTATGCATGGATGAGAAACAGGATCCCAGAGGATTTGAGCCTCTGGGAAAAAAAAAATTCATTATGCACAGTACTGTTTAGTTTTGTAGGTTGGTTTGTGGGGTTTTTTGTTTGGGTTTTCTTTAGGATCAAAAGCAATGAATAATGTGGGGAGCCAGGATAGTGTTTAAAGTTGACAGTCAATACTTGGGAAGCAGATATCAGAGATACCAGGCATGATACAATCAGTGAGACATGGTTGGAGAGGGTGAGGGAGGACAGGAGGGATGGTCAATAACCTTCAGAGGAAAGACCCTGGGGGCCGTAACCACATTTCAGAAAAGAAGTAATACTTACCAGGGCCAAAGGGGGAGTAGGAAATGTCAGAAGCCTTTGCAGGAGCCAAAGGTTATGATCTGTTCCCCTGCCACCACTTGGAGATAAGCTTTCTCTTTAGGAAAGAATCAGCAATATTTAAGATTTATGTGATGTGCGTGAAATAAAATGCTTTGTCAGTTTATCCCTCAGCCAAATTTTAAACATAGTCAAAAGGTTTTCAAAGCTTCATAATCCTTTAAATTATAAATCAGTATTTGTACACTGTATTGAAATTACTATAAACTCCCAACCTTTGTGATAAGCTACCAGAGAAAGGACCAGAAGCTAGCAAATATTTCTTTCTAATAATCTCAGAAGAAGCTCCTAATTCTTTCCCAAAAGACTGAAAAACTTGATTCCCAAATTCTCTTCAAACTGGTGTAGAGAACTGTTGCTTTGGTTATATAGAGTGTAATTCTTTGGGTGAAGTTTAGGAGATTGCTATTTAAAAGACGGTTGAAAGTATGTTAGTTTAGCATAGTGAAACAAAAGACACACTGTAATAAAGAGAAACTGCTCAGTCTAGTTTTTCTGTCCCAAATAAAGTGTGGAAAGTAAAGCAACAGCATAATAGAATAAAGAGAGAGCTAAAAACTTGTCATTTTGTTGCAAATTTAATGATTTTATTATACATTTCATAAAGCTGTGGCTCATTTAAAGTTATCATTCTGTGGGAATTTTTACTTATGGCATTTCAAGTATGCAGGAAAATTTAAAATGTGCTCTAAAAACTCTAGAAATCCAAAGCAAAGACAAAAAAAAAACCCAAACCCTAAGGATCTTTAGTAAAAAAGGTAATGTGGGGTTTTTTTTAAACTGGTAATACAACTTCAGGATATATATCTGACTATTACATTTGAGTAACCTGTATTTGAGTGCTACATTTCACCACCAACTTCAAAGTGATTATCCAGCCTCAAGAGGAGTATTTGCTAAGTAATATGACCAGGTCAATATGAGGGTGATTCCACCGTATGACTTCACTGCCATGTGGATTTACAGACATGTAACTTAAAACTTTGTTCTTTCAGATAAATCTTTTTTTTCCTACTCTTTTTGAAGTGAACCTGGAAAACATCTGATCACCATCCTCCTTGCAATTTTTTTTCTTTTTTCTATACTTGGAAAACTTTTCCCTTATTATTCAGTTCTTAGATGAAATCTAAGTTCTTCAGTCTTTCCTTATGTCATGTTTTGTAGGTTTGTAAATTTTTTATTGTTCAATGCTGAAGTTGGTTAGAGTCCTCTGGATGAGACCTTGTTATTTCAGAGTTGCACAGGATAACTACTGTCCGTCTTTTAGGAGTGTTGTTCACACTTTTAATGCAAACCAAAAAGAACTTTGCCCTCTTGCAGTCTAATGATATTGAATTGTTTCTGCTTTGTCATATGTTATAATTCCAGATCCTTGAAGTTAATCTATATCTTATAATAGTATAAAAAGTGACAAAAAATTACCTTTTTTAACCGAACTGGCTTAAAAATAAGCAAATTCAATTTAAGTCTCTCCTTAAAAATATTGTGGGGGGCAGGGAGGAGAATTATTTTTTTTTTTTGTGGAGAGCTTTTATTTCTAGTTTCATCCCAAAGCAAATTTTTATGGCTGAGTTATAAATCCCTGAAAATTGCGGTTCATAATGGAAACATTGGCAGACCCTGAACAGTGCTGCTGTAAAGTACTATGAAGCTTTAAGTTTTTCCACTTTTAGAACTGGAATAAAACTAAATTACAACACTTTCCGTACAAGCATTTGATTTTCCCCCCAGTAATTTCTGCTGGATCTGTCCAGTGTTTCCTGACTTCCTATGTTGCCATTGGACTTTTTCCTATTGACTATGCAATTGGTTTCATTCAATCAGTAGATTTACCAATGGAGATGCTCGAAGTGTTGTTTACTGGGGCAGAGAGTGTTAGGAAATTTAATGCTGTCTTGAGGGAAGTTACACTGAAGATTTATGAAAGAAATTTACAGCAAATGGGGTTGGAATAAGTGTTATGGGACTCACAAAACATGAAATGATAAAGGTTGTTACAATATTGTTATGCAGAATAGAAATGTTCTTTCGAACTCCATCCAAACCCATTGACCAAGTGAATATAAAAACACTCTAAGATGGGAATATCAGGATTATTTTTCTTTCCCAAGGCAGGAGAAATAGAGCAGCAGCGTGAATTCTCATAGCATTGCAATATGCTAGAGTATTCCAACAGGAACAATTTTATCTGAAAGTGGATATGAAAGAAAAAGGCAGAATGGAAGTCAGCAAGTGGACAGGGCTTTTTTCTGGAATTATTCCTGGAGTCATTTCTCATACTGGCGCAGGCTGCAGGAAACTGAAGATCAGCATGCGGGTTATTTATAGCCATTTGCAAATGATCTGTTTAGCTACTTCAGTCCTTAGGGCAAGAGTTGCATTGTCACTCATTTGGCCTAGCAGTATTCCTCTTACAAATTATGGAACCAGGGCATAACCAAATAACCTACCCTTGCTTTTCTGTTTTGGGTCCCTTCTCAAACATGTTTTTTTTTTTTATTGTTATTGCTGTTACTGCATCCCGATGGATCTGTGGTGGTTTCTGGCATGAACAACTCAGGGTTATGATGCATTCCTAGCTGGTTTGTATTTAACTGTCTTATCCAAGCAGTATTGCCTTCAGCCCTGTGATGACACCCCAGGCTTCTGAGGGAGCTGGGACTACTGCAGGTGGATGTTCTCACTGTTTCTGGAGTTTTCCATGGGCAGCAGGTAAAATTCTTTGGACTGTAATGGGAATGATTCTAACAAAAGATACAAGAGACAGGTGTCTGAAAATTAGCCTTAAGGTCATGCATAAAGACCCTTCTGAAATAATCCATATCAGGAGATAAACACTCTTGCCCAGATGTCGCTGAAAATTGTACCTGTTGTAACCAGAAGTTACAGTAACTATAGCTCTTTACTGGATGGAAGCACGTAAGAGTTCCATAATCTGCTGCAGGAAAAGTTAGTTCTTTGGCCTTCACTGAGAAACTGAACTATTCCAGTTGACTTTTTAGGTGAATGCCTGTAGCTGTATCTGAAAAACTCTGTAGCCCCCAGTAAAGGCAATGATAAACTGAAGCAAGACCTGAGGAGAGGTATTGCAATGGTTAGAAAGCCTAGCAGAGCATGAGAAGTACTAGGAGTTGCTGATGGAACATGGTTTTCTTAGTTATGGGTGGTTGAGTCGATCCAGTTGCTGTCTTCCATTATCCAAGGGAGGTTTTGGAAATAGTGTCACACTCCCTGAAGGACACCATGGCAAACAGACAAGAGGCAATGATCACAAGTTGTAACAAAGAAAGTTGTGTTTGGATGTGAGGAATGTATTCTTCATCATGAGCGTATCTAAGCAACATGAAAAATCCCTCCTTGGGGGTTTTTGAATCTCAACTGGAATGGACCTCACTTTGAAGTTGGTGCTGCTCTGAGGAAGCTGGAGCAGGTGACCTCCTTAGGTCCCTTCCAACATATTTTTTTTCTGTGAATCTGAATTCATTTTGCAAGAGGCAGCATCAATATGGAAGAAAAAGAAGTAACAGAACTGAGGATTTGTGAAACAGACATAGATCTATATGAACAAATGAGAAAAACAAGTTTCCAGCAATTTACTTTAGTGGTTTAGTTTTCCTTTGAAATATAAAATCAGGAATAGTTTAGAGTCTGAAAGTGAAAGATTGCAGTTAAATCAGAAGAGCCTAACACTTTTAGCTCCTGTTTTTTGGAAGGAAAACATCATTAAAAAGAGTATATTTCCATTGCAAAACACAGAATGATTGTAGAGCTTCTTAATATGCATTGAAAACTACCAAGGCCACATTCTCCAAACTTTTGTATATGATTGTGTATATTAAATAGATATAAGCTTTGATTTATACTTTTTCAGTCATTTAATGTACGTAATATTGCATTTTAAAAATTGTGAGCATGGAGTTGTCCAATAGGATGTTTTGGAAAATGACACTCAAAAATTATACAGCATTAGGAGAGGCTAAGGTGGTTTACTACAAACACTTCTATTTGCTTCAGCTGAAGGGCAGTTGTGGAGGGCAGGAAATGTGAAAAACTGAACTTTCGCTAATGCTTCCTCTCTATAGAGATCAGAGTCTGGTCACTTTGCATTAGATTTACTCTAAAGCTTACCAAATAGATCGCCTGCCCTGTAAAACAGTCTAAGTTGACCAGATGAATAAACAGAGACAGAGTAATTGTTGCTCCATGGTGCTCATTGGGGAGCCTCTGTTGTATGGGAAGCCAGGAGCCATATTTGGGATCAGAAACCAGGTCTTCTGTACTTTGGGCTAGTCCAGCTCAATTTCCTCAGTCCTCCTCAGTGTATTTGTTGTTAATATAAGAACCAAAATCAACCAAAAGCAGATAACCTTGTGTTATAGGTTCCTGATTGTTTTTAAACACTGATAAGAGCACTTTGCAAGATCAGCTTTTGATTTGTAACTGTTTACATTTGGAAGAGACTGAGAGATGCTAATGTCCCTTCTGGCATTTGTAGCTATTTTGTTTTCTGAAGATTTGTGGGTTTCACATGGCATAAGATCAAGCAATAACAGAGCTGTGACAGGCAGGATTGCTGCTGAGCTACAGAACGAGTCTTTTGGCTCCAAACACGTTGCTTACTTTAAAAGTCAGTGTCTGCTCTCTCTGGTGATGCCTTTTGCATAAGGGTCATCATTTCAGATGTAAGATTCTGCAAAAAAATGCACAGTAGGGTTGTGTCTGTGAGTGGACGAGAGAAGGCTCCGAGCTGGGATTTCTCTTCTGCTCAGGTAGACTTCTTCCTGCACCATAGATGTCCTCACAAGACAAGCAAACATAGTCTCTGTTATTAAGCCAAAAGGAGCAGATAAATCTGACAAATTTTGCTTTTCTGCTGTTTTTCTCTTCTCAGTTTATAAAAGGTCACAGTGTGAACCACTTCAGTGCCTTCCACTGTTTTCCTTCACATTTTACAGCACTTGCATGATCTCAGTGAGGGAGTATATTTATTGTGCATGCCATTCAGTTTAGATTCAACTGCAGCACATGATTACAGCGACTTAGAGGAAAAAAACTGGAAAATAAGTCCCTGATGTAAAAGTGGTAACTGAGCCAAAACAGTAGTGCCAGTTATTTCAGTGCCTCACATAGTGATTTACGAATTCACTGCAAACACATTTAATGATTTATTGGGACAACTGTGCATATTAACCAGTTCTCTCAAAACCTTGGATGCAAACTTCTTTTGATGATAATTTTTCCTTTTAATATTTTACAGAGAGGCATTAGAAGGTGACAGTAGTGAAAGCTTATGTTTGCATCATACTTTTCAGTGCCACCCGTGAGTTTATCCCTTCAGTCTCCACTGTATTATTTTATTTGGGAAAATATATGCAATGTCTCATGGAAGAATGAATACCTACAGGACTGACCTGAATCCTATAAATATTTAGTAAGCTGATTCAGAACCATTTTTTTTTTTCACACACCCATATTGCACATGCATGTACCTACTGCCTGTGTGGCTCTTTTAGGCTGCTGAAGAGCATGAGAAGTAATTTGTAGCTGGCATCACTGGTTGTCTTTCAGCTTTTGCCTACTCCTTCCCAATTCACACAGATTAAATCTGCAGGATTTACAAGAAAGAATGCAGCTGAATGGAGGATGGAGGGTTGCAAGTAAGGACAAAACAATTTTTAGAACACGTCTGCCAACTTCCTCACTTCATGGCAGCTCACACAGAGATAAGTTCATTTTGTTTTAGGCAAGAATTTACTTAGCTTTATAATAGTTTCTATTTCAAGCCTCTTGTCCAAGAATGGTACTTTCAAATAGTGCTTGTCCTGTTGGTAACTACAGAAGCTCTGTCAAACCTTTCAAACCATGTAAGAAATACCAAATACCTTTTCACAGGAGAATATTACAGCTGCTGCCTTCCTACTAAACCTGAAGCAAGAAAGGACTAAATGCCACCTACAGGAAGTTTTAAAGGTAAATGTAATTAATGAAAACCCCAGATTATTTCTTTATGTTCAGAGAAGCAATAGTTCAGATTTATTTTGATCCAATGAAGTTCCATCCCACCACCTTATCTATATGCTAGTAAGGTAAAGCAGAACGAAGTCCCATCACAAAGTAGACAGTAAGAGCTGCCTTAGGGCTGTAGGAGGAAGTTGGAATTGCAGATTTGGTTTTCACATAGTAGAAAAGCTTGATCTTTTTCATCTGTTGTGGCTGATTATCTGCAAATAAGATAGATACCGTTATATACATTTGGGGAGACACTCTTATTTTTTTGTAAATATTCAGTATAGTTTGGTTGGTAATGACCTTTACTCTCACTGCATGTGTCTAGGGCTCAGGTATCTCAATCCTGTTGCATATCTATTTTTAAAAGCTATATTTTTTTACAGCTTACATATAGAGTCTCCAATGCACATTTATGTGTTACAATGAGGTCATTTTTCTGGATAATTGGGAAAGTCAAGTAATTGCTCGCAAAAGTAAACATTTCTTTTAACGTCCATGAAACAAGTCTTAGAGCTGTTTGATACCTATGCTTCTGAAATTAAACAGTGCTTTACGTCAATATGAAATCCATCTTGAGCTATCCTATGATGTCATCTGGCAATGCCAGGGCATGTGCAGGCTACTTCAATACCCTTCATTCATGATGGGGATCCTCATTGTGATTTCACTTTTCCTTTAGACAGCAAGAGGCAGCATATAAAATGTGGTATTCATATGATTTGTGTATATTTGTAGCATACCTGTTCCAAGATTAAGACACCAGTGGGGCAGACTGGCAGAGTTTTCTTTGTCTTTTATTGCCTTTATGCTCTCCAAAGCATGACCTTGTGGCTTTAAAGTAATTTACCTGGTAGCATATTCATGTGGCGGCAAGATTTGAAATAATCCCCTTTGTTGCATTTATTCAGGACCAAACTGAAAAAACCTGGTCTATGTCTAGGCTTCCTTATTTTATGTGGTTTAGGGTCGTAATTTCCCATTTCAGCTCTGGTGGCAATTGCAGCTTGCTGGGGGACACTTTAGTACTTTCTTTCATAGACTTAACTATAAAAGTTTCTTAGTTCATCAGTCACAGGATAGGGCTTAACTATAAAACATGTCCTTCCATGCCAGAAATGTTGATTCTGGGATTGCTGCTTCGAATGAAGCATCACAATCTAAACACTTCTTTCCTTCCTCCTGCTCCATAGTTTTTGCTATCTTATGTCACTTGCTAAACCCTTAGACGCATCAGACAAAAGTTGTCTTTTTGTTATCTCACAATTTGATGACACAAACTCTGACTGGAATGCCAGTTAATTGTTTCTACTGTGGTTATTCCCAGTAATCAGTGGTATGTATTCGAGTCACTGAGACAGGAATGAATTTAGGTAGTATAAAGCTCAATACCAGTTTGATAGGAGAAGGACAAAGCTTACGACTTAAAGATGAAAAGAATGGAATGTATTTTAATTTTTTTTTTTGCCATAAAGATGGGTGCACTACATGGGAAAAAGAGAAATTATATGGTTGTAGAGACTGAGATTCTGTATAACAGTAGACAGTGAAGCCCTCAGTTACAACATGAAAGCTGAGAACAAATAAAATTGGGGGACAGAGTGGAAAAATAAGAAATCTAGGCTGACTGGCAAAGGCCAGTGAAAAGGAACCATGGCAACTGAGCTTGAGTAGTCATTCTTGACAACAGGGAGCAAAAAGCTAGAAAAGAAACAGAAAACAAGTGCTGGAAGTGGATCCTCAGCAGAACTCACCTGATAAACTCAGCCCTCTGATAGGTGGTTAGATATCCCGTAGTGCTTCAGAGGGTGCTTACATGTCCATCAGCTCCTCAATCTCTTTGACTAGTTCTGAATACTTCTTAGGTTACTATTCAGAAGATTTTATTTCATTTGAATTCTTCTTGAAAAAGCTGGATGTGATAGGCAGTTGTTGATTCGTATGCTTAATGCAACTTCTATTACTTTCTCCAAGGGAATCAAAGCTTCCCAGAATTTTCAATCTATGTGGATCTCTTTACTGGTAATAGAAATCAGTCACCTTCATTTTGGTTTTCTGAAATATCAGAAATATCTTGTCTTCATTAAATAAATTTGTGTTGCCCTTGGAGCTAGCTGACTGCCCATATTGCTTTCCAATTCCTGAAAAGGTTAAATCCTTGAAATCAACATGTTCCCTCAAAATCATAAACTAAATTTGCCACTATAGTTTACCATACTTCTATAACTATTCTTTATGACACAGAGAAAAGTTTCTAGCTCATTGCTTCAGCAAATGAGTGCATTCTAATCTCCCAGATGTTAAACTATGGTCGGCTTCTTCTGAGAGTGGCACCACAAGCATTAACATGAATTAGAAAGGGGCAGTATATAAAATAAAGTGATGATTGCTAAGGGCTGTTTTTGAAATACGTTAGCACACAAGCAATGCAAGTTACCAAATAGTATCTTAAGGATAAGCTGAACAAAAAATATTTCAAATAAGAGAGTTAGAAAACATCACCGTTAACACATTACAATTTTTTTTGAGAGTTGTGGAAAAGCAGAAAGTATAAATGCCCGTTTTCCAAAAGGGACCTTTGAGACCTCTGGGGTAAATTGGCAAAGAACAAGAGTTAAGACTGATTTTGCATTTCGTTCAAGCTGTGCAACATCTATGAATACTGCACCCTTCCAGATGACTGCTTGATTTCTCAGTTTGCAAGACACCAAGGTGTGTAGGTTTGATCCCTGTGTGGGCAATTCACTTGAGAGCTGGACTTGATGATCCTTGTGGGTCCCTTCTAACTCAGAATATCCTGTGATTGTAATTTCCATCATACAAGCCAAACATGGTTTCAAGAAATTAGAGTAAAATCTAATTATTTGTAACAGCCATGTTGCCAACAGATCTAAAGGGGTGAAATCTTTCACCAGGAGTAAGCACTAGTGGGGTGGCTCTGAGAGTTGGATGTTTTCTTTCATCCCTGGAAGTGTTCAAGGCCAGGTTGGATGCGGCTTTAAGCAACTTGGTCTAGTGGAAAGCATTCCCTGACCACAGCAGATGGGTTGAAACTAGGTGATCTTTAAGGTCCATCTAAATGAAACCATTCATTGCTGGACCAAATCCAATTTTGTCTTATTGAATACTAGGGAACAGTATTTTAACACCAAAACACGTTCATCCACTTACAATAAACCTTCAAAGCAGTAAGGTCTGTGGAACAGGATCTTTTTTGTTCTAGGTTAACTAGTCACGCTCACTTCTATCATTAAGTTAGGGGCAACATATGTATTTAAAAGAAAGCACTGACAACCAAGAAGCATCACCATAAGCCAAATAATAATGGTGATTGTCATCATACAGAATGTGCATGTCATTATTCTTCTCTCATTCCAGGGGTGATCAGGACCTGCATTTTAGAAATGGCCAAGGAAGGCTTAACTTTAATTTGGTAAGTGTCCTTTTCTCTCTTTTCATCAAGGGGCAAGTTCAGACATGGGCTTAGCCATGTATGAATTTGACTTTCATTTCTCTTCCATTTTACTCTGTAATAGTCTGCTTTGTACAGTTTATGATTGAAAGTCTGTGTCTTGTGCTTTCCTTGAAGACCTCAAAGGAATATTTAGCAAGTATTTCAAAATCTTGGTTGAAGATGTGAAGTTTTGAAACGTGTGAAAAGTGTTGAAATGCCTCTCTTCAGGAAAATGATGGAAGTATATACAGAGAGTAGAATCCCATGGCTCCTGAGGCTTTGATGCAGTAAATTAGGAAAGGGGATAAAGAGAGGGCAAGAGGCTTTAAAAAAAAAAAAGAAATAAATTGCAAATGATCAAGAAATATAATTCTATCTATATTAAGTCTCCTCTGAGATTGATGGCTCCATAAGAATAAAGATGAACATAAACCAGACCAAATAAAAATGTCTTTTGCATATTAATAACTGCAATTATGACACCTGTGTATATTTTCTGGTTTTGCATGCGTAAAAGTGTGTTCATAATCCATTAGTTCATTCAGACACCTAATCAAACCTGACTTACACACTGACCAAGCAGTTTTTATAAAACCTGTACTCATGAACACCAGAGAGTCAAACAGAAAACTTAGAGCTTTTTTTTTAAATTATTTTTTTTTAATTGTAACAGCCTGGTTTGTGGTTTGGTTTTGTGTTTGTTTGTTGGTTTTGGTTTTGGTTTTTTTTTATCCTACAGCTATTAGAAGAGTCTTAACAAAGGATTGCAGCTTTTGAGGGTACATATTTAACTTAGGGACAATATGCATTTTTTTTTAAAAAAAAAATCACAGAACAAATTATCTTTCATATGACATTCTGTCTAATTTCTAATCAGACCCCTCCAGATATTTTTACAGTTCATTTGAAGACCCGGAATTAAGCAAAGCTTGAGAGAAACTATGCTAGGTCTCAGCACAGAATGAGGTTTGCTCATTAGCAATTACAGGCTTTGAAGAACAACCATATCCTAACTCAGAGGAGTGAGTTCACTGATCAAAACATGTTTCCCCCATGTTGTCAGGGTAACCCCTAAGCTCTGCAGGCTGCCTCCAGAAGCAGCTGGCTCAGGTGCTTTGTAGCCACCTTTGCAAACTTCTCCAGCTGCACAGATCTTCATACAGGTGGAAAACAAGTGTCTGAAGCCAGGTGAAGTATCCCATTGCCTTGAAATTGGGTTGCATTGTCCCACCCTCTTTATAGGTGAGGTATTTTTTATACACATTTTTGATCCCAAAGAGGGCACAAATGATTTAGAAAATGTTCAAATACTTCACAATGAGAAATTTTCAAATGCAACATTTCCTTTCAGAAAAGTCTGTTTCTTTTGCTTTTTGAAATGCAGTTTATTTTTACATTCCATTTTAAGTTTCTAGCCACTTTTCATGACTAACTCATTATCAAGATTCAGGAAAAAATTTACTTCAGCTTTTAGAGGTAAATAACATCTTAAAAACTGAGCCAAATAAGGAAGCAACACACCTTTCTTTTTATGTGAACAAATCTTTTTCAGCTTTTTCTTATTTTTTTATTTAATATTTTCCTTAAATTTGTTTCATGTTTGCTTGGAATTTATCTGCCTTTTAACTGCTTTTTTTCTTAAGTTCAGATGCTGACCGAAGAAGAGAGCTGGATGCAGAATGGATTTTTGACTATTACTGTCCCTGAACTTGTTCCAAACAATGCTGCTGTTGGAGCATTGCAGAACCGATAAGCAAAACTTGCCTTCCAACTCTTGGTCCCAGATAGATGACAGCTAAAACTGAAAAAAAGTATTAAATTGCTTAGGATGAAAGTAGTTAATTAGTTAAATATTCATCTGACTAGGACTACATTAATTTCATTTTATGCAAGTGATTTTCAGTAAAGTAGGGATATACATTTCTAAAATCCCCTAGAATGTAAGGAACTGGTTGATATTGATATCCTATGGGAAGCTTTCAACCTTGTTTGCTTCACTGGATTTCAAACAGAGAAGGAACACCACTGTTGTGGAGGGTGCTGATGTGTTAGCATCAATACTGCACTACCCAGCTCTGGTAACTTGTGCTGTGGAAAGATTAACTCAATTAAAGCATGCGTGTCCTGGGAAGGGAGAGTAAATTCTTGTTTGTCCAATGCAGAAAAATGAGAATGATGACTGATCTGTGGGAGCCACAGAGTCATGGGGATTAAGAGGAAAGGAAAGAATTACTTAAAGGATATTCTTGGCCGATGAACAAATGAGCTTGATCAATTCATGAATAAACGAACAAAGTTTTCGGAAGGAGCTTAAATACAGGGTCTGGAACAGTCTTTTAGTCAGGAGAAAGGGGTGAAACACTGATCCACTTTCAGTGGGAGCCTGGTTAGTTAGAAAGGAGCTCGTATAATGCAGCTATTGACTGGCCCAAGAAGCCCAGGAGGTCCCTCCCCATCCTGTAGTCCTGGATTACAGAGAACAGAATAACAATAGCAGCCTCATAACAGGGATGTTGATGATTACTGCATTCTTCAATGTTCTCATTGCTTTTTGTAGGTCTTTATTCTTTGATTAAACAAAAAAATAAACTAATAAAATCCCTGCACTTCAAATATTTTACAGTCAAAGTCTTTGAATAAGGGAGCAATAAACAAAATTATTTATTGAAAGAAGGGGGAAAAAAGACAGTAGAGCTGTCTTTCTTTTCCCTAAGTTTTTCTGCTCCTTGTGCATATTTGTTATCTTGCCAAGAGCCTGTGTAGTTGGCCGTGTCTCAATTTTTACTCGGTGAAATTTAAAAAAAAAAAAAAGGAATCAAAGATATTTGCATGATCTATCTTTTTTACAGAATGTGAAATGAAAATTTTCTACTCTGATTGCTAACATTAAATTTGCATTGTGAATGATGATCATTTCCATTTGGTATTGCAGGTGCCTTCTGTTTAATGATCCTAATTGGCTTTCTCATTGGATCAATAGCAGAATCACAAATTCGGTTATCTGCAAAATGCTAATTTACACCCTTCAAAGCAATTTTGGCTGAAAACAAGCATTATTTGGGCATAGGCAAGGATTAATGTGCACAGAGTTTTGTCTATAGCAATAAGGTCATTCAGGGGAGATCAGAAGTACAGTAGATTAGCATCTCTATTATGTGTCTGCCTCCTTCCTGGGAAAACCTCTGGTCAGGGCAATAAAGCAGCTTCAGTCCCCATCACTGTTCAGCTGAAGGCCATGTCAGAGCGCATATATCAGCTTTCCAAAGCAGTAACAACGCATTAGCTCATTAGTAGCTTCATACAAAACAGATCTGGAGTCCCTCCGTGAATAGGACATAGCTGCCTTTGTGTAGTCAGGATTTTGACAAAGCACTACAAAGTGTTTCTTAAGCTTGGAGGAGGAGTGAGACAATGACAAAGAAGAGACAATAAAACACATCGTATATCCACTTAGGTTTATTGCTATAAGCCTTCTTCCCTGATTAAATCTCTAAAACATTCATAATGTCTTAAGACAGGCACCCATATTTTTAATTCAATGATTTGAAGTTAAAAAAATTTGAAAACACCACATCTCACTTCTTTAATTCCCTTTGGTCTTAGGGGCTAAAATCACAAAAGATTTCTGTGAGGCTGAGGTTTTTAAGTGTCACTGTCCTTGTTTTTAAAAAAGATGGTATTTTAACACAGTCATTTTAAAATAAAATAAAGGTGAAAATCTTTTTCAGCTCAAAATCTCACCCTGCTGTCCACAGAAAGTAGGGTATTTTGCATATTACAAAATATTTTGAGATCTTTTATGTGGAGATTTTCTGTTAATTTTATGTTTCATCACCAACAGAGACAGAAATAGTGGGATCCTAATGAAACTTTGTTTCAGACAAGTATTTCCTATATGGCACTTTTGAAAAACCAACTCCAACATGTCTGCATCCTTAGAAAAGCATCTAAAAACCTTCGAAATTTAATTGTAGTATGTTCAAAATCTAGTTCCCACCAAACACTGTATTTCCATGAAAATGTAGCATTGATTTTCAGTATGACCAGAAAATTGCCACCTTCCTCAGAGGATGTGTTTGGTTCCAAAGGGAGTATATTCACTGCAAGATGTATTTAATGCTGCAAACAAATGTTCTAGCTGTTACAAAGTCTGACAAAAAGAAAGAAAGAAAGCGAGATCGCTTTCATGCAAATCTGGCAGCCTTGACAGGACTTTAATCCTAAAATGCTGCTGCTAAAGAAATATCCATTTAGGTGATACAGATTGTAAAACATCCACCTCATGGAGTACTCTCAATTTGTAAAGGCTGAATCTGTTCAGGGTAATATGAATTCTCCTATAATGAAAAAAAGTTTAAAAAATAACATTCATTTACTTTGGTGTGCTTTATCTTCTCAGCTGCACTTTTTAAAGGTAGTGACTGAAAGAAGTAGTTTGCTGTGAACAGGTACACTATTGACAAAGGATGGATTAATGAAAAAAACCCTGCATTCTTTCTACAGAAAATGTAATTTCATGTTCTTTCTGAAGACATTACAGAAACATTTGAAGTTATTCAAATAGAGTATTTGAATATAATTTGAAGTTATTCAGCCCCCAACTATGGGAATTAATTCCTACCATTGTGGGACTAGTTTGTAAAGGCTCTGAACATAATTTTTTATTTATTTATTGCGTGCCACTGAGTATTTTGAAAGTAAGTGGTGAGTGCAATGGAAAACAACTTGAAGCAACCACAACCAGTCATCCAAAACCCAGGTTTGCCTACTGACTTCTCTCCCTGTTGCCAGTTTCTGTGAGCATGAAAGTCTGACTTTAGTCATTTCCTGAGCATTTGTCTAGTCTGCAGGGCAAGCTGCGTGTCTTGGTTTAGTTACTCACTGCAGATCTTTCCATTTATTTAAAGAAGATACCTAAGCTGTATTTAATAAGACTTTGTCAGTTTGAAATCTTCTTGGTGTCCTCGGTTGCGAGAGGGAATTATACATACAACTTCAATACCAGTAAGTTTATTACCAAGTAGTAATGGTAAAATGTGATCCAGATATTGACCTCCCTATGGCACAATAGCTAAGCTGAAACTTTGAAATATAGTGTTACAGTGAGTTGGGAAATAGCAAACTCTTTGGTTCTGCTGTTTTGGTTATATTTGTTTGCTTTTAATAGCACATTACAAAATCTGTGTTTCAGAAAAAATGTTTAAGTACATTTTAACATTTATATAGAAAACATTAGTTCACTAAGATACTGTAGGTCTCAGAACTAGTGATGAGCAATTCTCAGAATTTTTTTTCTATGTGGATGTATAAGAT
Organism: Sclerurus mexicanus; assembly: GCA_013396755.1. Classification (NCBI taxonomy): domain Eukaryota; kingdom Metazoa; phylum Chordata; class Aves; order Passeriformes; family Furnariidae; genus Sclerurus; species Sclerurus mexicanus. Next base: position 403,446 of record VWZF01005389.1, on the reverse strand, counting down.
TTTTTAATCTTAAAAACTATTCTCAGTTTTAATCTCTTATCCCTAACCTGAAGTGCCATTACAGCCACTATGTCTTGTCTTCCCTTTACAACTCCTTTACAGTCAGGTGCTTTCTGGAATGGCTCTCTTAGAACTGGATTAAGCCAATATGTACAACTGAGCTAGAAAGAGATTATAATAATTTTTTTTGTACCTTCCCTTGCCTAAAATACCTTGAAATTAATTTTTAAATGTTGTAATGACTTTTTCGGTCCTCAACCTAGACAGAAACCAATGGTGAAAATAGTTTGAGGTTGCAGAAATTGTGAAAACAGGATCTGTCTCCCCTTATGTATCACCAGTATTCAGAATGAAACTGGAACATAATCATCACATTATTATAATTTCAATGCCACAATTTACTAGATGAGTTCAAGTGTTTTTACAAAAGTTTTCATCAGTTGATTCAGAATGATGTTGGACAATATGAGACAATATAACCACAGCTCTTTATAAAGATGTAATTACAAAAGAAAAGCCTGATTCACCTTCTGGTGCAGCCAGTAACAGTTCAGGAACAGGCAGAAGTGAGGAATGAAAATAACAGACTGGTGGGAACATACAAAGGGCAGGAAAAAACCCAGAATCGAACTGTAGTGACTTCATCCTACCTGCCCTCTTTCAAAAAAGTCTTAATGTAAGAGGAAAAACATCCTCTCTTCATCTCCCATTCCTCAACAAGAAAATGTTATCACTTTCAGGAAAGTATAAATTAATCCCTAAAAGCTTCTGCCTGAATGCAGAAGTTGGAATATGTGGTGGGAGCTGTAATTTACTCATCACAGCCCAGTTCTCTTCCATAAATCAGGATTTGCAACTGGATTATATCACCCATAAAATCATTTGCCAGAGGTTCCAGGGTGAACATCTCTCCCCTCATCCTGAGTGGAGACCTTGCTGAGAACTCTTTGGTAGTAAATAAATACAGAATATAGGTTGTTCAGCTGACTGTCCAGCTTTCTGCTGGAAGACAGATACAAATGTCAAAGTTCCTCTGGGGAGTGGGAGGCCAGCACAAGATTACAAAGGTAAGAGTTCAGTGTGTTTTCACAATAGTCAAGGCAGAGAATGAAGAAAGATATAGAAAGAAAAAAAGAAAAAAACAACCAACCAAAAAACCTCAAACATGCTGCCTTCTCTGAAACCACAGAAACGGACTTAAAGTGGGCTTCTGAATGTTCAGAAGATCCTGTCTTTACTCCTTGTTAGCCATACCAAGCTTCTAAAATCCATTATATGATCATTCAGAACTTGTGACAGTGACAACCTGTTTCCAACAAGTCCTAAAACTGCTTTTGTGTTTACCTATCTGAGAAGCTGCTTTGCCTCTGTCTGTGCCCTCTGGGGTACAGATCAGACCTACAGAGCAGCACGAGCAATGAGAGCTTGGTTTAAAGTCCCAGGGTCTACAGAAAACCTACAATGATCATTAGTCATGGCTGGACTCTTCTTTTAACCCCTTAGAATGGCAAATGGTATGAAAGCCAACCAACCACCATATACTGGGAAATTCAAAGTGTCTTTCCTCAGTTGTATCATGACAGGTTTTTGCTCCCATGATCAGAATAATTCAAAGAAGACTGACTGCAGTTTAAACTGAGTGATTAAAAAAGTACATAATTATGCCCAATGGTAACATGGAGAGTTTTTGTGCCAAAGGGATCTCTGAAAATAAAAAACAAAGGACAAGGTGGCAAGTCATTCAGGAAAGAGCAAGCTGCCACAACAGCAGTGACACATCTCCTCTTCCCAGCAGTGACTGCAAAGACAAGCCATTCTCTCTCCAGCAGTTCATTGTGTCTCTATCAGGAGAGTCTCAAGTCAACAAATTACTTACAAAGCCTTCCTTTCCAGAAGGAGTGTCTCGATGGTCTCAGCAGGTGCCCTGTAATCTCTCTGAGGTTATAGCTCTGTCTGAGCTCTAATATGGGTGGGCAAATATATACCTTCTGTTTAAACAAATTTTCACAGAATCACAAAATGGGTCAGGTTGGAAGGAACCACAGTGGGTCATCTGGTCCAACCTTCTTGCTCAAGGAGGGTCATTCTAGAGCACACGGCACAGGACTGTGTCCAGAGAGTTCTTGAATATCCCCAGTGAGGGGGACTCCACAACCACTCTGTGCAATCTGATGCAGTGTGCTGTCACTCCCTTAGTAAAGAAGTTCTTCCTGTACATCAGTTTCTGCCCGTTGCCTCTTGTCCTGTTGCTTGTAACCACCAAGAAGAGCCTGGACCAAGAAGAGCCTGGACCCATCCTCTTGACACCTTCCCTTCAGATACTTACAGACATTGATAAGGTGCCCTCTCAGTTCTCTCTTGTCGAGGCTGAACACACCCATCTCTCTCAGCTTTTCCTTATAAAAGAGATGTTCCAGTTCCTTAATCATCTTCATAGCCCTCCACTGGACTACGAAATGCAGGAACTCCATGTCTCTTTTGTACTGAAGACCGCAGAACTGGACACAGCACTACAGATGTGCTTCACTAGGGCTGAGAAGAAGTTTTCTTCGCAGCAGCTTTGGCTTACCTATGAAATTTAATGCTTATGCATTTTTATGGTTTACTACTTCTCCATAGCTGTATTATTTTGTTAAAATAATCTTCATCATGGCAATTATTCTCAAAAAGAAAATAAGAGATTATTCTTAAGACGTCCTAGATAGTGATGGTAGGTGTAGTTAGAGAACTGGGCATTAAGAAATCACTATGTGAGAAAGTGTTTATTTTTTAAAGATAGTTATGGGTTATTTGGTTTGATTAGCGGGAGTTAAATAATCTGTTTATTTGACAGCATATTTTAAAAGACGTTTGAGAGCAGACCACTGAATGAGTTGGATGGATGCCACCCCTTGTCTCCAAGGCAGATGGATGGATGAGAGGAAATGCATTTAAGACAAATTTCCTGTGCCTCCATTTGGAAGGGAGGAAGCAGGCCCCCAGTGGACCCAGCTTTCAACCCCATAAGCATACTTTTGCTTAAGCAGGACAAAGCTGAGCATGAGTCAGGGGGGTAATTTGAGATTAAAGTCTCTGAAACAAATGTATGAATAACTTTTCTTATTCACTGATCTCTTCTTTTTCCATTGTTTCAAATTCAATTTTTTTTAGTAAAAGTAGGCGATATTTGAAATGAAAATCTATTTTGCTTATTAAGTACTGAAACTTTTTCATTCAAAAATGAGGAAAAGAAATACATCAACTTCATGAAAAAAAATCAGCAAAATGAATTTCATAAAGCCATGACAAATTAGTGGAACACTGTCATATTAAAACTCTGCTTTTTTTTCTGAAAAGAGCTCTCCTATAACTTGGCATCCAACTTTAAAGAATAATCAAAGAATGCCTATTTCCCAGCAGCAGCAGAGTGCCCTAACTTTGAAACACCTAACATACAAGTGAAAACCCTTTCACTCATTTAAGAGTTCTGTTGATTCCTTCCTATCCTCTGTCCCTTCAGAGAAAGGACCATAACTCCACTGCAATTACTGTGTGCTAATCTAGAGGTGAATCCTGCTTCCTACCCAACCTCCCCTATCAAGGATGGGTTTGGCTGGTCACTGCAGATGAGTCCATCTATTTTCTGTATCGGAGTCCTCCACTGAGGATATCTGACCTCATCCAACCATTTATTCTGTTTTATAAACCAAATACTTTATTCTGTCAGATCTTCTCCTGCTGCTTCCAATTGTCAGCCACGTGCCCTAACATCAGGGGCAATCCATATCTTACCACTCACTGACCTGAAATTCCAAAAGGCACATATCCCTTTGAATGAAAGCCAGGTCACTGGTAAATAGCCTGGGGTTTTTTATGTCTGGGATTTCCTCTGCCACAAAAATCACTCAATCTGGTAAGGAGCCCCACCAGGAAGACCTTACATGATGCAACACAAGGTGGTACTCCTCACATGTGTGACCTTCACAAGCAAGTGCTTTTTCTTGCTTAAGAGCAACCAATTAGCCACTTCATTAATAACTTTTATGCAGCCTACCTGAAACTGTATTTTATTTAATAGAGTTTATTTAATATTTTATTAATTGGAAAAGGATTCAAAGTGTCTAAAAATGCAAATCTACACAGTTATTAGCTGCTCAGTAGCTTCAGCTAAACTCTAGCTTAGGAGAAGTTAAACTGCCTGGGACTCACTAAGGTAAGTCTTGCTCTCACTAAGTCATTGTCTTTATTTGTATTGTTCATAACTGCTTTTGTGTTCACCCCCTTGTTTTCTACTCCTCTAAGTAGCTTCAATTGTCAACCTGTGAGGGATCTGTTTATGTATTTCTTTTAAATCCTTCTCTTTAAAATGTATCAAGTCAGAACATTGTCATTGCTCTCTGGAAATGCACACTAATGACTTGGGAAACTAAAAGAGCCCTGAAAACAGTTAAGAAGAATTTGTAGGAATTCCTTCATGCAAAGCTGGGCACCCTAAAAGAAAAATGCTTTCGAGTTCAAACCATTGTTTATTTTGGAGCATGTTTCTCTCTCTGCTTTCAATGGTGACCTAGGAATGAGCTCACCATTGGAAGCAAATCTGTCTTCTGTTTTCACTCCTAAAGGATTACCTACTCTCTGAAGCTCATGGGGTTATTGATGGCATTACACCAAAATTATGATTTGGAATTCTGTGGAAAAAATAAATACACACACATACAAGTGTGTGTGACACTGACAGATTTAAATAAAAAAAAAAACCTTGTTAAAACACTACAATAAAAAATATTGAATTTGTAATAAATAGAAGGCTTCCTATATGCACAAATATATATATTCTCCTTTGTGCTTGAATAGGAAAATATCTGATCTAGCATGACTGTGCAGGAGAACAGCAAAAACATATTGCTTTGTAATGTGCCTATGGGCTGTGTAGCATTTGGCAGCATCTCAGACTAAGATCCAGTTAACAAACAACCTTGCTCTGCCTTTTTGTGGGGTTGTTTAAAATGTTTTTCTACAAGCAGATCACGTGAACTGGCGCTGCTGTCAGTTTATTAGCTGACAAACCAAGCAGGTATTGCCCTGTAGAAGATGATTAACAACAAACACTGGTACTCACCAATGCCACTTTTGACAACAGTTTGGGACTTTGAAGGCAAGCCGTGTGTGCCAGTAGGGCTAGCATGTGAAAAAGGCACATGACAGGCACCTAAGGTGTCATTGCCTAAGGTGCCCTCATCTCAATTGCCTATCACCTCCTGCTCTTCTGATCTTGCAAGTGCACACCCCTTTGAATCTCTTATACACACAGGGGAAGGTAGGTCCAGGATCCACTCAGTAAATCCATAAATGCATAAAGGGCTTTGCCACTTCAGCCTCTGCCTGGTGGTGTTGGGAGGAGTTACAGAGCCAGTGAGTGACAACTGGTCCACCAGCATGCAGAGCTGGAAACCTTTTTTAAGTTCACTTAAAGAGAGGTTTTATTTCAGCTCCAGCAGCAGTTAACCAGTCAAACTGAATATTGGAAGCAAGGCAGATACAATAGTGGCAGACATGGTATGACACCACAAGCAGAACAAAATGAAAGAACAGGTTCTAGTATCTCTTTTTTGTGAAGTGTCTATCTGCTTTGAAGTCACTTATTCTGAAATTCCCGGGAAATTACCTGCCAGCTGACTTCTTGAGCTTATTTTGGTGTTTCCCTACCCATACGTCTTCTGCTCCCTTTCCTGCCCTTTTGCCTGTCCTTCACACATTTCAGAAGGAAGGATTATTAAAAAAAAAACCCACCACCATAAACCCCAAATCTACAGATGCGGGAGAGACATCTCTTAAGTCATTTCTTCTCTTTTTTTCACTGATGTATTCTCTCAAGAGTGATAATCATCTTTTTTGAAATGCAGGTCTAAGACGGAAGGAATTTTTATCTGGAAGAGTAATATAAATTAGCTTTGACTGCCAGTTTCCACTGATTATTACTTTCCAGGCGGAATTCCTACAAATTCTTGAGGCATGACCTCTGATGAAAAAATAAACCCCTTTAAAACTTGTTTGAGAAATTCCAGATAACTTTCACAAGAGATTTAATTTTAGAGCATTAACACAGTCTTGGTTGGAAAGATAAAACTACAATGCAGTTATTTGGTAGGAGTCATTACTGAACAGTGAAGTCATTTGAGCTTATTTTACTGTGCTTATCTTTTTGCTCTCTTTTTTCCCCTCTCAAACTAATTTTATTATACATTACTCAGTGCACTCTGGATTCACCCTCGTAAAAGGATAAAGTATCTCAGCAGATATCCCGGCTTAGGCAGTCAGTTTGAGAGTAAACTCACAAGCCTTAGTTATCTACACCAAACAGCCAGTGCACAGGGTATCGTCTACATATTGTCAGTTAGTGTTCATTAGCTTGTAAATCTTGGGTCTGCGAGGCTTAAGCGAAGGTAAAAGCTGCCACAGATAGAAAAGAGCTGTTTTAAATACCCGTGCCAAGCACTTACTAATGGCAAATGCATCTTTGAATCAGATTTCACCTCTCCTAAGCAAATAAAGAAAATTTGCACTATCAAATAAAGAAAGCCGATCTGCACCTCTATTTGATCTGCAGATGCATGAAAAAGTGAAAAATACGTGTTGGAAGATATTGTCTTATACTGCAATCATTTTCATACTTATTTTGGAATGTTTAGGGCCAGAGCCCCTGGTTCTTTATTTCCAAAGTGTGCACACATTGCACTGAGGTGCCCTGTCTCTTGGAACTTGATGATCTTTAAGGTCCCTTCCAACCCAAACCATTCTATGATTCTCTGACTCTGGAGATGTGTACACTTGTGCTCTAGGAGTGTTGGTGTGGTCCTGCAAAAGCACCTGCCCACCCACACCCAGAAGACAGGCGTGCAGAGTGGGTGCCCATTTTTAACTCGAAGTGAACCATGGAGCAGTGGAGCCACGACACTGCCCGACAATGGTTTCACAGTCACAGCTACTGCCAGGTCAGCATGCCTGCACCAGGGTTAAGGGATGAGAATTGCAGCGCTATAAAGGCAACAAGATCCAAATATGTTAGGGGTTTGAGGGAAATTATTTCTGTGTCCTTGCGTGAGACTTCAACTCTGTCAATTGGATTATGGATGGCTGAGACCTTCCGTAGCAGGCCAGAGGAATCAGGCACTGAGTTTCCACTCACCCTGAGCAGGAATTAGCAGATGGCTCCAGTCCCATGGAGAAGTCCAGCTGTACACTCACCTGTACCTGAGGCAATGCATATTTATTTTTTCAGCTCAACTTCTGTCTCCTAAAGTGCTTCTCTCCCCACACAAGCGTTAGCAGCTCCTACTCCCCAAGGCCTGATGAGAGATCACACTTGCAGCCTGCCCATGAGCTCCTGCCCAGAATCAGTGTGCTGGTCTGTCTTATGTCTCTGTGGGAGTGGGCACTAACTGAGGCTAGGAAGCTGCATAGGTCAATAAAAGCTTCTTTTATGTGTGAGGACCAACTTAAAATAAAGCCTAACCATTCCTTCTTGACAGCTGCTTAGAACACTCTACTTCAGAAATTCACTGCCTTGCATAAAAGGAGCATGATCACTTTTTGGCTAGAAAAAAAATCGCCTTTTGGGTATTTTTCATTTGGAAAAAGTCCCTATTATCTTGCAGAAATATAAAATTTAGTCTTCGTCCATGTCATGTATTTTGTTATTTTCCAATCCCTTCATTCTCATTAGCCTACACTGTTCATCTCACTGACAAAATAGAAGAACAGAGCAGGGAAGAAAGGAGGAAGGCAGCTCAAACTTTATTAGCAAAAAAATTTCCTTTCTCTATTCAAATATTTTTAGCCATCAATCTTACAGCTTTAATTCTCTGTTTCTGGCTATGCCAGGTCAGAAGCATATTACACCTTGATTTTCTCCTCTTGTTGGTGCTTCCCTGTCAACAAACGTTGCATTATTTCTTTCCAAAACCCCATCCATATAAAGCTTCTTTCTCCTTTTCAGCACATCCCTGGCAGAAGCATTTCAGATAGCTGAACTGGTAGCAATGTAATTCTGTCTGAGTAAGAAATAAGTAGGTTTATGCTCAATGATTACATTGAGCAATATCCGCAACCAGCAATATCTTGACATACACAGAGGAGGGTGTCAGGTGTTTAAATACACACACTTTTTTCCCCTTCAAGGAGGGCCCAGCTGCCTTAGCCAAATTATCTTGTTTCTCCACAGCTTAGCTTTATGGACCGGCTTATTTGCCATGTGTAGAGTACAAGTGCATGATTGATAGTGCAGCTAAACAGGACTCATTCATTTACCTGACATAAATGCACTTGAAGAGCATAAATTTTAGAGGGGGAAAGCTATTTAAAAGCAAAAACTTTCTCAGCTATTTTATAAGTATCTTCATATAGTACCCATTGGAACAGGTCCATACCTTGCTTGACCAAACTCATTAACCAGAGTTGGAATAGAGCTCACTCCTCTGAGAAATGTAGGCTTTTGTTTTTAATAAAACATGTGGGCCAAATTAGTATGTAAATAAATGAATGACTTTCAAGAATCCCAGATAACACTTGCTGAGCAATGGGTCAGGCCAGATTTAATCTAAAAATCTTTCTGCTGTGTGTAAATGGTTATGTCATAGCATTTGTCTTTAATTACTAAACTGTTTCCAAAGGCTTGACTCATGACATGTTTCTCGGTTAACCACAAAAACTTGTAGTACAAGATTTGCCATATAGATTCTTTTTTTTTTTCCTACACCATTGTTAAGCCTTGGCTCCTGAAAAAGGAGTGTAACAATCTCCCAGAGATAGACACTTGATCTTTACAGTAGTGAGAGGTTTTTTTAATGAATTTTCCATATAAAGGAAACAAGGCACTTTTGACTCATAAGGAATACTGCAACATCCTTAATATTAACAGGAGGGAAAAAAAAACACAAAACAAACAAAAAACACCCCAAAAAAATAATTAAAAGCTTTTAAAATACAACTATTTCTATATCTCTGTGTAAATCCAGATATGAAGGATTACTTTTATAAATGTATATAAAATAATTTTTGTATAACTAACTGTATCTTTTAATATATGCAATGATGGCCAACTCTTGCCAACAGCAGATATTTTGAGAAAGGCTCAGTGTCTCCTTATTCCTAGCTGTGTAACATCTCTTGGTATCCATGAGCCCTTTGCTATGTATGACCTAAGGATGAAGTGAGGAGAATGAAGTGTACCAGCTACACTGTGAATTAAAAAAACAATCTGGGAACCTAAAAATTATTCAACGAAGGGAAAAAAGGTAGGATTTTGCATTTGTTGTTGTTGTTATAAAAATAGTGTTGAGTTGACCACCTGTATCTAAGAAGGACACTGTAAGATTGAGCTGGTGGCTTTGTAGCTCACAGTGAAAGTCAGAGGAGAAAGATGTAAGTAGGCAGGAACCAGTTTACAAAGGTAAAATAGAAATTTAAAATATCTTTTAATTTCATCTCTGTAACTTGAGTCTGATATAGGCAAAAAAATGGGTACTGAGTGTTACAAACTGATGATATTTAGAGCAGAGTAGAAACAGGCTCCTTCCATCTTTCAAATGGAATTATAGCAGTTTGGAGCCTGTCAGAGAAGCACATTCTGGCAGTAAATTTATATAGTCCTACAAGGTGCCTCCACAGGAACTGTTCAGCTCCCGCACTTTAGATTTTGGAAACGCTGCTGGTGGAACTATACCACCTGCTTAGAACCCTCAAGAGCATCTCCATTTCTTCAGCTCCTTTGACTACTTGCCTCACCCTTCTCAGTCTTGGACCAGGAATTCCCACACAACACACATAGCCCTTTGCAACCAACTAACTTGCCAGAACACATGAGAAGAGACCCTGAAATTCTTTGGCTCAAATCACTGAGCAGAAACATTGAGAGAAATACAGGTTGAACAGACACGAAAAGAAGTAACACCTTGGTGGTTGAGGAAGGTGATTGTCCCACTTTACTCTGTGCTGGTGCAGCCTCACCTGTGCAGTTTTGGTCACTGCAATATAAGAAAGATACAGTCAGTTCCTTCTTGGAGGTTAAATCTCTCCCCCAGAGCATTGCCTAACTTCAATTGTAGTATCTTGCTTTGCAACATGTTTTAATTTTCTCTTTAAAATGATCTACATAACAAGGCAAAGCAGAATAATTAATAGTTTCTACAGAGGGGGAGATTGACTTTGTTTGTTTGTTTAAAATTGTTACAGAAGCAGAGGAATGATCTTTCTCTACCTTGAAGAGACTAAATAATGAAAAGGAAAGTCATGTGAGAAGAGTTTAAATATTTCACTCATTTTAATGTTCTCCAAAATTTATATTCCATCAATTGTTTTAGTGAAACCAATAGGCACACAATTCCATGTTTCTATGACACTTTCTGGAGCCCTGTATCAATGTAACCTACCAAGTAAGGATAACAATAAGTAAATAAACAATATTTACATATTCACTACAGTAAAGCAGTTTCTACCTCTAGGCAGTGATGCAACTGAGATAGTCATGCACTACTAGGGAAGAGATGCTGTCTGCACTGGAGATGTCTCCCCAAAAAAGGGAGGTTCCTTGGGCTTCCCTTCTCTCGCAGAAGAATATTGCTGTAGTTCAGAATTTGTGGAGCTGTTTGCAAGAGAAGTTTGGCTGGTATCAAATCTTGCATTGGTTTTAATTAAATGTTTTAACTATGTTGTGTTGCCTTAGTCTTCACTGACTGTCAGGTGATTGCAGAGGAGCAGGGAAATATTCTTACCTTAATCTGAGATATATATTGAATAGGTTTAATTTGCTGATCATCTACTGTGACTTGTGCACTGCACTTTTTTATCCATTGTGTATGTGAGTTGAACAAACCTGGTTTGGGTTCAAGTGAAATTTGGCATGGGTCAGTGACATACTGTCCTCTAGGACTTTCACAAGAATGTGATTCCACATTTTATGTGGCTATGTACTGGCTAATGGAATGTTTAAATAAATAAAAAACTGAGTCACTCAGCCCTGAATCAACAAATGTAGTATCCCAAAAGGGATTCCCCACAATTTATAGCTATATCTTGCTGAAGATTTATACTCAACTGATTTCAAGATATTCAAAATTGAAGACTGGTAAGATGGCAGGAAAAATCCTTTCCTAGCAAATTCATAAAGCAGCAAGTAACAATGTCACTGCATAAAACTTTTAGAGGCACTTTGATCTAGAGCAGCTTCACCTGGGCAGAGAGACATATATGTGCTTATAACAACGGCCTGTACTTGTGGCTGCAATGTTCAGAAATTCCCTTGCCTCTCTTACTTTTTCTCTAGTAAGAGAATGCATGTATAATTAAAAAAAAAATAAAAAAAGGCAAAAGACCCAAAGAAACTAAAACCAAACCCTATCCTCTGCGCAGCACTTTAGTTCATTAGTAATGGGTTAGTCACAGATTTAAAAAAAAAAGTGTTCTACTGAAAATGCTGGTCTGTTTAAAAAAAAGCAAACAAAAGTAAACAATGGGTTGAGGGAACCAGAAAGTAAGTTTAGGGAAGAAGCATATATCACAATAAATCTCTCCTATTATGTAACAGTTTAAAATATTGCTCATTCTTTGTTCTTCATATCATAACGTATCAATTAGTACATCTTGGACAAGGATTCTTATAAGTTTCTTTTTCTGCCTGCCTATTTTTTAAACAAAAGGACATGCTGTTTCTGACTGAGGTATATGAACCTTATCCCACTGGACTTTGGAAAGGTCATCTGCTTTTCTTCAAGTCTAAAAAAGAAAAAAAAATTCTAAAAGGTACTTTCCTTTCTGTGATTTAAGTTCATGAGCATTTATCATCATGTCAAGTTGGTTTGTCTTTTAAAAGAAGCATTCCAGAAAAAAAGATGACTTATGGATTAGGACACAAAGAACTTTTCCTGCTGCCAAAGTTAGCCACAAGGCAGTTCAAATGCCATCCCCTCCATGCTGTGCCTCTGCCCAGCTGTCAATCGGTATGTGGATATAATTGGAACCCACCAGAAAAATACTTTTTCTGGAAAAACTGAGAATTTTGATAGGAATAAAGAAATTAAAATATTTAAATTCAGTGGACTGGAGCCAAAACACTCCAGTTTCTCTCATTAGGTTGAACCTCAGCCCCCAGGAAACACCATTTCTCACTCACAAATACAATACAAGAGGGAAACAGAATGATGAGTGCTGAGCTTTCTAATGAAAGCTGAGAGTTCACATTGCAGAGCAAATATTTCTATGGATTTGAAACAAAGGTTGGTTAAATCTTCATCAGATGGCAACCCAGCTGGATCTTTTAAGGTGTCAGTAGCTGCTTTATGGCTGTAAGGGCAATTAAAAGGCTTTGGCCCATAGCATTTTAACCTAAAGCAGCAATTACAGTGCAACATCTGCTGAGCATCCAAGGTAAATCTGCCAGAACTACAATGTCAGAGAAAGGAGAACATTCATGTTTTGATCACTTAAGATGATCTTTTTGCTTCTGGCTATTGCAAACCTTTCACAACTAGCCAGGAACATGCATGCTATGTTTGCAACAAATCTTACCCCTACCATGATATCATCTGTGTGTTTAAGAAACATTTACCCATGGGTGCTACCTTTTCACACGGTACCTTACCCTATCATTGTCACTGCTCTTTCCTTTACTCTGTTAAAATCCGTTTGCTCATTCTTGGGTTTTATACTCTCATACAGCCTTCTATCCTGCCCTTCAATTTATCTTCCCTTGCAGTTTAAACTGAACTTGTTACCCCTTTCTGGTTGAAAGGATTTATTAGGAATTACTTGATTATGTCAACCAACTTTAACAAAATGGCTTTTGATTTCATATCAGTTCAGATGCTGACTGGTGCTCATGGTTTTTTTGCCTTTATTGGATTTGACATAAATATCCACACTGTGATCCTTGCCAGCGTTTGTTTTCCCTTTTGTACAAAATGAAGAATACAACAATTTTGCCAGTAGATTTTGTGATCAGCAAAGTATTTGCACAGCCTAGTTTATTTTTCTAAACAGAAAAGGTGGGGCTTGAAAGATTCAGGGAACCCATTACACCCTCCTAGCACTCCTGCAGACTCAAATACAGTCAGCTAAATGGCATCAATCTTACCTGGAGGATCCATTGCAGAGTAGGGCAGGTTGCATAGGTACAAAACATGCTTTCTCTTGAATATTTTTGTCAACACAGGACTTGGGGGTTCCCACTTGCACTCAGTAAAAAATCACCAGGTCTATGAGTTCCCTACTAGTACACAGACATGAAATATGTCCTTTGCCAGAGACAACACTTTCTTTTCCCACAGAAAAGGGGGGAAAAGATTCTTTAATTGCACTGCCGGGCCATACGCAGCTCTCCAGGGAAGCACTCTGGAGCAAGGGGGGTGTGATGCAATGTTAATAAATGACCACCACGTTAATAAATGGCAATCAGTGAATGCTGCGATGGAGTGAAATACCACAATTAGTCCAGAGTGCAAGTGAAGGGTCGTGTTGTGCCTCTGGGCCCTGTCAGAGCTGGGGTAAGCAGCTGTGGTGGCTGAGCAGGGATAGTGTGAACCTTGCATCTCTAGAGTAAGCCATAGCACCAGGAAGATATTTAACTGTGTTGCATTTGGCTTTGAGGGCACCTGCATCTTGTACGGTAGCCAAAAGGAGAAATTCCTCCAGTAAGGCAAGGCAAAACCTTCAGCTTCACCTCCTGAAACATCTTGCAGCTGGCCAGGTTTGGGGCAGGTTATTAACCTCTCTGAGGAGGAAGGAAATACTGAGAAATAAATTGGCCACTAGCCCTGAAATGGCCTGATTTTGCTGCCCTTTTTCTAGGTCATGTGCTAGTCTTACCTCAAATCAAGGCCAAAGACAGCCTTTTATTACAAGGACACTTGTTCAGGCTTTTGCAGTGGAAAGTTTTGCCAATCAGTGTAGCGAGAAGATGAAGATCTGTCGTGCAGAGTGGATTTCATGCAGTGATCACAGTCATCCTCATTTGATTGTTAAATAGCTGCAGCTTCTAAAAGAATAGCATTTTTCAGGTAGAAGAGCTGCATTTGAAAATGTGTATTCATAATAATTGCAGTAATCTACTGCAGTGCCTGCCAGACCTCAGTGTTTGGTACTAGAAAGATTTTCTTTCCCAGCCTTTGAACCCAAGATCACAGTACATGGTAACATGGCAGGAACTATACTGACTGTTGAACACCAATCTTTTGAACCTGAAAGGGGCTCTTTTCCACCCACCCATGAAAATAGAATGATTTTTTTTTTTTGTGAAGACGATATTTTTTTTAAAGGATTACATTCTCCAAAACGGAGATAACCATGCTCCTGTCTTCCACATGTCTTTAGCACTTAGTATCATCATTCCCCAACACAATACAAGTAAATATCTGTTATGAAGAACTGTCTTCCTGATATATACTCAAAGGAAAACACAAGGAAAATAAGCCCTGACTTCTCTTGACTTTCTCATCTGAAAATGTTCTTTACAGATGAACTTAAAGAGGTCTTTTTTCCAGCCTGTGTAAAAAATGCAGTACAGTGATGTACTGTTCATCATATTTAATAGACTTTTTTATACCATCTCAAATTTTTTGTTTGGACTGGATTATTGCTGCAGGCCAAGTCTCTGAACTTTTCAGCCCACCTTCTGATCTTTCTTCTTTGGAAAACCAGCCCTTTCTACAGCTAACCTAACTATCCACCCACCGTGGTGAGCCAAAGTTCACTAGGAAATCTAGTGCCACTTTCCTATTTTTAAAAGAATCACTGCAACCCTTTTTGTGTTTGACATCTTCATCTGTCATCTTGCAAACTCGAGTCAGATGTGGAGCAAGGTATGACTGCAGTGGGCCATTGTCAGCTGCTGCAGAGCGGAGCATGGAAAATAAGCATTTACACATGTTTTCCTTCAGGCCTTCTCAACAAATTTCAAAGAGAGGCACTTAAAAGTATATCCATTTGGATGATCCAAGAGACCTCCATGAGCAATGCTGACAGTGTGCACTGACAGGAGGGACGGGCAGTGCCCACAGGCAGCTCGGGCAGAAGTGTGTCAGAGAGGAGTCACTCCTGGGCACAGCAGCCACTGAAGTCACATGCTGAGAATTCTGTTTATAAAGTGAATTCCGTAGGTTCAAGTCATCAGAAGAAGAAAAAGCCCCATGGACAATATTATATAATCTAGATAAATATACTAATAGGGGATTTTCCAGTGGAAGAAACCTTACATCATGCTTGAGGAAGTAAAAATAAACCTGGCACTTGCCTTTGTTCTAAACACAAGAGGAGTCTTGATGAACTACTAGTTACATTTTTTTGGCTAATTATTAGTCATGCTGAGCATTGTGATGTTGGTTGTAAATTTATTCCATAACTGCATCCTAACCTCAATATTAAAATACCATGGACTTTCAAAATCAGTTTCTTTGTAAGGCTCACTATTTCCAAAGAACAGTACACTTTCCTGATTACTGCTGATGTTTTAGCCATTATTGAACCTCTTGTGACCTTCTTCAGAGAAGAAAATAGCACTGGGATTTGAAAACGAACAAGTTACTTGTGAAGTAAAATAAATCAAAAAGTAAGGTTTATATAGCAGCCTCCCCATATGCCAGATGCATTTAAAAAGCTTTCTTATCATTGGAAAAACAATTACTTTCACTGTATTTTACATCTGAAGATCGCTAGTGAAAGAAGATGTGGTTTGGTGTCAACGGCCTGTTCTATTTAAATAGTGCAGAAAAAGGAAAAATTATGCGCCATGTTTATGGCAGATTAAAAAAGAATAAAATATGGAAATGTGGAAAAGGATATGAAGTGTGGCTGAAAAGTCATACCATGGCCTTAAGAACAAAGCAAACACATAAGATGCAAAACCAGGTCTATTTTCTGGAAACAAAACCTTTATTTTTGGAGAAAAACATAAAAGACCTCTATCACAAGTCTATATTAAATTTGATAAAAATGGAATATTCAAGCAGACATGGGGATTCCAGTGATTCACAGCATGTCACTTTTTATCCATGAGACGCATGATGAGGTGTTCGTGACTTTCCATTGCTGAACAGTAGAATTATCCAGGGAGGAAAGTGTGTTTGATTTTGGCAACGCCTCTCTGGCTACCTTTTTACAGAACCTCACAGTTAGGTTCATCTAAGTGGACTCAAGTCACAGAGAGGTGTTATTTGGATGAAAATCAAAGCCTTCTGAACTTCTGCTCCACAGAGAGCCAAAACCAAGTTGGTTTCACTTTGGGTGCCAGTTACAGCTTGTATGTGCTGATCTTACACCCAAGATAAGGTACAACAGCTTTAGACCGACTTCCTATGAGTCCCAAAGCATGAGATAAGAATGAAGGAAGTGCAGATGGTCCTTCTCCTTCACACATCTTTTGCTGGGGGTGGACAGCAGATCGTATAGCATTTGGCCGGTACACAATGCAGCTGTCAAAGTTTGGCCATTCCGACTCCCTCCACCCTCCCCTCCTCTTTCCAAGTAGCAAATGGAGCATCTCTGGGAAACAGCTGACCTACAAAAGTCCACATCAGGTACAGGGGCTTTCTACTGGGGCTGGTCATTCCTCTGCCTCCTTCACATTTGCCAAAGGAAATAATTCCTGTCACATGTGAACTCCTCTTCCTATGCTGAATCTTGGCATTACTAGCCTCTTAGCCACTTCTTTCAGCTGTGAGAAAATCAGCCCAGCTTCTGAAACTCTCAGTCTTGCTCCAGATTTCTCTAAAAAAAGGGGCTGCTGCTGCAACTGCTCTTTCCAAGCAAACAGAGGTAGCAAAACCTATCCCCTGAGTTCACCGTAGGTACCACAGTAGCTTAAAAATGGAAATAGCAAATTAAGCCACATCATGCTCTTGTCTAGTCCCAGCTGGCAAGAAGAAGAACTGAATGCAGCTCTAGGGCTCTTCACAAACACTCCACCTCAGCAGCCCTAACCAGAAACCTGGAAAAGCCACATTGGCTGTCAAGTCTTCCTCAGAGGGAGACACCTTCCACACACTGAGAATGAGCCAACCACACAGCTTGAAGAACAGAGGCCCTCCCTGGAAGGAGACAGAAGTAGAGGCAACTGTCAGAGGGTCACCAATACCCCTTGGCAGCTTCCTAGGGCACATTGGTGTTGGTGTTCCCTTCTCAGCTACACTTTGCTGGTTACTCCACTTCCAGGTGAGCTGGTCCCCTCTAAGCAAACGCTGGAGGTCTCTAAATATCTTATTTAGATCAGGCTACTGGACAGAGGGGTTTCATCAGGACTGGGCTTCCTCTCAGTGTAAATTCTGAGCATGATTTTTCTTTCCTTTTCTAGCAAAGGTGGTTATGTTGGTACAGGTGGAGTGAGTGGGAATGCACTGATGTAAAGAGTGAAGAGTGTGGTCTGTAGCATCTGTCAGTTGACATTAAACATAAGAAGAGGTTTTCAAATTTTTTTGAACATAGCATGTACTCATTAAGCTACTTCTTCGAAAAAACACATTAACATGTAAGTTCTTCAAATATCAAATGGAAACACTGACATGGTAAACACTGTGCCACTCACTACAGGTTTTTTTCCAGAGCAGAACTGGCTCTTAGTATTCCCTTGCTTTGGCAGATTTTCAAAGCAAGCAGAAGAGAGAGTTAAGGGCCTCCCCAGAGACTCCTCTGACACCAAGTTGTAGACAGTCCATTCCAAGCTGAAGGGGATTCCACCATGGGTCATAATGCAAGAGTCAAATTTAAAAATCAGCCACTTAATGGGAAGTGGCTCAATGGGGACATTTGGTTTTGGAACAGTGAACTGCACGGTATAAAAAGTAACCTTGGACTTTGGAGCTGAGCACTGACAACCAGTGTGTAATATCCTACTAGCAGAATATGAAAGGAAAAATTCTGCCTTGGATGGAATGTGTGGGAAGTTTATGCTTCTGACTTTGCCTCTGAATCTTGAATATTCATTCCCCCTGACCTTTCTGCATCACGCATGTTCCAGAATCTGCAATCTGATTCCACATCAATCTAACTTTGAACAAAAAAAAGTGGTTTTGATAGTTTTGCAAAGTAAGAATATTAACTTACAGTTTGGATTTTCTTCATAGAAGTATTCACACATTCTTTTTTCATGCTGACCTTTGGCTCTGGGCAATGATGACAATAACCTTTCTGCCAACTTACTGATGTAAAAGGGGAAAAAGTGTCTGGGGGGGTGGGGAGCATAATACTACTGTCCTAGCAATTGGATCCAGCTGGCCTCTGCAAATAAATTCAGCCACATGGGCGGGGGGGAAAATAAAGGACAAAAAAACCCAACTTAAACATAAAAGACACGATTTCCAAAGGTTTTGTGCACCTACAGCTTTAATGCATTTGAACTGAGTGTTCTGCATGTTTAGAAACCAATCCTAGGAGTGGGATTATTCTGTGCCAATAGTATTACAGGCCAGTTATTCCTAATTCACTGGTTCATCCCCTCACATTTTTCATTTAATGTTAAAGTTCTTTTAGGTTGGAATATAAGGGTCGAGTCCTTGACCCTTTCTTTCATATGCATTTCTTTCCTATTAACTGTGTCAGTGAAGGTTTAGGTTAAGATATTAGATAAGGGTTCTTCACCCAGCACTGGAACAGGCTCCCCAAGGAAGTAATCGCATCACCAAGCATGGCAGAGCTCAAGAAGCATTTGGACAACTCTGTTAGGCACAGGGTGTGATTCTTAGAGTCATCCTGTGCAGGGCCAGGAGTGGACTCAATGATCTTTGTGGGTCACTCCCAACTCAGGACATTCTCTGATTCTATAAAAGCCCCTTCCTTTCTTCCCTTTTTGCTTTCCATCTATGTATTTCAGCCACTGGTTTGATAGTTGTGGGAAACTAAAATCCTGAAGTCATGGGGTCCTGAGTTTCACAGGACATAAATGAAACAGGTCTGTGGCTTCAGCTCACTTTTTTGATACCTGGTATGATGGTTCTTATTGTGGCAAAGACCTGCATGTAATCCCCAGTATCTCTGTAGGCTGAAAGATAAGCAGATCGAGAGCAGCCCTGCTGAGAAGGACTTGGGAGTGCTGGTGGCTGAGAGAATGGACAGGACCCAACAGTGTGCTCTCCCAGCCCAGGTAAGCAGCTGTGTCCTGGGCTGCATCAAAAGGGGTATGGCTAGCAGGTCGAGGGAAGTGACTCTGCCTCTCTATTCCACTCTGGTGAAACCTCACTTGCAGTGCTGCATTCCACTGTGGAGTTCCCAGCACAGGAAGGACCTTGACCTATTGGAGTGAGACCAGAGGAGGGCCACCAAGATGGTTAGGGAGATGTAGCACCTTTTCTATGAGAAAAGGCTGAGAAAAATTGAATTATTCAGCCTGGAGAAGAGAAGGCTTTGGGGTGACCTAATTGCAGCCTTCCAGTACCTGGAGGGAGCCCATGAGAGAGCTGGAGAGAGACCATTTACAAGAGAATGTAGTGACAGGAGAAGGGGGAATGGATTCAAAGTGAAATAGAGTAGGTTTGAATTAGATATTAGGGAAAAATTCTTTACTGTGAGGGTGGTAAGGTACTGGAATATGTTGCCCAGCGAAGATGTGGATGCCCCATCCTGGCCAGGAGGGATGAGAAGCCTGGTGTTGTGGAAGGTGTCCCTGCTCATGGCAGTGGAGTTGGAACTAGATGATCATTAGGGTTCCTTCCAACCCAAACCATTCTATGATTCTGTGATTAGCTTAGTTGAGGGCACGGAGTTCATTTGATATGTCTTACATATTAGGACAGACGTCTCTGGGAAATGATTATTAAGTCTCTTTTTCTGAGCTGATCATTTAGATGTGAAAACTTTACTTATCTGTCATTACTTACCAGAACTTCTCTCTGAAGTATCTAGCAGCATCATTTCTACCTTGGCATTGAGTGGCAGGCACTAAAAGCCTAATCTGGGCAGAGAAAATAAGACACCAGATGAGGCACGTTTCTGCTGACTCACATTATAGCAGGAGGCAGCCTAGGAGTTTCCAGCCCTGTTTGCACACCCTACAGTTCTGTTAGACGTGAGTTTGTTTGTAAGAAGAAGCTAAGAACGTGCCCAAAGTTGGATGCTCTCAGAGGGACTCTGGATTTGCAGAGGGGAGAAGCACACGTGAACGCCGTGTGATTCTCAGTACAGCTGCAAGGCTGCCACCCTAAGGCCAGAGGGACGCACTTAAACATCGCTTTCCTTCCTCTAAAGGCTCACAAAATCATCAAGCGTGCCTTGATCTTAGCAGGATCGTGGGTCTGACCAGCTTCTGCATTCATTTCCGCAGCACCAGCCTTGCTTTTGCATTTTAGCAGGGTGGTGCTTTATTTCCTAATACTAGTTAAAAGGCTGTGCACACACCTGTCCAAAACAGTGAGGGGGGTACTGTGCTCAAAAGCAGCATGAATGCAGAGCGATTGGAAGGGGCTCCAAGGTGGTGGGGCTGCACCTCCTGCCCACGCACTGCTCAGCCCAGGGAGGGCTGTGGTGCAGGAAACACACCCACACAGGTGGGCAGCCATGGCACAGAAAGTGGCAGTAGCTTTTGGAGAGGATCCAAGGGGTGCACAAGGAGAACACTCTCCACATGGAAATATTGTCCAAGGCTTTACTGACTACCCAAAACGAGTTCAGAAATATGACCTACCCCAAGCTTAAAAAATACTTGAGTAAATATTGAAAAGGCAAAGAGATTGAATTAAAGTCATCAAATGGAAAGATAATAAGTGATTTTTCTCTTTTTCTTTGATTTTTGATATTGCTTTGGCACAGTTAACTTCACAGGCTTTACTTCACAGCTGTGTTTTCTCATCAGTTTTTTAGGACCTTTAAGAAAAAAAGCATAAAATTACCGAGCAACAGGAAAAAAGTCCAGAGTCATGGACTCAAAGGA
Organism: Sclerurus mexicanus; assembly: GCA_013396755.1. Lineage (NCBI taxonomy): Eukaryota > Metazoa > Chordata > Aves > Passeriformes > Furnariidae > Sclerurus > Sclerurus mexicanus. The sequence continues at coordinate 382,565 of VWZF01005389.1, read as the reverse complement.
CATGAGTCATGAGTCATGTTGACCCTGATGAATTTAAAAAAGACAAGGGCCAGAATGCTCAGCTCTTCCTTCTTCCACATGCTCAGTTCTTGGCTGAAAACAGGATTTGTGATGTCAAAAGCCACTGAGACTTGTGGGTGAGGAGTCTTGTGCTCAGATCATCACATCCATCTGCCGTTGTCCTCTGCCTGAGGATGAGGGATGAATGTGGTGCCTGGTGGGACATGCAGCTTGGGCAAAGAAGGGATCTCTGACTCCAGAAAGAGCCAGAGTCAGGCAAGCCCTGGTAGATGTCGAGAAACACTGATATGTTGCCTCTAAGTTAGTGCTGGGCAAAGATAGAGTCTGGTTGGATTGCTGGGGGTGCTTTTTATTAAATTTCTATTAAAGGAGAAAAATTTTTTTCACAAGCTCTGGTTTTAGGTCTTATTTGACATTTGCTGAAAGAAAAGGTTATTCTCCCATGGACTTTGGCTGTAAACTTTATTTGCCTTACAGCACACTATCCACTATCTTTTACCAGTTTGTTCCAAGCAGGTATGAAAGGGTCTGGCTCTTTGCCAGATCCCGTCTTAATAATTTTGGTATGTGCCATTTTGTTCTGCACAGTTTTCACCAAAACTGAAATTTGAATTTTTAATGTTGCATAAAATATTTCTTAACTGTTCTCCTGTTAAGAGCCCTACTTTCTAAAGCAGTCCAGAAAGAATCAAGGTAAAATTATTATTTCAGGAGTGAGATGAGAGGAGGGATCTTCTCTTTCAAGTTTGGTCTCCTGGTGTTTTGTAAGAGTGTACCCTCACATCTTCAAGTTTTATTTAGCATGTATTATTTTCACTACAGGGGTCTCATCAAACCATTATTTTGGATGAGTGAAGCTTTTATTTTATTTCTTAGACCAGAGATATAATTTTCTTTCTTATTTTGCTTTCTCTCATGTCAGCCCTTTAACCGAAACGCTGAGCAGTTGGAATCTAACTGCAATTTAAAGTAACACTTATCTGTGCTGCTGTTCACACTGTACGAGGTAATTTCGAGAGGTCAGAACAGCTGGATTCCATTACAGAAATGCAGGGAACTCAAAATAGCCTTTGTAAATCTATTTTTTGAGGAGTTCAGGCAGCTGCCTTTGACACCCCTGGGCCTTATTGTTTCAGAGAGGTTTAGTATCAGCTGAGGTCAGAAATTGCTAAACTGCTCCCCTTCCTCCCCCAGAAAAGAAATTTCCTTTGGATGAACATTAAGAAATAGTCAAAAGCACAGATATTTCTGCTTTTGCATTTTTAATCATAAGTTTTATTGCAATAAGTACTAAATCAAAAGAACTTTCTTCCATATGTGTTAAGAACCATTTCCACTCCCTTTTTTCTACACATATGACATTTGTTTTACAATGCTGCAGTTTACAAATCAAATAGTTTCTCACAGAGATAGCATGCTTTTATTCCATTTGTCCTTTTTCAAATAGTCCAAATGTCTGTGGTTTTGTCATTAAAAGTCCAATTGGCAGATATATAAGGAAACTTTATGTTTTCCAGCTGGGCAACTACCAGTTACACATACTCATTATTATTCATATTATCATTAGAGTAACCATGAAGGATAATTTCGTGTGGCTTACTCAGTCAATATTCAGAGATCTACAGCAGATACTGTCTTGAAACCACTGGAACTGAACTCTCTTATAGCTGTGAGGACATTTAGATATATGTCTGAGCCTCTGACTTGACCTTTTCTTTAGAATAAAATTAGTTATAGTCCTGACCCTGATTTTTGGAAATTGCAAGTGGTTTTAAACACTTTTCTTTTTGAGGAATATCCTCAGTTTGGAGTATATTCTTGTTGAGAAGGAATGACTGGAGTTTGTTTCTCCCATAGTAATTTTACCTACCTATAATTTTACTGACTGCATTGAAATAATTTTTGACCTACCTTGTTGGCAGAGGAGGGGTAGGATCTCAAATCTGGTGTGAATGTTTTAAATCATGGTGTTTTTTCAGTGGGATTTTCAATTGCTGTGAAAAATTCTAAATCTCCAAAGCTTTATTTTCCCCTCTCTCTGTAATTGCAAATGACCACACAAGGAGTGCTCGCTCTGGGACAGAAATGTTGTATGCCATACAATAAATCACTGAATGAACAAGCATGTCACAGAGGATGAGCAGACCCTAGACCGTAACCATCCTAGTGGGTGGTACCATTATACTAGGCTAATTTATTGGAAAGCTTCCACTGACATGAGCATATTTCTGTGGTCTGACATAGAAGAGCTTATGAAGGATGCCAGAACTCTTCCATTTAGTCACTTCTGTAGTATTCATATCATGACCCTCTGCTATATGAGAAACATGATTGTGCAATTGTGAGGCGTAAAAACCTTAAGACTCTGAGATTTGTAGCTGTTTTTTACTTCTTTATTTACTATTTCAGAAAGAAAGGAGATTGATGAATGGACACTTAGAGAGGTTTTTATTATTGGGGCAATAAAAGCAACACCAAGTGCCATGAGACAACACGAAAGCAAACTCTTCCCTCTGTTGTGTATATAGGCCCCATTTCCATAGCCTTTTGTGGAGTTAAATACTTGGCTGGAATGAGCTCCTATGTAGGAGCAAATTGGGTGGATGCAGATGGATTTTTCCCTTGATTTGCAATCTGGGAGGCAAGCAGACACATCCAGCTGTTCTCATTTTCCCTAGGAGCTATGGTTACCCAAGCTGAGAATATTGTCTTTCTAGATATCTCAGGGCAAAAATAAACCCTGCAGTAACAGTGAGGGGTGAACAGAGCCCATCCTCAGTCAGCTCCCATGTCCAGCAGCAGGGTGGTTCAAGGAGCTTTCCTTGGTGATACTTGTATCCCATCTGCAGCCTATCTTGACTTCCAGGGACAAAATTTTTAAGAATTCATGGGGTTAACAATGAAACTTGCATCACTTTAAACATTTTGCTTCCAGTTCAATGTGTTACCCTCCATTAGGTCAATCTAGTGTGGATAGTGTTCTCAACTAAGAAAAATGTAAAAGGCACGTTTTTGATGGAGTTCTTGGCAAATCCTTTGATTGCATTCCCTGACACTCAACAGATGTCTGCAACCCACATGGCAAACATCCATAGAGGCGGTAGCTCACTATAGCTCTTGATATGAAGGAGTGACACATAGCATTTAATAGAAATAATCTATTATGTATGCAACACTCCCAATTCTTCAGGATAGCCAATAACTGAACAACTTAATTTACATTTTATTATAAGTCTTATCTAAATGCTTGAAACTTCATTATCAGAGACCTTTGGATTTGAGAAACCATAAAATGAATAAGACATGACTTATGTTTAAAGATAAAACTGAAAATTAAACCATTGTTCGTTGCAGTTGTACATTCCAGGCCATGAATGTAACAGGGGAAAGGAAAAATAAGGTAGGAAGGAAAAACAATCAGAAGCTTTTAAGTGCTTTCTGAACTTTAAATTCAAAACTGCATTTGATAGCATTTTTGTTTTTTTTTTAATGAGCATTGCCCGAAGTCCAATTTCTGTATTGGTACCCATGAAATATTCCAGCTGTGAATATGACTATCAGAGCTCCCCTAGACATGTGTTCTCGTTGCTGTTGTACTTCACATGCAACCATAAGATAGCTGGCTGCTGGCAGCTGCTGCTTTCTTACTGGAGCCCTGGTAAAGTTCAAACTATAACTCTGTCACACAACTGAGTACTCAAATTTGACTCACTGTCCCAGTGGAAAGCAATATCTTCAGTTCTTCTATGAGATGCATTCACTAAGATAGCATTAAGAAAAATGTGCTTTTTAACCTTATTTCTATAGTCTTTGTATGCATCCATATTTGTTTCTGTTGACATTTGATAATGAACAACTGCCTCAGGGATAGAGATTTCAGCATCTATTATCAGAAATAAACCTTAGTATTTTACATCAAAGGCTTTGAGTGTTTCTCTAGAAACACACTCAAGACAAAACGAACTTGCTTGACTATGAATTATGGTAATTCTTTCTTCAACATTGTATCCATCCAGCATCATGGCACTTTATTTCTATCATTATTATTACTATTATTCAGCAGCTATAGTAATATTTTCCTTTCTATGTGAGAGTGGCTACCCTCAGCTATGCAGTACCTCCTGAATTTTCATTAGGATTCACACAAAAACTGTCCAAACATAGTGGAAAGAGTTCACAAATGTTTCATTTACCCTGGATAACATCCAAACCTTCAGGGTACTTAATTTTTCATGTATTAAGTTTAGAGGCAAAATGTAAATTATCTGAGCATACCTTTTTGTTTATTCCAGTTGAAATGTATTTACAGAAAAGAATCAGTGTATTTACATTCAGTACATCTAACATTTTGTGGCCATGTATAATCAAAAGTCTCCAATGTGATGGTTTGTCACACTAGATTAGAACCTTTAGGTACTGGATGTAGTATTTAAAAGTTTTTGCAGGTGGGGAGAACAGTGTTATCAGGTCCCATTTATGATGATTGTATTTGTACATAAAGAACTGAGAGTCAGTAATAGGAAAATAACTGTTCTCTTTCAAATCTCATAGATAGTATTGCTAGTACATATGTTCTGCTAGTAGGACATAGAGGGTCAGCTCTTCTGGATGTGCAAAAAAAGACATCCAACTTCTCAAAAGAGTTGTTTTGTGGGTAACATCTTGCTGCTGATTATATTTATTAAAACCAGGTACTTTGGAAATAAATTCATCACTCTGCCTGTCACAGCATCATTGAAGAAAAATCTCTGCTTTACACACATCTTGAGCTTTCAAAATATTGTGAAAGGACTAGACCAGATGTGTGAGGAGTTTGGTCACTACCAGCTGTTGTTCTTGATGAGCATTTGAAAAGCACGTAGGCATACTAATCAAATATCTTTTCTATAAATCCACAAGGAATTCTTTGTTACTAACACTGTTTTCTTCAAAATGTAGCAGTTCCTCATGGAATAATATTTAAGCTTTTTGTTGTGTAATGTTTGTAATATTTGTTTTCATTCCTGGCCTTAGAAAACCGCCAGCTTGACCTTTTATTCTAGAGTTAGTTGTTATACAATAGCCTACATCAGTTCAAAGTACAGTGGTATAAGTTAGGTTCAAGGGAGCAAATGGTTCATATGTGTTATTTGGATATGTAGCACATGTTTACACCCCATTCATTACTAACAGAAGACGGTAATTATGTGCTTGACAGCACTGGCAAAGCTTCATACAAGCATGTAAGTTGTATGTGAGCGAGATCACCATGCCCTTTTCATGTTCCTCATTAAACAGTGTCAATGAAAACTTCCTCCATCTCCTAACAGCAGAGCTCTGTGCTGGTGGTATGGGAGTAGATATCTGTCCTGATTCTGCAATGCTGAAGTCAATGGCCAGTTTGATTTCTGAGGAGGCAGCAATGGATCCCATGTTTTCCCAAGTACCTTTTGGGTTTAGTAAGGGCAGAGTGAGCCCTGGGAAGAAATCCCCAGATCTCTGTGCAGGATTCATTCCTGGCTCTGACTCTCCAGAGACAACTCTGCACCAGAGCTCGAGTGCCAGTCTGAGGTGGCAAGTCTTACTCTACGTGGAATAATAATAGTCATAATTTCAAACAGGGAAGCAGCTGGAGTTGCTAGGCTCTTTTGCATGTGAATTCTTTACAGAAAAGAAAATTTATTATGCCATTCACTAGGAAGTACTTCCATTTCTACACACATCGCACCACAAACATTTTGCACAAAGAGCTGTGTTTCTGATTGTATTGTTTGTGTTAATGGCTGCAACATTTTCTTTCTAAAGGAGCTGGTAGATGATATGAATTCTGGTGCAGTTAATTGATAAATCTGGTTAAGATCATTGGAACTGCACAAGGCACACCTTACAGATCTGTGATATGGCCAGAGTAATTTTGGTTTTTCTCTCTTTCCTGACCCCTCTTTATATTGTCCTTACCTTTTTGGTATGAAACAAGGTTACACGTAGATTCTTGCTTTCTAAATGTGAAAAGCTCTGGATTTTCTCCTAGCATCTCCTGGCACCTAATACTTTAGTAAATGCCTCATACTGCTCACTCTCCTCTTTGATTTCAATAATTTGGAAATTTTTCTAAGCCTGGAAGTTTTTCTAATGATAATATGTAAGCATGTGACACTGTGAGAGTCCTTACAATTAAGTCATTTGTCCATTTTGGAGAAGTACTTGAGCGCTCCATCTTCTTCAAGAGCAATGAAAGCTTGTAAGTATTCTGATAAAGACTGAGAAGAAAAGAATGCAGATTTCAGGCTGAATGACACTGCTGATGTTTTGCTCTATCCCTGCACATTACACTGCACTTTAAGTGGGATCAATATAGGTATGAAAATTAGGGCATTTGGGTATTTAGACTGGTTTTTTGGGGGCAGTTCAGTTCAGAATCCAATTCAAAGGTCCTGGCAAAGACCCGGCAGCCTCAGCAACTGTCTCTTTGCTCAGGTCCAGTATAACAGCTGTGGTCTGTGAGGCTGTTTAGTGAGTGTATCCTGGGCTGTACTAACAAGGGATTCCGGGGATCCCTGACTGTGTAGTTTATACATGCTGGGAACAGGGTTGACACTTCCTTAAGGTTCCAATATAAGAAATAGTGCTGTGGGACTTCCTACTGGAGATGAGCCTTCCAAGCAATGCTCTCTTTGAGGCAGACCAGCTGGGCCACCATCTGTTATCCCTCACCTTGCTATGATCTTCTCTAGGGGGAAACGGTGAGGCCTGATGATGAATGAGGTGGATTGGGAACCAGATCTCCTGAGGACTCTTCCAACAGCAGGATGCATGTGGCAAGTGAGTTGTTAACAGGTGCTCTCTGAACTGGAGATACAGATGGCTCCATCTGTGTTTATGATGTCTTTTAGCTCCCCTTGTCTGTCACATGTATTTAATTTCCTGTACAGCACTCATTTTAAGCCATAAAGGTTGTATCTGCAATGTTTTGGCAAAACATACTTGACAGCACCTGGCAGGCCACATTCCCTCACTAACTGTGTTCTTGGGTCATGGGAGCGTCCTACTCATATGCTGCAGCCATGGCTTCTCAAAATTCTGGGTACAAACCAACTCTTCAGCCTCCTCATGTGCTGGTTTGTCTCTGCTGGCATAGGAGTGTCATGGAGAAGAACTCCCATGCAACTCTCAGCAGGCAAGCTTGCTCCCATGAGCTGCTGCTTCTCCAAAGGCAGAGCTTGCGCAGGAAAATTGAGATGGGCTAAGTGAAAAGGGGGGCAGAAAAAGAAGAATTTTCCCTCCAACCTGTATTAAATTATTTTTGTCTATCAAGGTCTCCCCAAGGTATCAAAGCCTTTTTTAATGTCCCAAAACAGTCTGTTAGCATCTCTTGGGAGACCCTTCACTTAACAAATTCACTGTGAAGACAAGACACTTGATATCTTTTGTAGCGACTGCACCTAATAGCGATAGAGAAAACTCCTCAGCAAACCTTCTCTTATAAGTTATTACGTTGTCAACCAAGACTGCCAGCACCAGAAAGATGGACTAACTCTAACAGCTCACATAATAACATGTTTATTAATACGTATTTGTGACAATTAAAAAGATTTGGGTCATTTGTGATAGTGGTTAACTGCCTAATTTGCACTCAAACTAACAAACAAAGCACATCCTCCAAAAGCACAACAACATACTCAAAACATATGCACACATACTAAAACAAAGTAACCCAGCAATGCAAGCAAGGTACACATATTAAAATACATACATATATATATATATATATATATATATATATTACAATAAAGATGATTGCTTACCCCCCCGGGGCGTCCCAAGCAAGTGGAAGGAGAGAAGGCAACCTGTCAGCAACCTCCACAGAACTTGATGAAAATTCTCCCCTGAAAAGTAATAAAACCCTGGCACTTCCCAAGCAAGTGGAAGGAAAAATGCAACCTATTGGCCACCTCCATAGACCTTGATGGAACTTCTCTCTGTTTTTGCTTATAGAATCATAGAATCAAGCCCAGCCCTTGATTCAACACCACTGTGATTACTAAGTCATGGCACTAAGTGCCACAGTCAGTCTCTTTCTATGCCTTTTTTTTTTTTGTAAGCAGTTTGGGTGGCTATGGTCAATAAACAAATTCTTTTGGAGTGACAGGCAGGTGACACAGGCCTAAGGATCATCTTTCTGTGTTTCTGTCTGACAGGATTAGCAAAGAAAGGCCATGTTATCTCCATAACACTCCTTTCTTTGTTTTAATCCTTTTATCAATTTCTGGGAATTGTCTCCCCCTGGTACTGGGGTTTTCCAGGAACCCATCAGGAGTTTCTTTGTCCTTTTGTTAGCCTGAGCCACCACCTTACACAGGCAAATGGCAGAAATCTGACTAATAACCAGTCACATGCTGCCTGATCTTGAGTGATGCTAGTCAATCTCAATGTATTTTCCCACACTGTGATTTTTGCCCTCATTCTTTATATGATTATGATACACTGACTTTCAACTTCAGCTCAAGAAAAGGGGTGAAGGAGTGAGAATAGGGATATTATACAAGAGCTGTTGCTTTTGCATATGTCATCCTGTACCCATTGTCTTTTGTGTTTCTGAACCAAAACAAAAACTGAGATAAAGTCAGTTCCACAGAAGGAGGAAAATCTTGTTCTGGACCACTCACAAGCTAGTGTATTTCAGAAATGCACTTTAAAACCACGTGGATCTTGGATTCACGTGATTACTGCTCAGAAGAGCTGAGTTCATGCCAGCCACTCTGCTACAGTGGCTGCCATTAGCATTTAGGGACAAACATGCAGTCACACTGCCATCCCCATGACTGCTCAGTCCCTAGATGCCAGTTCTGTCTGGCCTTAGCTCTTCCTGGGACTAGACATGCTTTCTTTGCTCTGAAAACTTCAGCCCTGCAGAGGTTTTTTCCCCCTGGTTTCTTTATTCACAGCTATATGGCGAGTAGAAACTATACCTCTGTTTGCCTGGGGTCCAAAGGAGCACAATGGTGTCTAGTCAAGGTAACAGGCCAGTGACCTGAGATGAAGAGTTCCAGATGACTTCAGTGACCAACAGACATCCTGCCCCTCAGTATCTATGAGTTTATCTATAATTTTTCAAGCTTTTCCTTACTTCAGCCTCATGACTACTGAAGTCAGAAATCATGATCAAGAGGTTTTGTAAGTCTCTGATAGACATAAATGATCTTGTGATAAAAGTGGAACCCCAGATCTTTCTCTCCAGCAGAGAATGAAAGCTCAAGGCAGGATGGGAGCTGCTCACTGTTGCAGCTGTTACTGCAGGGTTATTACAGAGGCAGAGTGGCCACATCCCTAAATGCAGGTACTGTTCCTCTACCAATATATGTGAATATCCAGTAGATACAGAAAGTTAAGATTTGTTAGTTCCTCACCCTGAAAAAAGGTACATTTTTATTCTGAATACAGTGATATGAACAAGTGCTTGTAAAATGTTTTTCAATAATCATTTGTTATTCTCAACTTCACAATTTAGAATTGACACATTTATCAAATAAATCAACTTAGTGATGTGATTCAGTATGCAGAGACTGTTGTGTCTTCCATCCAAGTATTTTCTGAACTACTTCAATCTTTATCTTTGTTGTTTGTGAAAAGACTGGAAAGTAGGTTAATTGCTTTGAAATGGAAATGAAAAAACCCCCTGGATTTGTTTTGTATATTTGATCTTAACCTTTTTCTGGTTTTTCCAACACTGTTAGGAAAATTTGAAATGCCAATCTTTTAAATAACTATATCAGTGCCATAAAAATCATTCAGTCTTCAATTTATTTGGTTGGCTTAGCTGTGCTTCAATTCAGGTATTGAAATCTGAAGCCTAGAAAAAACAACACCAGATAACAAACCACAGGCCTTTAAAAGGATAACTGGCTTAAAACGACAATTTTTCTATGTACCACTCTGTATGACACACTAATTCAACCCTGCTGAGGTCTCCAAATCCAAAATCTATTCCTAACTTTAATATGGAATTACTGGGGCTGCTTTGTGTTATTTGTATGTTGAAAACATTACATTTAAAGGAAATCAGAAAGAACATGACCAAGACAAAAGTAGAGGTAATGGAAAAGGAAAGCATAACACTTTTCACATTGTTCAAAATTTTTAACAAAGAAAAAAAACAAAACTGTTCAACAATTTGGGATTGTTTTAGGCACAGAAAGATCAAGTTCCAGAATCAGAGGGTCCTCAAAAGAGTTATGCCACTGCAGACTCTTGGTTTTTGGTTCTAACTAGTGATCCTAGCAGTGGTAGTATAGCAGATGGAAAATAAGAGAATTCCTAAAAAAATACCTGGCCTATGGCGCTTAGGAAGCTAGCTCCTCTCTAACTGAATGAGTGCTACTATGGCAACAAATTAACTAATAAAAATGCATTTTTCATTCTAGAATTTCAAAGAAACAAGACTGCATGGTGTCAGATGGGTTCATATATGTTTAGGGCAGAAGTAGCAATTAGGTCATCCTGTCTGGCTTGTGTATCACACATACTATAATTTCTTTTTCTTTACTGAGCCAGGAGTTTGCATCTAACTGCAACATACCTTTCAGAGAGCATTCAGTGTTGGTACAGAGACATCAGAAGTGGAAGAAGCCTGTCCCTTCTTCTATGTTCTATTATTTAATCAGCTTTGCTATTAAAAACCATGTATCTATTTCTAATTTGAATTTACTTAGCTTTACATTTCCACCATAAGTTCATGCTAAACCTTTCTCTATAAGGTTAATAAAACTTCTAATGCTTTCTGTCCCTCTCTCTCTGTGGGAATACTTACATACTGTAATGAAATAATTTCTCACTAGTAGACCTATCTTTTGGGTTTTTTGGTTGTTTTGTTTGGGTTTTTTGTTTTGGTTTGGTTTTGGTTTTTTTAGCAAAAACATATTCCTGTGGTTCTTTCTGCTGTCAAACTTGGTCCCATTGCATGTCAAAGGATTTTAATATTCTTTCCACTAAAACAGCCAGTTACTAAAATACACTCAGCTACAGGCCATCAAAGAGCTGTCCAATTAAAGAATATGAATTACATACCAGTTACAATATGATATGCTCAGAATAAATTTGCTGGGGGATCTAAAACTTCATCTTTGGGTGTTTGAAGGCAATTGCTCTGCCATTTGAGCTAATGGAATATTTTACTGGGTAAGCACAGAAGAGGGGCTTTATATCTTTACCTTCATCTCCTTAAACAGTGTTGCCTTTCACTCCTGTAAAAGGGGAATTCTCAGCGGGACCTTCCTCGAAACACTAACAATCTCCAAAAGCTTCCTGGGAACATGATATGACCATAACTTGACACCAATCTAGAAGCTACCCAATAAATGTTTGCAAGCTTGCAATAAACTCTCCTTCTAACAGCGTGCTTCATGCTGTGCTAGCAAAGTGCAGAGGAAATGACAGAGGAGAAGGCTGCCTGCAGTCCTGGAGAATGACCCCAGCTGCACTCCACCTACCTGCAGCACCTTTTTGCAGATGCAGATGACTTTCATCTCACTTTTCCTTGCTTCCCAGCACTGAAGCGCTTGCAGAGCTGAGGGGAACACCAAAACACTCTTCAGGTGAAACGTGGAGGTGCTGTACTTTTTTTCGTGTTTTGGAGGAGCTTTAAGCAAATAGAATTTGTTTCAAAGGTAAGAACAAATGTTAAGGATCCTAAGAGCTCATAGGAATCCTTCCAGGTTGCTTCTAAGGCTCTTTTGGGAGTATATCTTGTCTGTAATGAAATCATTCTAAACACACTACTGGACTGTGTTGGTTTCACCTTCTACCAGAATGCTGAAGCTGCTCAAACTTGGCTGATACCAGCAGCTCCGTATAGGAGTCTTTCTCTGGAGAAGACCCTTTGACCTCGGTATGGTTCTTCATGGGCATTAGGGTTTAGCTACATATTTCCCTTTGTAGAATCAGGCTTTCTGTGATAACTAAGGCTTTTGTAACCATGAGTCAAGACTTACTGTTTAGTTACTGGTGATATACTGGTTCCAGAACAAAAAAAGCCCTATGCAAATAGGAAACTTTTAAAGATAAACAAACAAACAAAACAACTAAACAAAAAGAAAACAAAAATAAATACCATCCACCCTTCCCCCCAAAAAAACCCCAAAAAAAACACAAACAACCCTAAAGCCAGCAGAAAAGCAGAAGTCCAGATTCCTCACATCATTTTTTTCTTAGCAGACCATTGTGGCCACCACAGCTTAACTTTCTTTCCGTACAAAAATCCCATCCTCAGCTGATTCGGCTGAACTCTGGCTTCCTCTCATATTGTGATATATAGAGTAGCTTTTAGGCACAGCTATAAATAAGGCTGATTCATTTGCAGTACTTAAAATCTTGAACATTTCAAAGAAGTAGTCATTTAAGGCATCCTCTTGGGGTTCATTACAGTGTGGAAATATTAAGACTATTTTGGAAACGGGGAACTAAGGCACTATGAGTTTAAATGATGACACAAGATGCTCATAGAGAAGTGAATAGCTTAGTGCATATTTTGTTAATCCTCGTCTAGCACCTGAAGCAAGAGAGCATCATTCTTGACTTGCTGCCTGGTAATGGGATTTGAGTTAGACTCTTTCATAAACACGTCCACTTATTTAAATAAAAAACCCCACAGCAATAAAAAGTAGTTACAAAATATATATCTCTTATGCTGAGGCCAGCACATTTGAACTGATTTTAATTTGTTAAAAAATTAAAAATACAGGCTACTTTCTATTCAGAAAAACGAAGCTTTGAAACTGAGACAGAAATTTGATCTTTCGAGCCTGGCTATAATGCTTGGAAAAACATACCATACATGACTCAATACAGTTTATCTCTGTATTCAGAGGTATGCACCAGTCAAAGTCAAATGACTCTGCTTCACATTCATGCTTGATAACTTTCTCCTTCAGTAACTATGTTAAATAACTCTAAGAAAATGAGACTGCTGAGCCTGGTTTTTAGTTTGTAAAACTACCCGAGAAGTCACCGAGTGTGCTTTTAAAGAAATTTTAAAAACTACTTAAAAATTGAGTTTACCCAGAAACAGCAGTAGCATTTATCACCTGGAATTGTAAGAAAATAATTTTCATTTTAAATAAATCTGATTATTATTAAAACAATTGCTACTGTTTATCTAAGTAAAATTATGTATTTTCTTAATTCTAATTTAAATTAATGAAAAACAAGGCTAGTCTTTGGCTAGTCTTTTATCAAAATTCTCCTCAGCACCTAGTGATACCTTTAGGTACCTGAACCTTTCAGAAGCTGCACCTCACTATTTACAAGTGAAAATATTGCCTGAATTATGAAGGCCAAAGATCAATATAAATTCTCTTTAGAAGTGGTAACATTCATGGAAACATGTTTTCCAAGCAAATGTATTTTGTTTTGAGTCTTTGACAAACTTATTTTTTTAATAAGTTTTGTGCCTACTAATAGTTGTGATCCTTTTATGTGTATCCTGATAATTAAATTCACTAAGCAGATATAGGCACTTGAGCTTCCAGCAAGTCACTCAAAATGTAGATCTGCCTGTTTCAATGGATGTGTTTTTCTCAGTAGATATCCCAAACATCTAACATGCTGCAAGTACCCATAGTTCCATGGAAAATACCCCTAGAAGGAGAAGGTTTGAAGCCACATTGGTCTTCCGCCTTTTTCCAGTGGCTTGCTTATTAAGCCCAGTCTCACCTCTACCTTAGGCAAAGAATGAAACTGATCATCAATCCCAGGCAGCAACACAGTGCATTGGGCCATTTGGGAAGTAGAAGACAAGGACAGGCACCATCACCTTCCCTTCCTCCAGTAGCCATGTGCAGTGACACTCTCATAAACCTCGCCCTCAAGCTTTAGGCTTCCTTTTTTTAAATCTTAAGGTAAGAGAGACAGTTAAATCCCACTGAAAGATGGAGTTTCCTGCTATGATTTTGAGAACATTTATACATTGTTACAAAGGCAGGCTTCCTGTTCCACCCTCCTTGTTGACTGTAGAACCTCTTTCCTTGAGGTTTTTAGCATTTCAAGCCATGGTCTTTGGATAATTATCTCTATTAATATTAACACAGCAAGAAGAGGTAAATTTTCAGCTGAAAAAAAAGTCCTGAAAGTGGTTCATTAAGGAGTATCTTAATTGGTTTTGTCAACAGAGGGGAGGTGGTGATGTAGGGAAGGCAAGTGTTGCAGGGGTACTTAGGGTTCTCATTGTGTGTTTGGCCACAAAGATAACTCCAGGCAGTCAATGTATCCAGGAAAAAGTGGTCCCAGAGACACTTCTGCTCTAAGTATTTGCCATTAGACAGAGGTTTCCTGGCTCTGGACACTGGCTTTTGCAGCGCTTGTGCTTATCTATCTGAAGGTATATCTGCATAAGTGAGCACAGACAACCATATGCTCACTCTGCCTAAGCCCACACAAACTACCTAAAGCTTGGAAGCCACAGAGTCATTTAATTGTGATCTTAAGACTGACCCTGCATCTCAAAAGATTCATTTTTGGGGGAGACAGTGCCTGTTTTCATTTGACAGTAAAGGCTGAGGTACGATGTGCTCAGAGAATGCAATAGCTGGTTCAAAATATACTGGAGTTACAGAAACTTTCTCTTAGAGAAAATCCCTCATTTACCATGGCCGCATAGCTAACACGCAGGGGGCTTGCACCATCGTTTACCTTGTTGTAGGCTTTGTGTGCATTCATATCCTGAGCCCCAGGGATGGAAATGCACCTAGAATGCCTGTAATCCCTTTGCGTCTTCCTCATAACCTCCTTGGTCGAAAGTCTCTTCTGTGCAGGAAGCCAGCACAGGCCCGCGCACAACTTAAATCCCACTTAAATTGCTATGGCTTAAAGTCCCACTAAAATAGCTCCTGGGCCTCCCCTACTCTATATGGGGATGAATTCCATGCTTATGGAATTCCTCAGCATTTTCTCCTTTTAATAGTCTTTTGCTTGCTGGCAGGGTAAATTAGCCTCTTCTGAGTACAATAAGATGACATTTAGCCAGCACTGGTACCCAAGCTTGTTTCACATTTTGACACCAAAAGCAATTGTTATTAAAATTGGTATGATTGAGTGCAATAAAAGCCTGCCATGCTCTAGAGAAAATGAATCAAAATGTCATCAGTGCTGTGATTCACTTCACTTACTGTAAGACAAATCACATGTGATCACGACTATGAAGAAAAACTTACCAGAAATTGTAATACTGTCTGTTACATATTGGAAATAATTATTGCTAGAGGTGTTTTGAGCTTGGCTGGATGCAACATAGAAGCTAAAGTATATTATTATCAGAGTTCAGGGGGTTTTAGTCCTGGCCCACTGCTACCCTTACTCTGCATCATGTAAGCATATAGGAAAAATGTATAACAAAAGCCTGAATACACATGAATATTAGTGCGAGTCAACTAAATATGACTCTCTCATTATTTCAATTATACACAGATGGTGAATGGCCATCTTCTGTTGTCCTTTCCTCATGAGATGATCTCTGCAACCAGTAGCCCCATCAAAATAGAAAACAACTGTGCTACTCTAGTTTACTTTTAAGATCTGAGACTTCCTTAACCATACATCTTTTTTCTATTTGTATGGCAGTTCATAAGGGTAGTTTGGGTTTCCCATGTAGAAACACCTTTAAGCACCTGCATGCACAGATATTTTTATATACATTAGAACATTCTCATTCGAACAATATTTAGAAAATCCTATTTTTTTATAAAAGTATTTGTAGCTCTGTCACATACTGGTGCCCTGTGGCTCAGCTGGCCATTCTTAGACTGCAGTTAATAAAAGAAAAACAGTTGGAAAAAAACTTGCCCGAACACATTCAAAAATGTCTGATAAAACTGTGGAGAAAGTGCTGGGGAGCTTTACATGATATAGGAAACACAGGAAGGAAGAGAAACACTGGTGTGGAGAACACACGAGAATCCCTCTGCATTTTAAGTCCCGTGTGAGCTTCAGCAGCTTGTCCCTGCACAGTACTCCATCACTGGAGCAGATCAGGGTCCAGAACACCAGCAAGTACAGCACAAACGTGATAAAAGCGGAATGCCAGCTCTCACCATGAAGAGATCAGAGCACACCAGGCCTTTGACTCACTTGACCTTCCCCAGTGTTATTTTTAATGTTTTGTTGGGGTTTTTTTCCCCCTTGGCCATTGAATATGTATTAACTGTTATACAACACTTACCAAGTTTGTTATGTAAAATTCTAGAGATAAAACCTCAATCCAGGGCCCCCCTCTAAAGATTTTTGAACTTCCTGAGGGCTCTGGGAGCACATCCAAGGATTTTTATTGTTCCCAGAATATGTATAGAGATTATTTGTCATTTGGAGAATGTGTGTGTGAGAGTGTGGTGGGGTGTTCTGCTGAGCACACTATTGTGTTGCTTTCCTGGGGAGAAGGTGGGATTCAAGGGTGACCTAAAACAGATGTTGACAAAAGAGAGAAAGTAAAAAAAAAAAAAGAAAGAAAGAAAGGAAGAAAACCCCTGAGATCATCTAAGGATTACGAACTGCATTATACATTTTATGAGAGTGTCTTCAATATTACTCATCTGCAATAAGCTCCCATAGACCTTGTAGGATTTCTTTTATTTTCATGTATTAACAATACAGCAGCTAAGAGCTGACACTTGTTTTCCATATCAAGCAAAGTTTTATAAGTCATTTTTTTCTGGCTATCACCTCAGCTTACATTTTACACTGAACAGTAATTCCATTTTTATGGACACTGTCAGATACTTAATTTTTATAGAGTTCCTCCTTAAAAAAAAAATAAAAATCAGATATTTAAGGGTCTCTTAGTGACCAGCCTCATCTTGAATATTGAACCTATAGAATCACAGGTGAAGATAACTACTGGGGCACTTAATGGCCCTGAAGAGTGAAATCTCAGCAATGCTGAAATTAGTAGGACTTTAGTCAGTGTGACCAACATTTCATCCTGCGCATTTTTTATTTACCTCGTCCTCAGCTGGACCCACAAACAACCTGTGTTGGCCCAAAAGACCCACTGGCTTTCATGATCACCACTGTCTGGTATGTCCAGAAGAGCTGGTAACTAAATAACATTTTCCTTTCTGGTGATTTCGCCTCTTTTTTTTTCTTCTTCTGGCAAACACTTATTTGTATCTTATTGGTTGGCCTGGATTGTGAGCAACTGATCTGGATCCAAGGGATATAATTCTGAAATATCAGCATATTATCACAATATCCCAGAGAACTCAGGCTTGCTAATCATCTCTTAGTGTAATGGAATGACTATTTTCGGGACAGCATGCTGAAATAATGCTGGAGTCAGTAAAAGACATTCCAAGGCTTTAATAAGCACATTGGTGGCACAGTGGTCATTTGTATTTGCTGTGATATATTTAGAATCTGGACGAGTATTATGAAAGAGATTTCCATTTCAAGATTTTTGGACAGAGCAGCCTGTTAACATCCTTTTAAATCTTAAGTGTACAGTGCCACTGCTTCCTGAACTAACTGTGATTTGTTGCTACATTTTTAAACAAAAGGCATTGAGTTTTACTGAAAGTGGAATCAGATTGTGGTTGCTGGACTGAAGTCAGCCATCCCAGAGTGACTTTTGAGATGTTAGATAAGCAGCTCTTTGGAAGACAAAAGGAAACAAAGGGAAAATACTGGAGGTCAAAAAGCTATAAATGCTCATTTGAGCATATTTACATTAACAATGTTCCCTTTGTGTATCTGCAGGAGGGTAGCTGTGTCACATCAGGACAAACATGACAAAACTTCTATCACTTCAGGTCATAGCAGCATTTGGGGAATTTGGAAGGATCTGTTCCATCTGAGGAGTGGTCTGAACAACCATTGTCAACTGGGCACATACACAGTGATACTGCTCTTAGAACATGAACTCATCCATAATTTCTGGTTCTGATTGCTTGTGACCCTATTATCAAATGTAACATAGGTCTGCAGTGGGTGTCACTGCAGCAGCCTTCCCTCCAAATGTGGAACAAAGGAGATGGTCTATACAACACTTACCATGGACTGCTCTTGTTCTGAAGACAGCACTTCAAACCTCAGCATGAATTCTCAAAGGAATGACATTGAAGTGTGGCAAAACACTTGATAACTCTCTTCAAAATGACAAAAAGCAATCATTGCAGTTGTGGCAATCCTCTTCCACCTTTGTCTCTTACCAATTTCTTATACAGATAATGACAATATTTCACTTTTTACCTGAGTGTTTTCATTTTAGTTCACTCTGTTTATATGTTCAATATTTCCCATGTGACAGTATATGAAATATTTCAGAGACTCCTACTAGAATATTAATTTTTCCTGTATTTAGCAGCACTTTCTTATCGGAGGACTGTATTTTAATCTTTCTTCGGCAGCTTTTAACTCATTACTCCTTTTCTCATGTCTTTGTTGCACAAGTTTCTATTCTATGTCCTTCAGCTGAGGTTACATGTGCTACAATCCTACCACAGGGAGACTTTTTATGCAATATGCTGGGGTAGCAAAACCACTTGCTTCTGGAGCTGATGTTTCACATGCCAGTTCTTGCAGTGCTCAGGGGAGGAGATTAGTCATTTCTCCTGATCTGAATGCATTAAGCTTTCGGAGTTGTTTTTCCTCTACCTCAGCATGATTCTTCCCTATCCCCTTGTTTCTGTTAACCATCTGGCAGTGCTTTACCCACCTCTTTTCTGTGAGTTTCCATTTCCTGAGGTCACAAGCTCCAGAAAGTGTTGAGTTCCAGTGTTGAGTCTCCTCTGTGCTGATATTTGGGAATTCAGAAGTCCAGTTGACTTCATGTGCTGGAAGTATCAGGGTCCTGGAGTTTCTCTTTCTGAAATAAAGAAATCTTGGTTATGAGTCTGTTTGTTTCACTTTCTGTGTAATTTAAACTGACTCAACTTGTGACAGGTTTGATTCAGGGTTGTTTTCTATGACCAGTACTTTCATAGTGTCATCACTGCTTACAAAAACAAAGTGGCTTTTGTGACCATCTTTTGACTCATGTTGTATTTCCATTAATGCCCTTGGCTCAAGCATCAGGGATGAAATCCATGAGTCTGTCCTTTGTTGTGGTCCTTTGTAATCTATAGCTGGGTTTTATGCAATGCACACTGCACTCTAGAATACAGGAGGTTTAGCTCGCACAGCGGGCATCTGTCTGCTGCCTGGCAGGCATAGCCATAGAAAGAATACTACTTCAGTTCTTCTCTGAAAGAGATAGCTTTTAAGTGGCAGCTAGATGCTTGTCTTGGCTACTTGATATCTAGGCTTTCAACCAACAGCTGACATCAGCTAGAGCATGGAAACTGCAGATTCAAATATCAATGCGTTCTTCCGAAAAGCTTCTTAGATCTGTCACTCACTTTTTCTCACTGGCCTGACAGAGCCTATTTGTTGACTCTGCAAGTCATAAAGAAAGGCCCACTTATTTTCTCTGACCATTATACACTGAATGCTTAATGTTGTTCACTCATAGTCATGCAACTGAAAAAAAATCATATTCAAATGGTCCTTCATCATGCCCAATAGAGCACATTGGCACAGTAGGAGTCACCAACTGGTGCAGTAACATAAATATCTTGCAAATTGCCATTTTTAAGTAAGCAGGAAAGTTTTCCAAATTTGAAGAAAATCTGCACCTAGTTTTTCTCTCCTATGAATAAATCATCATATACAAAATTTATGTTTTTCTATCATTTGGTAAATAAAAAATACCTTTCTTTTATTTGACCTCTGTCATTGCATCTATAGCTAGAAATTTAAGCAACATGAGGGAAGCTTTCTGGATGCTGCATTTTGTTAAATGACTTTACTGCATGGTGAGTTGTTAGACTGTAGCATAATGGACATGCTTTTGGCCAAAGTCAATGAACCATCTCTCCAACCAAGATTCCTAAAAGAGGGGTGATTTTTCTCCCTCCTGTTTGCCCATCAGGACTAAAATATATTTTGGAATTTGGAATATGCCAGCTTTGTCCAGTTTTGGTGATCAGTATTTCTTTCATCAACCAATTGACAAGGATTTACAGTTAGGATACTGGGACCAGTGCTGGGGTAGGAACTGGAGTGTGATCCTGAAAGACACTGAATAGGTATTCAATAAATCCTGAAAATATTATTGAGAATGTATAGTTTGTAATAACTAGAGTACTTAATATTATGCATATGAGCTACTCCATCACTTGAACGGTTCACATTATGAACCCAAAAACTGATCTGAAGAAAGCGTAGACCTAGACATGTTTTCCATATAAAATATACATTTTTAATTTTTTTAAGAGTTTTCAATATATAAGTGATCTATTTGATTTTCAGAGCACTGTAAACTGCTTTATAACTTTGGGCTGTTATAAAATGATTTATGAACACAGGGTAACAACAGTGGTTTCTGATTGGCTGGCAGTGATGTCATACATGTGTCAATATTTCTCATTAAAAGCACAGGTATGACCTTTTTACCTTGGAGTTTCCATACCATAATAGCTATAAGGCACTCACGGTTAATAGATTTCTGAGGGATTATTGCACTCTTTGAGTAGCTGAATTCACTTGGCTTTTGGCTGGTGCCTTATGCTGCACCTGAGGTGTGTGATAATCCCTCAGAAATGCACTGCTTGTGGAATCTCATGCCTTAATTATAAACATTAATCGAAGTCAGCTACACATTAACTAGCTTACCCAGATGTTTCTGTACCTGATGGATGGATGTTATGACTGATGAAAAGAAATCATGCAAAGAGGTTTGCTTCTAGTGACTTCGTTTGCCATGGAAAAAGGGAAGCAGGGCAGAGCAGCTGTACTACTCACTAAGAAGAGAATTGAGACCTCTTGACTGCAAGAGATTGCATGAGAAACTTAATTATAATTTCTCCATGTGGGGGAGAAGTGGCTCAGTTTCAAATCTTGAGGGTCACCACTGCTTCCTCCTGCACACTGTACTCCACTTGGAGCTTCCCTTAACGAGGACCATGGCCATGTAGCTGCCTTCTGTGCAGTCTTAGGTCTAGGATGCTCCAAAGGCAACTTCTTCCCCAATGACCTTCAGTGATCCTGGAGAGACAGTTTTACCACCATCAAGGAAAATATGTCTCTTCAAAACTGAAAGCTCTTTTTTCTGGCTTGTTTTTTCTTTCCCCAGCATTGTAAGTCACTAAACGCTTTACTGCTTTAAGGTCTGTGATATATTTTTGATATGTTGGCATTAGTGGACTAACACTTTCTTCATCAGTTTCTTCAGTACAAACAGTAATGAGAAACAATATGAATAACCCTCCCTTTAGGTGCTTTTTAATAGTATTTTACTTTACAATATTTATCCAGACTATAACATTCTTGCTGATTTAAATTACTGTAAACAAGCAAACTCCTAGAAAATCTACTTGCAATTGGAAATGTCTTGAACAGGGAAAAAAAATTATGGCAACACTTCAGATCCAGACCAAACATTCAGCTGAAATTATTTGTAAACCCACTCTAAACCCCACACTATCTAATTGATAGCTGTCCTAAAGTAATGACATCTGCAGCAATGCATTAAGATTCATGCCCAAAAAGCACATGCAAGCGTTAATGTAATATATGCGTCTCTTATCAATAACTTGCAGAAATTAGGACTAGAGGTTGTGCAGATTACCAGTGATCCTTTGACATTAAGGAAAGCCTCAATAGCCCTGCTAGGGCAGTTTTCCAGATGTTTTGCCTGGGAAGCACAACACATCTGTAAGAGCAACTGATGTGTAGTTATTTGGTTCCAATCAGTATTCGTTTTTATGCCTAAGTGAACATTGGTTATAGAGTTGCTATCAGCGCTTCCATAATATTAATAAAGTCATAGTTAAATGGGCTACATTTAAACATTTGTTAAGACTAAGTCTTTTTGTTTCCAAGTATAAGCCAAATTAATTTCTTGAACTTGAGAACAAGTATTGTCCTGTAATCATTTCAATGTATAGTTGCCCTTAAATGTTTTGCAAACTCTCATAGAAGTCTTAGAAGATTTTTAATGCAATTAACTGTTAGTCAAATTTTATTAAATTTTATTTCTATGGTAGACATTAAAGGTGACTGATAAATAACTTCCTGTGTGTTCAGTCACTCCAGCCAAAGCAGCATGTAAGGACAATGCAAAGCTGTATGCTTTAGTGGAGTCATCCTGCCCATTCACTATTCTCCTTTGCTTCTCAGTAAAAGGAGATGTCCTATGTGAGATCAAGAGATATCACAGTGTGTATAGAAGAAGCTGCAGAACTGATTTAATTTCACATATAGAGAAAGGACTGCTAGTCATACTAGTTCCCATCACCTTTGGCGTTGGCTACAGTGGGGGATCAATGGATGTTTAATTCATTAACACAAATGAATTAAAGAACATATATATAACTTCAGGTTTCTCTTCCATTCTACAAGCAAACAGAGGATTTGTAACATCATCTGGTGGAGAGGGATTACAAGAGCTATGTAATTATCGTAACTGCAAGACAGCACTTTATTGCATATTCTTAGGTCCTTCTAGACTGCACGTGGACATTGACCCCCCCTGGGCATGCAAATGAGAGTCTGCTCTTTCTGGTGTTTGTCTTTGAACTTGAGCAGTGACACATACTGGGAGAAATTGCTGTGCAGCAAGTTGTACTCCCTAAGGCTGTTCATCTGCCATCAAAATATATTCAGTGGGATGACCACATTTCCTTTTCTTCTGTACTTCTAGTTTTTAGTTGGGTTTTTTTTGTTTATTTTGGGGGTTTTTATTTGTTTGTTTGGGTGTTTTTTATTTTCTGTCTACTGTTCCCCTGTGGTCTTCCACTGGGGATTTGACAAAACAGGAAGAGTTAAAAGATAAATCAGGTCTGTGACACGGAATGTCTCCCTGATCCAACCTCTATGAGTTCCAGGTAGGACAAGAGATAGAGTACATTCCTAGGGATGTGCCAGGTCTCTCCTTTGCTACTGAGGCTCTGACTTTCCTTTTTCAAGCAGCACTGCCCCATGTGGGCTGCATTAGCAAGCATCCTACAACGTAATCCTTTTAGCAGGAAATCACACCAAAGTACTCAAATTCTTTTCAATTGTTATGGAACATAATAGTCATGACTCTAAACAAAAAGTCATGCCTTGTTTTATTGTCCACTCTGTTGCCTCTTTCCTCTTGCCCACAGAATGCACTGCCAAGATTCTGCACAGTCAGCAGAATAAGATTCTTTAGCTGTCTCAGGGTCCAGGTGAAGAGCACTTACCTGTAGCTGAATCCTGACAGGGATTGTGTGCAGCTGGTGAGAAAAAGGAGATACTTTAAGATATTTCTTATGCAGAGGTTTCATCTTCCCTAGGAGTGCTCAGACTTCTCCATGTTCTTCTAAACCTATCGGTCACCAGAGTACCAACAGCAGTGGAAATTACGTTCTTTCTTCTTATGCAGTAGGACACCTCCCTTTCCACTCCCAGCCAAGAACACTGACTAAAGCAAACTACCACATTTTTTTTATTTATTTTTTTTTAAATTTGTCAAGAAAATAAGGAATGATGTCTCAGGCCAACCCACAGGTCCAGCCAGCTCACTGTACTGTCTCCAAGAGTGATGGATAATGGAATGTTCAAGAAAAAGTCAGAGAACAGATAGGCATACCAGGATAAACATAATTCATAGTGCCTCAGGATACTCAGAAATTTGTGGTTCAGGGACTTGCTGAGCCATTTCCAACTTTACTGTATCTTTTTCATGATGAGGAGAAGACAATAACCACACATAGTACTTATGAGGGAGATGAAGCATTGATTTATACAGTGGCATAATGATGATTAATGCTTTCTATTCTTTTCTTTTTCTAATTATTCCTGACCTTCTATTTGGTTTTCATTTTTTTTCTGTTCGCTTTTTAAAATCATATGTTGAGGTAGAGTTTTGCAGAATTGTTTTATGGAATTATTTGTTCCAAGGAATACTGTTCCTATGTGCTTTGTTTTACATTTCCCTAACCTGAATTTCATCTGCTGCTTTATCTGCTGGACACTTCTATTAAAGCACTTTTGAAAGTGTGTCTTTGATGCATTGCTATAAATATTATTGACTTAGTCCTTAGTAATGCTCATTTCAGTTAAATGTGCAATAAGACATCTGTGACAAACTAGACTCTGTTTTACCAAAATTCTCCTTGGAGTTGTGTTTTACATGGACAAGGTAGCAGGAAGACTTCTGGAAGGCATCATCAGAATATTTTTAGAATTCAAATGGTTATCTTACTTTTATAATAGGGAATCAGAGACAGAGCATTAGGCAGAATTTAAGCAATTGAATATTATCCTAGGAGTTCATTCCAATACTTTGATGTTTGGAAAATCTCTTTTATGAGCCCATTAGCAAAGTGTGATATTCTTACAGCAAGATGTAGAAGAAATTCCCCTAAGACTATTAGCAAACTTTTCAGCACACTAACTCTTTATAGTGTCCAGCACCTTCTCATTGTTTTGAAAGAATAAGTAAATAAATTAGCAAATAAATAAACCAACCAACACATACAAAAATCCTAGAAATAGAATTTCTTCAAATGAAGCCTTCTGTTTTATAGTTCAAGTTTTGGCCTTCATTCATTTCCCAGCCAGCTGCAGCATTTCATCTTCTGAAGAGCACCACTGTCACGTATTAGCTGAGTGCCATTGTGCTAATGACTGCATAAACAACCCCACCAAATCCTGTATGATAAATTTCCCCCTGATTAGTTAAACAGAAATTGTATCATGCCAGTGGAAGGAGTTTTTGTTGACACAGCATCTCTGGAGACAGTGGTATATTTTCTTTTACTATGTGAATGCTCAGCAACTGGAGTAGTGAGAATGACAAAAAATCATTCAATATTATTCAGTCCTGATGATCTTCCGTACCTTTAATTTTTGTTCTTTCTTTTTTATATATATTATTTTTAAAGAGAACTTTTATTACACTGCCAGATTGTGCTTGTAAAAATGAAATTGAGTTGAGTCTTTGAAGGGCAGAATGTGAAAATATTGTTAGCTCCAATCACAATATGCTTTTTTTAGTCTATGATCCATTAGAGCTACTTCTGTGTTTCGAAAAGGAAAGAAAAAAATTGTACTCATTTTATATATTGAGGTTATTTTATTTTTAGTCCTTGAGTTTTACAGTAAATGCATTGGTGGGTCACTTTTGTGCATTATTTTTACGTCTTTGTAGTACTATTTCCATGGGCATGTTGGTTTTATGGTGGAGTTTCCACTTAGGGCTGTTAGTAAATCTTTCCACAGAAGCCAGGCCTTTATAAATGACTATTGTTAAAGAAATGTTACTGGCTATGATGGTTATGACAATAAATGTAGGAAAGACCTGGCTTGTGGTTATTACTCTTGTATCAACTTTCCCGTCATGACTGGAGGAAAGGGCTAATTGTGTCCTCCCTTCCCCGCAACCTCCACGCTTTCCTTTGGGCAGCGGTTACACGCGCGGTTTTTGGAGAGAAATAAATGACGCACGGAGGAGTGTGATCAACATGGCCTGCACAGACATAAAATATGGACCCTTGGATAGACTTGGAGAGTAGTATGACGTGTTCCAGATAAACAGCAATTTACCATAATGGGAATGTGAATTCAGTGCGCAGTGTCTGGGGTTCCTAAATAGTAATGGTTTTTCCATGACACGTTTGGAACATTTCTGGTGTTAGCTAACCGCTGTAAGGAAAGCCCATCTACGTGAGCATCTGATCAACTGGATTTTACAGGTCTGTGTCATAGAGGTCTCTAATTACCGTGCTTTGAATATTAGAGAACTCAACACGCTTTTAATCAATCCCATGGGCTCTGCTATTTCCATTACTTAGTCTCAATCCCTGTTTAAAAACTGGTACCGAGAATTTGTTTCACATACTTAGTGAATCCCTAAGTGCACTGCTCCTGAAAGCAGACACTCACACTAAATCTGGATAGTTTATATTCATTTTAAATGAAAACAGCAGAACAGTGGGATGACTGTGAGAAATTATGACATAAAGCTGATTCAAGACCTACTCGGTCTCTCTCACTTCAGCGGAGGGCTAAAGCGCTTTTATTTATGCTAAAATGTGTTATTTATGAAGGAGCAGACAGAGTCCATACAT
Organism: Sclerurus mexicanus; assembly: GCA_013396755.1. NCBI lineage: Eukaryota > Metazoa > Chordata > Aves > Passeriformes > Furnariidae > Sclerurus > Sclerurus mexicanus. The sequence continues at coordinate 356,448 of VWZF01005389.1, read as the reverse complement.
AACCCTCCACAAGGAGGAGTCAAGACTGTTTGAATATCTTCCAGTCCAGCTCCCTTTCTGATCAATGGCCCTCTATTACCATATCAAGCCATACTGTTCAAATATGTGTGTGCAGATCTTAAGTAGTAGTAATCATTGTCCACTAAGTAAAAGAAAACATTTGGTAACTTACACTTAATGAAGTAATTGGAGTTTAAAACATAGGTAGAAGAACTGTTAAAACAGTGGCCATGACTTGAGAGGAGGAAAGAAAAGGGAGGCATGCAAGTAGGTTTGATATCAGTGTGAACCATCCCGACTTCTTTCTCTGAAGTGTATGAAATGAAATATGTTAAGTTTTTTGCTCCCCTGTGATGATGATCCCCAGCTGCATCCAGGGATTTAGATCTCCTGGGAAATTGCAGTATGACTACAACATGGGTCAGCAGTTTGGGAGTGGATTTAGCAAGGGTCAGCTGAGACAAGTAACCTTGTGGTATGCTCTACATTAATGCAAAACATGTTTTGAATCTTCTAATAAACATCTTTTGGGGATGCGTTGCTTATATAGTGTTTTGAGGTGGTTTTTTCCTTACTCTTGCAGGAACAGAAAACTTTTATTTCATATTTTTGTTTTGTGTCAATGCTTCCTTAGCAACTGAGGGTAATTTATTAATTTTTGACTGGGTGCTGCCACATGTAGAATGTTTTAAGAGCAATAACAAGCTATCAGAACTTCTTCCAAAATTCAAGATACATTAGGAGAAAAATACGCAGGTATGTTCACTGCCTGTATGCCTAAAGCCACATCTCAGATACTTAGAAGAAGGCTGGAAGATGCTTACCTCTGAGTGAAGAGATCTTAAGGAATCATCACTAAAGGAGAAAAGAAAGGGACATTGCATCCAAATCCACTGCCTCTCTGTTAAGGACAAGAATTTTTACCAGTATCTTTTTGTATATGGAAACTTATGCGTTAGTGCCCAGGAAATTCCCTCCAATCCGTATTCAGAGTGACCATGAGAAAGCAATCAGATGGACATAGACTCAACCTTTCTTAGATGTGACCCAAGGCAACTGAAAAAAATGCATGATGATGATTGTATGGGAAGATTTTGGCTTCTGCTACCTTCCAAATCCTTCAATTTCAATGGGAAATTCATTGATTTCTGGAATGCCAGGTTCGTTGCTCTCCATCCTGTAGGACCTGGGTCAAGAAACAAGAAACTAGAAACTTTTATTTGGGTGATATTATTCTGATGCTCTGATGGTCAGGTTGGATGAGGCTGTGAGCAAACTGACCTAGCTGAAGATGTCCCTGCTCATTGCAGGAAGGTTGGGCAGTATGACCTTTAATGGTCCCTTCCAACCCATAATATTCTATGATTCTATGGCTTTATGACTCTGTGATTCTATGATTCTACGATTCTACTTTTGTCCCCTAGACATTATACCCATTTGCAATCTGAGGCTGCAGCGCACAAGGGTAGACATATGAGTCTAAAGCGGTGACTTAAATTTGGCTCATTGAACTTAAATTTCCATTTTACTTCTTGGAAATCTGAAAGTCAAATGAAGCTATGGTTGTTTAATTTGGTTAAAAGTTAGAAATTGTTGACCTGTTTGCAACAGGTTTTTGGAGTAAATTACAAGAAGGGAAGTAAACAGGATTCCTACTGTCAGAAATCCTGTGTTTTATTCTTATTTAGATGTTTTTATATAGAAGATCCAATTATGGACAGTTTTATTAATGCTGGGCTATTTTCTTTAGAATACTTTAACATCTGACTTGCAGAAATGGCAAAGCACATTGAAATGCTCTCTTCCATTATAGACCTTGCTATCTCATTTCCCACTTTCTGAGCAAAAGCTTGGGCTAAAAGCCCTAATTGACTGAGAATAATTAAATTTGTGAAAGATCTTATCTGAAAAGAGTATTTTGTTGTTGACAACCATAAAATAGATTACTTTTGGGAAGTATATTATTTTGGATATCTGGGCCTATTTCCTTCCAAAGGATGGATCCAGTACTGATGTACCTTTATGTCTGTCATTCTTGGCTTTGAAATGCTGTCCTTTATTCATTTTCAGTAAGATGAATATTCTTCAGTGTAGTCCACTTAGCTGGCTAATATTTGTGACTCCACGGCCCCGGTGGATCTTTTTGCCAAAATTAAGCATAATGGAAAGTAACGAGGGCAAATGTTTCAGTAATTTGTAGAATTTTTTATTCAGAAACTTCTCATTAAAAAAGTCTTTGTTCGTCTCTGGTTTTAATTTAAGTTCTAATTCATACCTCACTAAAAGCAACAGAAAGGATTTCACTGAGTTTTGTGCTTGGTATTTATTGATCTTTAAGGGGGAAACAGAGATCCCCAGGAAGCAAGTAGTGACTCCAGAGAAAACATCTCTGTTTATTTGTATTCATCAGCTGATGGTTTTCACTTTTGCATTGCAATGCAGCTGATATTCTTCCTGCAAATATCAAGTAGTTTGCTTTTGAAAAAGCAAACGTTGGAATATATTTTATAAACATCATGTAAGTTCTCATATAAAGTTACATTTTATAGGAAATTTTACTGGCCTTATATCCATTAGCCAAAAATCTCAGGTGCTCAAGTCTGTGGAAAAATAAGCTACTGTCTGTTGAAGTTTCAATAAAACAGTCAAAAAAGTTGATGTTAAAGAAAAACTTACATGCAAAACTAATATTCTTTTAAAGACTCAAAGGATTTTTTTCTTTTTTGGTTTATATTAGGCACATTAGAATTCTTCAAGGGTTTATTTCTTTCAAGATCCTAGATATTTTGCATCTTAATTCTCACTTTGAAGTTGAAGTAGAACAAGAACTTGGGTTCAGAAATTTGTCCTTTTTGTATTTGTTTTAAATATATGATTTTTTCTTTGTTTGTTTCTTCTTTTTTTTCCCCCTAATATTTTATCTGTAAATATGTTTGACATAGAGTGTGGCAAACACACACACACAAACACAAAGTCTATTGAGATATATATATAGACAAGACCAAGAAAAAATAATGTACTTTCAGGGATTAAATAGGGAAGCTATTACAGATCACTGATTTGGTGTATTTAGAATAGATAACTGCTCAATGTTGACATCTGATCACTAAGAACACCTAAAGCATCTTTAAATCTGCTTGTTTTATTTAATTGCAGTTCAACTTACTTGAGAATAGCGAGCAAAATTGATATTGATACCAGCAATTTGGGTATCATATATGGGTTCTGGAGTCAGTTTTTAGGACATTATAAATAGCCATTGTTTGCAAAAGGCAGTCTATCAAAACAACTGTAAAATGGCAAGTCCATAAGATTTCTGTGTTATCATTCAGATCTCTTACACTGAAATTAGTACGGAAAAAAGAAGAATTTTGGCAAACTCTCTCTTGTAACTGGAAAGCCTTGGTTTCTGCCAGTGCCCTTGGCAGAAACCAGAAATCAAACAATAACACAGGTTCCCTTCCCAAGAAGCACATTCTTGCTGTGGTAGCTCTGAGGGAGAGGGAGGGACAAAACGCACTAAAAAAAATCATTTTTATGTCATTCCTTTTCCATGACTTCACATAAGGTTGTCAGCACTCAGGGTGCAATAGTCCCTATTGCCATTTTACAGTCAAGATCTCCATCCTGGCCATGTATTAAGGGCACGTATTGGTCTTTACATATTGTAATACTGAGTGTCTCGAGCTATTAGACCATTAGAGATCAACCCTTTTCCTGTGTTCCCCAAAAATATTACCCATCTTTCCTCTTGCTTGATGGCACACCTCTTTTACACAAGGGTTTTAGACACATTTTGTGAGGCTGGGATATTGTAAGCTTTCAGTTTATCCAGGTAAAAACAGTTCACATACCTTTAACCTGGTTTCCCCAGTGGATCTTGCTGAAGCACTTTTTTACTAAACCACATTAGTGCTGTTAAAAAGAGTGTAAAACTTAACATATGCCTTTATCTTTTGTTATTAATTATATTATTATTAATTCATAATAATTTATTATTATTATTATGCAAGCTTTTTTAAAAGCTAATAGAACAATATTTATTTATACCAGAAAACATTTTTTTCTCCTGGTTCCGGTATCACTACAACTTCCCTATCTTTATGTAGCTTATAATAAAATATTTTTATAGGGAATTATAAAATATAAAATCATTTAAATTACACATGTAAAATAAAGAAAACGTAATTTAATGAGTTCCATCTTAGGGACTCATAAATGTGTTTCTTCATGTAAGGCCCGATCAAAAGACCACTCAAATTAATTGAAAGAGTCCCAGAGATTTCTATAGATTTCATATCGGTCCCTTGTTAAGATTTAACTCCACACAGTTTAACTCAAATAAGTCACATGTGGAACAGGTTGGGAGTGGGTTTTATTTCTTGTGGAAAATTTCAAGGGAAAAAACACATTGAAGAAATATTTTTCCATTTGCAGTGGAAGCACCTACTAGCCCCAAACATAATGTTTTGTCTGTGTCTTTGGCAACAGGCAAAATAGTCCTGGTATTTTGATATATCTAGCATATTATGTTACATTATCAAGCCATCTTAGAAAATCTGAAAATGATAATGATAAACTTGATAACACACCTACGTGAAAATGGCCAGATGTACCATTTGTTCCTATCATCTCAATTTGAGTGCTCCTAGATATTAAACTCTGAGTAGTGTTTTTTCATGCTTTTCCTTCTTGCTTGCATGATTTCCATACTGACTAGATCTGTATTAATTCCCACAGTTTTCCAGTTTAGCATGGTCCATTATACTTTCACCTGGCCCACAAGGATGAGAATTTCTTCCAGATCCCACTTGTGTACCTCATGTTTTGTTATAAAGTCATAATAAAGCCACAGATCTCTACCTTCAAAACTTCTTGTCTTTCTGCAGATGTCGAAGATTTATGACTTCATTCACGAGACCAATCACTACATGCAAGTACAGCAAATTTTTGTAGGTAGGCAGTACCTCCATCTATGGGGTTCTTCGGAGCTTTCTGTTTTTAGAATTAAATAGGGAAAAGTCCTGTCAGCCACAGGACAGAGTTCAAGAGCAGTTCACCATTATAAAGTATTTATGTGAAAGGTTACTTGTCCACATGGTACGCCTCATTTACAAACACATAGGTGTTTCTTGTCATTTGCCAACTGTTCCAACTCAGCCAGGTCTGGATATTAAGCTGGATTCTTTCCTTGTTACCTTTCAAAACATGGAAAACTGTGAACCAAAGAAGTCCTTCAACTATACCATCAGTGACAGATATTTAGTAGATACAAGTGATATATACAATGATATGGTAGATAAGGTTAAAGGATCTGGAATGTAAAAAGCAGTGATATTGCTGGTACACAATCAATTGAGCTCCCTGCTTTCACCTCTAAAAATAAGGAACATGTAGAAAATACTGCTTTGCTCCTACTTAGTCTCAGGGACTGATACGATTATTACTAATTATAATGGAAGAAAGGAAGCCACTTTCTGATAATTAATGGTCAAGTGCTGAGAGCCATTACTAGACGAGAAATATCTGCACTCGTGGTCTTTTACTGTTATCTCAGACCAGAAAAATGAAAGACATAAAGTTAAGTCCTGGCTTTTTACATAGCCACCAGTAGTGCTTGCCAGTGTTTTCTTAGAGGAAATGCCTGTGCCAGTAACTAAACGTGATACGTAGTGTTTTGGTACTTTCCATCTTACTAATATGCCCACTATTGCACTCAAATAAACAGGACTTCTGGTGACTGCAGGAATAGACAGCATAATCCTAATGACAAGATTTCAAATGCTCAGATACATTTATGACTAAGTTTCTGCTTAGTTTCTAGTCTCCTTTTTTATTACCACAAAACTGGCTTCTCTGAAGTCACTGGGGAGGGAAGGCTCGGAGAGCACAATGTGTCTGAGCACCCTGGAGGCTTGAGAGGCTTGTCCAATTAGTTGAGCCATTTGCAGACTGACCAATTTGTACCAAAAGGAGACCGTTCAAAGTTTTTGCTTGCATTTGCAAAGGGTTGTGTATGTTTCCACTGACTCATGAAGAAGTCTGACTTTGGAAAGCTATTTTAAATTAAGAACAAGTATTCCAAACTACCAAGAATATTCAAAATCAAACTCAACTGCCTTCTGTAATAGCCATATTTTCCACCTCTAGCGAAGATTTGCTTCAGTTTCAAAGAAAGAGAAATAATGACATCCAGTGGCATTTTACCTCCCCAAACAGTGCCCATGTTTTTTGGTACGTCCTCCAGCTTGCCTACCCAGGCACCAAAGTAGAAAATACTCAGAGAACAGACCATACACCATCACTCAGTATGGTTCAAACTGCATATGTGTTCCAACTATAAATGGTTGAATTTGCATGTAAACCTCCCTATTTGTGTACTCTGCTCACTAGGCTTGCTAACAGAATGCTAGAGATCCCAATTTCCTATTAAGAAGCTCAGAGTAATTATTTGGGAGTTTGGTAGAAATATTCATTAGAACATTTAATCAAAATATCAATAAGAAACTGCCCTTATTTTCCAAAGAGTATAAGTAAATGTTGTATATATTTTTCCGGTATAGTTTGCATTTGTTTTAAAAAAGGGATCAGAAATACTTCAAGTCCTATATTCTAACCATAAAGGCATAACTATGTCATGTAAATAGGTATGTATACTTGTGTTGACTTACCAAATCCTCACTCTTGACTTATTTATCTTATTTAGAAACTTTTTTTCTTGGCAGAATAGACTTAATCACAAAGAAATTCTGATGTAAATGTTAATAGATGAGACTCTCAGATCAGTCCTCAAAATCTACATCTCTTTAGCTTAGATTCTGGTTACTTTCTGTAACTCCTTATTTCAAAATAAAAGTTTGCCTCATTCATTCTTTGCCTGGTATTTTCTGACCCAGAAATGTCAGTATTTCCATTCTGCTGTTCATACTCCTAGAGATATTGCTATTATAGCAACACGTGGGAACCTGATTCCCATAGTGCCAGGTGCCGTCCACACACAGAACAAAAGCTGGTTCCCACTCCAGCTCTTTAAGCTTGTTAAGTGCTTTGGGCTAAAAAGCTTTGAGTGGATATAAAATATTACAGCTCATTTACAAAAATTGTTTAAAAAGATAATCAGGTTCTAAAGGGATCTGATTCAACAAATGTGTGTAGTAATATCTCAGATTTCACTGTGGTCCCCTGTGATTTCATAACGATATGTGCAACACTTAATCCTCACTTACGCTAAAGCCAGTTTGCATTGCTTTTACAATGAAAAGCTTAAATGAAATGCAAAAATGGGCCCAGGGGATGCATTCTTTTTCTGCTGCTATGGCCAACGATAGGTTTGAAAAGAGATGGATGCTTGAAGCAATTAATTCTTCTTGGGCATGGGAAAGGGCCCAAAGGGACCAAAGAATCCATCTTCCTGTAAGTGTTGCCACCCTCTTTCTTCTACTCACCATCTTTTCCTGTCTGCTGTGATGCTCTCCAACTGTCCTTCTGTGGCTGCTTTAGAGTTTCCACATGGAAATCAGACATATTCATCTGCCTAAACTGAACTCTACAGAATTACCCAATTTATGAACATCTGGAGACTCCAGGAGATTTTCTGGAATTCTTTTCTAACAAAGCTTTAATAGTTGTGCATGAAGTCATAACCATCCAAGGACTTTGAGACTGGATTGTGCTCAGCTCAGTTGTTAATATCTAGAAGATAATATTTAATAATGGATCAACCCAGTGATTCATCTACTCTGCTCTCTCATTTCCTGCAGAAACTTGTGGTTACATGGAGAAGATGCCACGATGCTTCTCCGGTATAACCTGCAAGCTTCCATCAGCTTGGGGTGTATGAATTTTTGAGCCTGAGACTGTGTGCAAGTGTTTTTTATTGTCTTCAATGATTTTTCTCTCAATAATTTCTCCAATGCTTTTCAAACTTATGTAAAATTTTGGTAGCTCCAGCATTCTATTGCAAAGAGTTTCAGTACTCAATAACTACATGCAGAGTGAAGAAATAATTGTAGCTTTTTACTTATTTTAGAGCCTCCCATCAGATGATTTTCTTGGGTTCTTTCACTTCTTGTGTTGTGAGAGGTAGTGAACTACTGACCCCTCCTCACTGCTACTTTGAAGATCTCCCCACAGACCCTCTCCTCATCAAGCACCTGCTGCTGCCGCTTAGCTCTGTAGCTGACAGTGAAGTCACCGAGACCATCATCTCATGGAAACGCGACAGTTTGTGCTAGGACTGCTTCACTTTGGCTGAAACTAGATACATGAAAAAGACAACTTTTGGTAATAAAGTTAAAACTTTTCATGTGTTTTAGATTGAAAGAAAATTTTGTGTACTAAAGCTGTCGATTTCATTAACTGAAGTAGATAACTGGCATTAAAAAACCCTCCAACCTAAACCAAACCACACCACAAAAAAACGCTCCTGTATAACCATTAGTTTATCAATGTTTTAAAGAGCAATTTAGAATACTGTTGCTTAGGTTGAACCTCTGATGCTGTTTCAGATTAGTGAAGCAGCTATGGTTAATGCCATGGCTCTCACAAGTAGGATCACAAGGCACAGAAGGAACCTGGCTACTTAATCACCCAAAATATTATCTGTTTGGGACTCCCCACCCCTAAGTGTAGAATAGCTTGAGCATTAGGTATTTTTAATTTGTTATAACTTGCAAGCAACTGGCTATATTGGCAACTGCAAAGAGCCTGGGACTGTATCACAGCCTAATAAAAGCGCTAATAAAAGTTTTAAACTAGTTCACACATCTGCAGTCTGATGGGGGGCATTACCTAATGTGTGCCATTTCTGTTGTGCTCCCCACTATCCCCTTGGTTGTCACAGGTGGGGAAAGTGTTACTATGATGTCCCCAAGGCAATTTATGGCCTTCTCTGAAACATCACCACCATCTTCAGAGAAACCTTATGAGAATTTATTAGAGGAATATAGTTAATTCTCTAAAGGACCTATAATTCTCACTTCTCAGGATTCTTTGAAATTATTATAACCTACCTCCACTCCACACATTCCCTTCAAAGGGAAATAAAAATACATGTCTGATATTTTTATACTTTGGATAAAAGTAATCAAGGTGGTCCTTTGGGTCCATCCAATGTTTTAAAATGTTTGTTCCTTAAAGTGCTCTGATTTCACCACACGGTCCACAAAAATAAAGTCCATAATTGATTTCCAAGATTTGAAAATGGAGACATTTAAACCTGTTGGCATCAGGGAGGGTGGAGAGCTCCTAGTAGCTTTGAATATCATCAGATGCTGAAGTAGATAGAGCTAACAGTGTTGGCAATCTCTTCTTCTGTATATAGGTTTTCTGTGTCCAGTGTCCTTTATGCAGCCCTTAGGTTCACACCTCAGCATGTTGCATGTGCTTCCCAGGCACCATCCTTCCATCGTGGCAAAAGAGCCCAAAAAGCTGCACTATAAAACCATCCGAATGTCCTTTGCTTATGAAGCTTGCAATATTTCGAGACACATCTTAAAGATGTACAAGCTGCCTTCTTTTCTATTTTCTTTCCACTCAAAGGAAGTCATTACAGTAAAATGCTGAGGGGCCAGGGGGAAGCAACGTCTGGCAGGAGCTGGTAGAAATTTCCTTTGAACTCTGATGAAGAACATTTCCACTCTGTTTATTACTAAATCCACTGGCCATAGATGATCCAAGGCTCATAAACTCAGGTATGATGGAACTCCCTAGGGAACTATCAGAGAGGGAGAGAGAGAGAGACTGAGAGAGAGGAAGGGAGAGGCTCTGCACATGGTGTGTGTGTGTGTCTCTGTGTGTGTGTGTGTGTGTGTGTATTTCTTTTCATCCTGGCTGTGAGAAAAATAGTGATCGAATGAAAATAATTATCCTGTGCCCTTAGAAAAGTAATGGTACTCAGCAGATATTCTCTGAATGAAGAGAAAAACGCTCATTAAAATATCAGTATCACCTCCTTTTTTCCCTAGTTTTTTCTGATCTCTCTGGAAGTACCTGTTTTATACTTAAGAACCATTTTATGGATTATGGCAGACTTTTCAGCAAATTTATTTTAGTCAAAACTATCTGTCTTACATCACAAAGTAAAGACCAACCTGCCAAATTCAGGATGAGGGAGAAGCCATAATGCTTTTCTTTTTTCTTTTCTTTGTCTCTTCAGCTACTTTAATTCATTACCTCACATATGCGTATCTTCTCTTGACGTTCCTGGGCCGTATAAGTTTCAATCTTATGTGAGAATGATTATCTTCAGTTCATCTTTATGTTAATGGGAGCTGAAAGATCCAATTGAGCAGGACTGAAAGAGAAGTGCCTAAAGCTGCTGTTAGATGGTAATCCAAAACTCTGATCCTGAAAAGTCCTGTTCAGTTGCCACTTCTCTGTAGAGATCTTTAAGCTTCATTAGCACATTATTTTTTTTTAAATTCCTCCGACATCAGTCCAAAGAGGCAAACATTAAGCTACCAGTAATGCCACTCCCTATGGTAGGAAAGAAACCACAATCCCCAGGGGCATTTTGATGATATTTGATCCACTGGCTGCTAAATGCAGAACAAGCTATGAAGCAGGAATTGACACCTAGGGCTCTCTTCCTCACTGAGTTCCACAGCAAGGCAGATACAGGAGTATCTCCCCAGTCCCACAGGAGCAGAAGCCCAGTGGCCCCAAGGTACTGAGAGATGCCAACTTCAGCAACTTTAGAGAAAAGTGGGAGCTGAGTCCAGGTCTCATGCATTTCTGGGAATACTGTGGCCCCTGGTTGTCATTTTAAGAGAAAAGCTAGACTTTGGCTTGCCTCAGAAAGGGGAAACAGCACCATTCCTTTCAGACAATGACAGAGTGAATCCCCCTTTGGCACCAAAGCTTCAGAGAAAAGCTGAGTTAAGTCTGAATCCTGCCCTCAGTGTCTTATCTGTACAAATAGGGAAGGAAATTTCCTGGTCAACATGCAGGTTGTTTTGGGGTGCTGCTCTGGAACCGAACGGAATGGTCACTGAAGGGCAAGGCACGGTCACAACCTCCTGGAAGCTTCTTACTGACATGAATTTGAAGCTGATAGCTCCAAGAAAGGTTATCTACATCTGCTTAGTACAAACACTTAAGAAAATTGGTTAATTTAAAGGGACTTAATACATGCAGTTGCTCAAAATCTAGCTAAGGACTGCTGAACCAAAACCCAGACTCTCTTGTCATCTGAAGTCCATACTCAGTGAGACTAAAAAATAAAAATGTCTGTCAAGCTGCTTTGTTTTTAAGCCTCAGACACTGCAGAGGGGAAAAAGCAGTAAACATTCACCAAAGTTTCACAAGCTCTCTTGTGAGCTTTGATTTCAATTTATAAAAGCAGGACTAATACCTGAAAAAATAAAAGATAAACTCTTGTCTGCCTCATCAAGTCTTTATAATCCCTCATTTCTACTTGCATGCTCTCTTGCAAATAGAAGAACCATTCAGAAAAGTGATTTACTCAAACAGCTCTTTCCAAGTGTAAAGAAATAATAAACGAACACAAACCAAAGAAGTTTAGCACTTGCAGTTACTCTCATCAACAGAACAGGTTACAATGAAATAAGGAGAGTTTATTCACACTAGTGTTTTTCCTTAGATATGTATTTGCCTATTGTGTGTATGTTAGATCCTTTTCTTTGTTGTTTGTGGAGTAAAATAGTGTATAACATGGCTGAACACAGTATTTTATTATTGCTGTAATTATGTCATCTATTACCATCATCTTAGCATCCAGTTAGGATCGGGACGTGCTTGGCATGGTTCAAACATAAACTAATGAGCAAGTCCCTCATTTAAACAACATATGCTGTCCACATATTGGTAAGATACAGGAGACGGGACTGGAACTCAGCTGAGATGACAGAGAGGGAAAGAGTGACGGCTGAAGGAATAGCCAAATATAATAAATACCTATTAAAATCAATAACAGCTTTTCCATCGGCTTAAGTAACTTTTGGACCAAATCCTAAATGTACCATTTGGAGGATTTATAGGTTTCTTTTAATAGACACGAACAAAAGTCTTTTTTATTAAATTATGCATTTGCTGCTGTGGCTTATGGAAATGGCATGCATATCTACTACCAGTGTGACGGACCTCAGCTCTGACAACACTTATGCATTTGTTCAGCTTTACGTGGTGAATAGGCTTAGTGTATAAAATTAAGCATGTGCACTGGGCTGGGGCTTTTCTTAATTGTACGATAATTTTATCTGGAGATGTACCAAATTCAGACCTTCGTTTCTATGACAGTTGTTTTCTGTTTTTGATCCTGAGTCTCCTCCTGGTTCCTTGAACCTGCATTTCTGTGCAGAGAACACCACAGGGAGCTGTACCCGTGCAGAGCAGCTTGATGGAGTTTCACAGAGTGGGGCCCTCTTGCTCTCAAGTCTCACAAGTGTATGGATGATGAGGGGCCACCAAAACAAGAAAGCTGAGCCTGCTGAGTGCTTTGAAAGAATGGCTATACTCAGGAGATAGTTTTCCAACCTTGAAACTCAAGTAAGCAGACACATCCCCTGAGAAGTTTAAACTTGGCATAAAGATCGTATTTCAAAACCACTATGTTTGGGTTCTCCTGTTGCACAGATTTAGGTCACTGTACACTCATCATGTAGGTTTTCCAACTTTCCTTTTCAGTCATCAAACATACTCAGTGGACTGAATGGACAACCTGTGTGCAGGGTCATGTAGGTGAAAAAGCTCCTCAAAGTACTGTTTCATGATACAGTCAAGTTCATCTGTCACTGCTGTCTCAAAGCGATGGTGGTCCCCCAGCACCACGTCCTGCTCCAGCCCTTGATCTCTTGCTACCTTGTTGGGACAACTCCTGAACAGATTCAATTCACTAAGAACTGGCAAAGTAACTAAAACACAAAAAACCTGGAAACAACACCAAAAGATGAAAAGACATCAAAAAAAGTCAAACAAACAAACAACAACAAAAAACACAAGCAAAAGTGAGGCAACCATGAGCTAAACTGATTCAGGGAAGAGGCCAGGCAGCTCACAAACCTTGGCATGGGCTGGCACAGGGGCAGGAGGGTGAATGACAGAGGACAAGGCATACCAAAGCGCTATCTTAACCTATAGCTGGAGAGAGAACTTCACTGAGAGCTCCACTGATGTGAAAGAGAAGGCAGCCATTTCTTTCAAGAACAAGCTTCTGACAACGATGGTTTCAGCCAAGAAGTCTGTTAGGGAACAATGGATTTACTGTTCATCATGAGCCCCTGCTGCTGGGTGTAAACCCACTGACAGCAATATACTCACATTTTTCTAAGGTGAAAAGGAGGCAAATATCTAACATAATGATAAACAAATATATCATATATCACATGGTCTCATTTAGGCATCTCTGCAAAGGACTTAGTCCCATGCTTAATCACATGCTTAGATCATTAATGATGCTAAGAAGGTACTTTCACTGCTGGGAGTATGAAGATGGATAGATATGTGCTCAAATATGAAGAATTGATTATATGTTTTCAAGAATTTTAACCTTCAAATGGTACTAAGGATACATGAAGACCTTTGGAAAACATTAGTTTTACCTTCTGTAGACAAATAAAATTCCTGACTTTGGAGATTTTGTTTTTCGTGCTATTTTCTTAAAAGAATTTGCTTAAAGGGCAACCCATTTATTCTATAAAAAGTACTTATAGAGAAAAAAGGATTCAACATTACAATTTTTTCTCCTCGGACTCTGAGAACTCTGCTCTTAAAAACAGCAACAAGTGAATTAGCTGAAAAGGTTCTTGAAACTTCCAAGAAAAAAACGCAGTTCTTCTCTACAATGTTGGAATCCCCAGATCCTCCTGTTAGTTCATTGCAGTTTGTCACCTTAGTGCAGGGATATCTGGAAGCTTCATGAAGTAATGCTTCTTCCATGCTCATAGAAAAGATAACCCCAGCAGATATTTTAGACTCACTGAAAATTGGAAGATTCAGAAATTTTAATTCACCCATGCTGTGCTGTCCTTCTCTTTCATATGGATTCTTCCTTTAATTTATTCACATATTCGAGTTTAAGTGCTACCTGTGAAAAGACGGGATTGTTCCAGATGAATTTAAAGTAACAGAAGAAAGTAAGATAGCAGAAGAGACAAATATAATGTACCTTGGTTGGGGGAGGCAGGGGGAGAAAACAAACAAGTCAAACAAAATTGAAAAACAAGGGAACCAGAATAGAGTGTCCTTGTTAACTTGTTCTAGAAAACTGAAGAAACTAAAATTTAGAAGAAGACTAGCAAATAATCCACTAGTGAAATTCTTTCAGGGTTCTGAAGCATGTACATTTTTTCAGATTCCAGTATTGTACACTTCTAAAGTCCAGCCAGGGATAAGTGTAGGTATGCCAAAATACTGTGAGGAACACTCATTTGAAATGTTTCTGGACCTAACAGAAGCTTAGGAAAGAAACTCATGAGAAATCCATATTGCTTGAGATTTATTGACAATTTTGTAGATCCCAGATGTTTCAATGATTTATGTAAGCTGCAAATATTTGACAGCTCATCTAGAAGCAATTCCAAGATTTGAAAAATTTGTCTATCATTTGTCTTAATGGACCACTGAACATAAAATGATGAAGTGAGTCTGTTTTCCCTTAAAATGTAGAATTGATGAGGCTAATGGGAGAGACAAATGAGGATAGGGTGCTTGTTTGGATCTGCCCTTCAGACAGAGATCCAGGCAACTGTTGTTTGCCTATAGGGACAACCCATACAAATTGGGATTTAGATGGGATACCTATATCCCCAGCTTCCATTGATTTTATTCCTTAGACAGGAACCTGCTTTGAAGCCGAGGTACAAAGTGGCAGTGGGATCTGTAACTTTCCTGCCCTCTTACTCTTTGTATGTAATCAGCAGTCATGGCATTGATTCTACAATTACAGTAGCTGTTCTTTGGGCAATTTTCTCAAAGTGGTAGCATAGCAGGGGAAAAAATCAAATATGCTGTAAAAGTTATTATCAAAGTTACTTTACCTCTTTAAAATGTGGAAAGCTTTTTTCTTCTGGCATGAAGATGGAACAATTTAAGGAACAAAATATATTCAATATTTTGCATGGAGTGACTTCCATCAGACTTTGAGGGAAGTTAATAAATCAACAGAAACCACTTAACTGCAACATTTTCATGGGTCCACTGGAATTCTAAGCAAATAACAAGTTTGTAAGAATGAAAAGTCGCTTATATTATACACACAATCTAATGTTCAAAGGAGTGTAAAAGATGCTTAAGCGTTAATATTTTATGCAGCCTTCGCTCTCAGTAGTAATTGCAAGCCATTAAAAAGAATGTTAAGCCATAGCTGTTAGCACTGGCACAGCCCCAAGTAAACACTGAACCCTCACGGAAGGGGGTTAATTGGTACAAGAAGAGGTAATTTATTAAGGAACACTGAAACCCTGTGTACACCCAAAGATCAGACTGAACTGCAAAAATCCTGCGTGAATGTTACATCTGATAATCAGATTTTTTTTCTACACTGCACTTCAGAGTCTCAGCCTATGCAGAGGACTGAAAAACCAACATGGATTTTACTACGTGGCTCAAATAAACCTTTACCTGGTGCCCTTCAGTCTGCCCCTTCCCCACCACAAGCTCCCTCAGAAAGTCTGTAGCTTACTGGGAAGAAAAGCCACCATGACAATCAGACCAAGTGTGTGGGACTCATGTTGCTTTCTTTCACTATGTTTGGCACACTCGTGCAAGAGCTTTGCTTGTCTTGCATAAGTCCATTTCACTTTGTCTATGTTAATAAGCATGTATTTTTATGAACCTTCTAAAAGACCACTTTCTACAATGTTCTTCTGACTCCACTGTCTCTTGAACAACTTTCTTTTATTTTAAATGACGGCTCAGAAAAACACAGTTTAGTTGTATAGACATTGGGATGGAGTTCTGCCTTCAGATATCTACATGCCACTGTAAATCTCAGATGCACCCTCCTTCCAACAAGCCTTTGGAGCATTAAACATGTTACCAGTGCTCCATTTAGGAAAGGCACCTGGAAAATCTGCATACCCAAGAGCTAGATCCTGTCTCCCAGCTGAAAGAAAGAGTATCAACATTTTATACTTCTCTCTCCCTGGCACAAGCTTTTCCTTGTTCTGCCATGCAGATGTCTCCTGCATATCTGCTGTTTAAGGTTTACAAGAAAGGTGCACAGTGTACATGGCAGACGTGCACTTTACAAAGGCCAAACTTCATTATCTGTTTTTAAGAAATTTTGTAGGTAAAGTCAAATTCAAAGCCTATTGAGGTCAGTGGGAATTCTCCCACTGTGCTCAGCAGGATTTGGATCAGCACCATGAACTGGAATACCTTGAAATCAGTGTTTTAAAACTTAGACAAAATGAAAACAGATTTGTGAAACCCTAGCCCCCTCCCATTCTATGTTTTGCCTCCCATGGAAAGGTAGCACAAATGCAGGAAATGAGGAATCTGATAGCTGCAAGGTTTTATAGCTCTGATCCCCAACTTTTCCTCTTGATCTCTAGATAAAGCAAGTATGGTTACATCTGTTCAGGTTATTTTATTAATTTAAAATAAAAGAGAAGGCATTTTTCTGTTACACTAAAGCAATTTGCATTTTTATCTATTTTGATGTAGTTCGTTTTGCATTACTAAATGCCATTGTCTGGGATGGGGCCCTTATTTATCATACAAAACATTATTTGCCTCTAAAATTGCACTGATGGCTATACCTTATGTTTTCATAGGTTTGACTTAAAGTATGTAATTTCTCTCAGTATGTAGATCTCACTCCTGTAGGTTGTTGTCGTGTACTTTTGATAACGAATTAACACTAGTATAAACGAGGTGTCAATCAAAGGAAAAAAAATCATACTTCAGTGATTAAAAGGACTTCAAATTTTCTGGTTTTAGATTCTCAAATAATAAACCCAGACCAAGCCTTTATCTCAAGAAAATGAACCAGAAAAAAAATTATGACTTTTTACATAGTACTTTTTTCACTTCTAATTGATGATTCATAGGACTTAGAAAGGATTTTCTGTGTACAACTGAAGCATCTTAAAAATATGTTCAGATTAAAACACAATTTTGGATAGCAGTCCTCATAATTTTAGTTTTATTTTGTTAGTTCAACTATTCTTTTAATTTACTTTCTAAGTTTTCTTGTTTATTCATCATTTTTAGTGTTCAACTATAAGCCCCTGAAGCTCTCAAAGCAATGTTCACGTATTTGTCACTCCACTGTATTAAAAATATTATTCCAGTTCTTTATTTTCCATTAAAATGTCATCCAAGACTACATTAGATAATTCCAGTCTTTATTTTTGCTCTACCCATATGAGCAGAGATTCTTAAATCTGAATTGGAAATAAAAGCAAGCAGTTTATTTGGAAAAAGCTATTAGGTACTATCTGGAGTATCCCTGTACACAATGACTCCTTAAGTCAGAAAAGTGCTAAGAGTAGTTGTAATAACACCACATATGTTAAAAATGTCCTTGTGGCACAGAAAAACTTATTATACATTAATTTGAGGTAATTAATAAAAATTGTAGAACTTGTAATATTTTTCTGATTTTTTTTTCCCCAAAAAACCCTAAAAGAATAAATCTTGAGTTCAGGGGTTTGGGGTTTTTGATTTTTTTGTTTGTGGTTTTTTGTTTTTTTTTTTCTTGAAGGGTGTTTTGTCAGGGCATGCATTCCGTATGGATTATTCTGTCCTGTCTAGTCCCTGCTTGGTAGGTTTTCTGCTTGGGCATCTCTTGAAACATTCTATTGTGTGCAGTTTCCACTGCATAGATTTCTAGGATTGGAGACTGAAGTGCATAGTGGAAGATGTAATCCATCAAAGAGGAGCTCAGCTACAAAATCCTTACTTTTCTTTGTGGCTGTGCAACTCAACAGGCAGGTATAAATTAAAAAATAAATTACACGGAATGTTTGAGTTCGTCACAACAAATTGTTAACATTCTCATTAAGTGCGAGCTAGTCTGAAAGGAATTTTTTCCCTAAATATTATGACATTTCTTCAAAAACATAATTTATTATGATAAGAGTCCAATTTTATACAAATTCATTCTGGACCTCTAAACTTCCCCAGGTGTCAAGACGTTCAAGTTCCTCATCACTTTTTTTCTGCATGGATGTCTTACTCCAACTTATGTGCATGCCAGTGAACCTCAAAGCACACCTAAACCAGCAATGAAATGATGAACAAGTACTCAAGAAATGTCAGGGTACTGTCCTAAAAATGCTGCTTTGCAGCAGTTCCATAGCTCCTGCCAGCTGGGAGTACGGTCCCCCAGGTGATTAGATTGTCATGACAAGCAAACTACCTCAAAATCTGCTGCTACAGTGTTCTATAGAGAATGCCCATCCTTGTAATGGCTTTTGGGACCCAAATACACCAAAGTGGCACATATCAGGTATATGCAATAAAGGTTAGCATAAGTTATAGGACTGCAGGATGTCAGATACCTCACAGATGAGTTACAAAGACAACATGCAAAAATACAATATACTGTACATACAAGATCTAAGGAACGGGAAACAAGAAGCAACTTCACTAATGCAAAGGGCTCTCACCATGGACTTGAATTTCTGTTGAAGGAATTGTTCAAAGCTGCATTTTGATTTATGCCCCTCTCTGATATGATTGCAAAATCCAATGAACATCATGTGGCAGCTCATTTTTGCCTTATACGCCTGTTGCTAATAGAGATACATACAGGTAGTGACATCCTTAGGACTAGAAACTGAATCCCACATGCACCACCAGCAAACAAGAAGATACTTTTTATTAAGACAAATACTTTGAGGATAAAACTTATTCAGTATACCACTGCAGAAAATTTCCTAATGATATTAAGTTATTGCTTTAACAGCCAACAAAAATATGTTTTCATCAGAACTATTCTTCACTACATTACTTAGTTTTGTTTATATTTCAGCCCTTTCATAGGCTGAAGTGAAGCAATATTTTAACTAAGACTAGCATATCATGATATACAACATTATCAAGAGCAGCATATGCCTTTCAAAGCAGATATAATGCTCCATTTGCATTCACCATATGAGTTCACTTTTGAAAATAAATCTTCAGATAACCCACAAACAGGGAGGCAAAGCCAGGGAGAAACCAGAGGCAGTGGAGTTAGTGGATAAAAAGCGGGCTCTGGGGAAACTCTTTCTAATGTTACTTACACATGCATATATATCATGCACTTCTGCTGAAATATAAGGATTTATCTTTTTTATATGCACATATGGCACAAACCATATGAATGAAAGTATGGTATTATTTCATACAGAAGAAAGAAATAAAAAGATTCTTGAATTTCAAATTCAGCTGTTCAAAAGGTAAGAGACCCTCCTAACAGCCTCATTTGCTCTGCTTTTGTTCTCTTCTGCTCCTCTCCCTTTTGGAAGTCTCTATATAGAGCTGGGTGTTTATTTGCATGATCACATGTTATCCTACAAAAGACGTTTGTTTCATGTACAGTCAAGGGATCAATGATGGCAAAATGCTAGTGAACAATCCTCTGTGTCGTCTGTTTCAGATAAAGATTTCTCAAAAGATTAATCAAAATCTCTTCAAAACTGATCCAAAAAAAGGGTCTGCATTGACTTAAAAATGTTACTTCATATGTTCATCCAACTATGCAACACGAATGCATGATGAGAGACAGAAAAGACAGCAAAGATTTATTGGCACTCATTTGAGTTGGTGTATATAATTCTCTCATCTTTTCACCACTTATAATGCAGTCATACCAAAATGATGCCACTAAAACCTGCATTTTGGATCATATCATCATGTGCTTAGACTGTGTGTGATGCATTCCATAATTTAAAGAAAATACAACACAAGAACTTCATTATACACAATATGTTCAGATTTTACAAATTTCAGAGCTTTTCCTTATATATTGTCTATGTTTAAAAGACCAGGTGCTTTAGCTACCAGCTCCAGCTGACTGGGACTCAGCAAAAGACATTAAAACTTCATACAGTGATCTCAAATCACTTTCCTATACATAAAAATGCCATGATTTTAGGAGTTTTTCTTCCCTGACTTTTCTGAACTAGGAGCAGGTCAGGTGGGAAGCCTGGGAAAGATTGCTTTCCAAATCTTCCATTTTTAGTCTGACAAGCAGTAAGATAAGAATCTGAAACACATAATTTATCTAAAATGAAATATTGTTCATTTTGGCCATAATACTGTGATGAGAACTTCCAGATTCAAAGAAGATAGGAAGAGATGATATATATAGGATGCTTCAGATTCCCTAACAACATATGTTCAAAATAGGGTAATAGTGCAGGGCATGAGGTATAATTTCAGTAAATACTAATTAGTAGGCATCTCCTAATTGAGAAAAGTGAACATGATTTTATCTCATAAGTAATTCTCATAGATGAAGTGGGAGACGTTCACTGTTGTGGCTCTGGACAGGAATTCGAGATCGCAGTTTTTGCCTTCATCACCATCTCAGGTTTTTTCTTGTCACCTTGCTGAAGGAAGTGTCTTAGAAGTAAAAGGTTTTGAATCAGTGAGAATTCTTCAGTTGGAGTAGATTTTCCCTTTAATCATTTGATTTTATCTGTAAAATAAGCACTTGAGGAAAATGCACTTGTGATGGCTCTTTTTTCAAGTAACAAATATTCTGATGGGCTCATACTTGCAGTTTGAGGCGAAAGAAAAGACTTTTCAGCCACTAATAAAACATGGTTGCCCCACCTCCTTATGATCCTGACTGTTGAGCTCGTTTGCATGGTCAGAATAGCTCAAATTATATTTATAAAATTATAGACTATATTAAGTATATGAAGAATTAAAAGTGCAACTTTTGCAAGTGATCGTGATGACACCCAGGAAAAAAATTTTGAATGGCATTTTCAGACTATCAGTAACGTATTTTGCTTCTACTTTCTTTGCCTGAATCTACTTAAATGTACATATACATCTCTACCTCCTGATCTCTCTCTCTGTTATACTCCTCCATAGTCATAGCAAGAGTAAGGACACATGGTCTAATAGAAAGGAAAGACAACACTACTTCCTAAAACACTTTAATATGGATGACTTTGTAAGGAGTGGAAGGCCATGCTCTGTGACTACCTGGATTAGAATATAGCTGATGTTCTAATAAAAAAAGTGCACTGAGTTTGCATAAAACCACTTTTTCTTTAACATGCTGAAGTCTGACCTTCTTGTTTGGACAGTCTTTGACACCCATCATAAAGTCTTCTGGGAAGAGCTCAAGTCTATTTGGTTTTAAATAGCAGTTAAATTACAGAGTCTACACTAGACAGTCAAACCTGTTTGCTTGAGTATCTTTAGGGTGTGTTTCAGCCCAGTGGCAAGACTGGTCTGGAAAGATTTTGCAAGAGCAAAGGTCTTGAAAGTGCAGTATTATCTTTGTCAGACCTAGTCCAGTCTGTTAGCTGAAAATGGGTCAACACTGCCAGGTTCATATACCTTTGGTCAGAAGACATATACCTATCCCTCCACTCCTGGACACTGAATCTTTAGATGGGAAACACACTGTGCTCATTGCAGAAACATTTTCTTAATGTTTCTGCTATTTTTCCAGCATCTATAAGACATTACCGGTCAGTCAGGATCAGGATGGGATTGATACCATGGAAAAATTCCTGTTTCGAGAACTGAGGTGCTATGCTCTTTATTTTTGGTGATATTTTCTCAACTGAACCAAGAAAAATAAAATATTTGATTCTTCCTTCTTCACCAGATGTGCAAGAAAGACCCAGAATTTCTGGATGTAAAGGTATCATATGAACTCCGGATAAATGAAGCATGCCTGCATATGAACTCAGAATTCCCAGCAGGCTTCAGGAAGAGTTATTTTTCTTTCAAGGATACCATTTGTTTTCCATTATGGCCACCTTCTGTTAACATTTTTCTGAGATGAGACCTTGTATCTAATTGTATTCATCCACAGCTCAGCCCATGACTGACTTTCCTGGCACCACATGTCTGTGTTTGTCTTGAATCCAAGATACTCCAGGAACTCTGTGACTATCTGTGATCATTTCTGCCACTCCTATCCAAAAAAAAAGACCTATCTGGGAAGAGATAATTGAATTCCCTCCTACCTGAAAACCGGTAATAACTTTATCATGGTCCCACAGAATGATCATGGGCACTTGTGGAGTGAAATGTCTTCAAAATAAAGCCAGACATCTCTCAGTTGCCTGTGCAACCCTCCTTCTTAAAATTATTTGTTTCATGTCTCTAAATTTACTGTTTCTGAGGGAAGACTTCAGACAGAAAAAGATGGTCTAGTTCAGTCCTTTCAGCTTTATTCATTGCTGCTTCTTTTTTTCCTATTTTGGGTATTGGTGTAGTTTGCAAGTGTCTTTTTAGAACAGCTGCTTGAAACAATTGCTGTCTCTCCTGCAGCTTTGGTATTCCTTTGTTTGTTGTCCTTTTCTTTCTCACTTACTATTCTCAGAATATGAAACTCAAACAATTAATAAACACTTTCATTCAAATCACATTTCTAATCTCTCAGTCTGTTCTTCCCTGCTGGTCAATATTGTATGTAAAACAACTACTGCAGTAGTAGCTCCTTCTGCTTTTGAGACAAAATATCTTCAGTACATTTGTCAGAAAGGTTTCAGCCACCATCTCACCTAGCAGCTTTAGTAGGGCTCTGCATTTTCTCTTGTTCTTTTTAAATCTATTCACACTTACAGGCACACAGAAAATAAATTTCTTACATTTTTCCCAAAACACAGCTTGATTTGTCCAACAGACAGGCATGGTCACAGGCAAGCACACAAAAGGTGCACCTCTTTCACCAGTCCATGAAGCATATAGTATACATCACAGTATACGACAGGTAATGTGAGTGTATATATATCCATATGTACATACACGTGCTAGAACAAACCCCTCTGGTAAAAGACAGAAAGGCTCAACTGTTTTTTGCAGAAAGTGAGCAAGAGACTTAAAAGGCATCATGAGCTACCTATGCAATGGCAACTTCTGGATAATAACAGAAAATGTACACATCCTTGAAGTAAAATACACACAAAAAAAAAAACCCTCCAACCTTTTCTTTTAACTAATCCTTCCAAAACAATCTAATCCCTCCTGTAGATACTGTTTTCCTTTGATTTGTCTCTGAGCTTTGATTATGTGATAAAACTCTTTCTCCCTTTTGTTGCCTCATTCCCCTGCTCATCTCTATTTCTTTAAATTGATGTCCAGGTATGTTCTTTCCCTTCTAAGAACACACAACAGTTATCTAATCTGTGACATTTTGAAATATTGAAAAGTGACAGATTTGAAGATAAATGTTCACTGGGAAGGTATATTAAGAGTACCAGTAGGAGAAACACTAGTCCCTTGCAAACTCTGGGTCTAGAAATAGGATGAGCATATGAAATTAATGGCAGTTTTCCTGCTGTGCTATCTTTCTTTGTGGAGACTGAATTAAGGAAATCATCCTTGAAAAGTTTCCATTCTGAACATGAAGTCAAAACTTTATCTGATCGAAACAGCATGTAGGCCATTTTCCTGGGATCAGAAAGGGATGGGTGCAAACTGGAGGTCCAGCTCTGGACAGTTCCATCTGCAAGACTTGCAGAGAGCACTCAGAGGATAGAGCCTAAGCTGATACAATACCTGACCATTGGAAAAGAGATAGTTTTTCACTTGGTGGACTTCAAAAACTTCTTCACTTTATGCAGAGATGTATATACTTCTCTGCTTCCTGTTGCAAGCTGGGAAATGTTGTCATCTCTTTTAGATGACTTTATAGCTTCAGCTTTTCATAGTTTTCCAGAAAGCAGGGAAACTGCACGCCTGAGAGGCAAATCTGAAGGCTTGATGACCATCCAGATGCCTGAAGAAATCAGCCCCATTTTCCTTCTCATGGGACGGCCCTCAAACTCTACAGTGTTTGAGCTGAGCAGAACCACACCTGAGATACTGAACTTCGACATCTGTCCCGGTGTGTCAGATGAGAACTCAATGTGTTTGCCTACTTCTGTGGTGAAAAACACTTCCAGAAGTTTGGAATTCCCCTCCTATCTAAGAGTATCTGTCCTGTGTCCATGAAAGGCAAATAGCCTGACATTCATTTTCACTTATCTGTGCACCTTGATAGCTTAAAAAGGAAATATTTTTCTTCCCAAGGAGTTTCCAGGATAATTCATCAGTGTTTGCTTGGTGTTCAGATTTTGCTGTAATATGCACTACATAAATATGTAGACAGCTTAGTTTCATTACACTGATATCACTGCCCATATGTTATTAAAAAATAGATTGAGGGAGAGGCCATATTCTTTGAAATACACTGTAGCTCCATCTGCCAGTTACTGAAGAAAGGTAAATTTACCTTCTATTGATCATTTCCTACTGACTCAGTAAAAATATTGAAAAAAAGGATGAGGAATATTAGAAACATTTACCAAATTTGACCCTGGTTTGCAAAATCAGTGGAAACTTGCCATGCTTTAGAAGGTAAGCAAAAAAAAAAAAAAAAAAATGCTAAAAATAAATTGGTAAAAGAGAAAAGTTCCTGTAATTTTAGGTTTAAAATATGAGCCTGAGTAATCAAGGAAAGTATTTTTACTGCCCTGTCAATATTTTTCCTGGAAGCTCTGGTAAATAGACTTTCTTTAGATCTGTAGTGTGCGTGCCTAATGTCTTAGGTGTCTCTCACCACAGAAAACTTTATCCTTAAGAAATACAGTAAACAGGAACTCTGTGGTTACGTAGTTCCTGAAAGAAAAAAAAAAAAGAAACATATTCCCTGCCATGACACACAGACAATTTATACTGATTTAAGAAGAAGCTGTTCTCTTCTATTTTGAATCTTTCATGTCAACCTTTGTTTCCATTGCATTAAAAACTTCTGTTTTTAAAACCTATCAGTGAACTGGATCATGTTTTCTCAGTCATTTGAATTAACATCCCCATAACCCCAGGAACCCTGCAGAAGTGCTGGAAAGCAGAAGGAAGCTTTTTTCCCCCCTGCATTTCTAAAGCTCTATTTATTTACTTTGCTGGAGAAAAAGATCAGCCATCTTCTATTCTGAATCAGCAGCTTGTAGAAGCTGTGACCCATCCAAGACTGAACTAAGCTATAAAAATTATCTCAAGATCACTTAGACACATAATTCTCCCAGGTTCTGTGTCACCTCAGTCACTTCTTCTTTTTTTTGCCACACTCTTTGCTTCAAAAGCTGCCACTTGCACAAATGAAATAACACAATATCTTGTTAGCTCCGCACATCTCCCCTCCAGCTGCAGCTCAACCTTACAACCTGATTCCTTGAGCAACGCTGGTCCTACATTCACAACGAAGTTCATCTTTGCAGTCTCCTAGATGGATGCACAGTTCAGCTGGCTAACACGGGGGAAAGTCGGCATTGCAAAGGGTGTGTCAGCAGGGGAACGAACCTCAGCACTCAGTGTTACTGCTCTGACATGGGGAGCAGGTGTTCTGTCATCATGCCTCGTTGAGCTTGGACCATTCTGCACTAGAGCACTGATCATAATAGTTAGGAAGAGTATATTTTTCACTTAGCACAGATCGGAATAATTAGGAAGAGTATATTCTTCTCTTAACTCCCATCGAAAGCAACTGTAATGTTAGGTAGGACCATAAAAAATCTGACTTACAGCATTGCACAGAGCTGAAGATGCGTTACGGTAATACTACCTGAAAATCAAACACGATCAATACAATAGTCAAAAGAGCAACATTATGTTTCGATTCTAAATAGTGTATTTTCTTTAATGACAAATCCCCTTCCTGTAAAGTCACTGATTAAAAAAAAAAAAGAAAAAAAAAGACTCAATTTATTTGATGATCAGTTGTTTTGCTATCCCCCCTGTCCATGCAAGGTCACTCCTAGAGAGTAGGAAGCATGTGAATGCAGTGTCGGCATGGCCTCAGCCCTTCCAGGTTGCAGTCCAATGAAGGAGGTTAAATTTGGACAAATATCCCATTTTCTGTTACCCAGTTGTGGTGACTGCTGTGTTCATGGGGTGGTTAGGATGGATTGGTGGGAGCTATGAGGTGATGAAGCACCAGCATAAGGCATCAGGACGCCCTGCTGCCCACCTCATCCCTCTGCCAGAGCTGCTCCTCCACGGAGAGAAGTCGCCACCATATATTCAGATAGGGCTAACTCATGCTTTTGTTGCCTCTGCATTTACATTAACATCAATGCAGGCTGAGGCATTTTTTGAAGAGTGACTTTTATCTATTTGAGAAGTTGAAAAAAACATTAAATATTCGGTGTGAAAAGCACTCCAAAGCCTGGACTTGTGCTGTTGCAGCCTTGTGCCATCCACACTACTACTAATGCAAAGCAAGATAGGGCTGAGAAGATCCAGATAAATCATACCACCCCTCTGTTTTCACGATGAAAGTAGGGTTTCCTGTGTTTTAGTCTTGTTTTATGCCAATGATCTTTGCATTCTTATCTTCCCTGAGAGCCCTCTGTTTTTTCGGTTTTCCACTTTGGCTCAAGTACTCGACTGTTGTCACTGTGATTTGTCTCTGTATCTCTTGTTCAGGTGATTTAGGTGTTGTGCACAGCAGCACCTAAAGATGTTGAAGAGCATCTATTGTGCTATTGGACTGATATCTATTACACTATTGGACTGATATCTATTGCTTTGTAGCCTCTTAGCTGACTTCATTTTCCCCAGAAAGCATGGCTCTCACTTTTTTCCATCTGTTTTCTTGGATGCTGCACAAAACAACGTTTCCAGTGTGTGTTATCAGCAGTATTTTCAGTGAAAAATACTGATTTTTCTGCACCACATGTAATGTTAAAGAAATTTTTTCCACCAAAAATAACTGGAGTTGAAACAAGAGGAAGAGTCAGGTTTGATGAATTATCTGATACGAAAAAAGTTGAGGTGAAAAACCTGTTCAGAAACTTTTCAAAATGCCTTATCACTTTCAAAATAAAAATTTTTGCTGTGCTTTGAAACAACCTAATTCAAACACCAGAGCGAATACTGGGAAAATAGAGAGAGAAAAAATAATTTAAAAACAGGAAAAAGAAATGAAACACACAAGAATTTACAAACATTTTTCAGAAGAATATTCAAAATTTCAAATGTCTAGACAGATTTTTTTTATAAGTGGCAGATACACAATCTAAAAGAACTCTTCTGAATCCAAAACAAAAGCACCTCCTATCACTTCCAATCCAATATTATAGTTAGATTACTGAAGCAAACCCCAAGACAGCTTTCAGTGGCATAAAATAAATGATAAAAAACCTAATTTTGACTCATTTCTTAGTTGGTTCAATGAAATAAGGGCAGAATCTTTGTGGAATTTGTTTCTCAGAGTGTGTTTTACAATGTACACTGTATTTTCTAAGCTTCCTAGGGATCCTGTAGATAATGAGTTCAGATCCCTCTCAAAAGAAAAAAAAAATAGAATCCACAAATTTAGCATCTTCAAGTCATAGTGTATCAGTAATTAACAGTCCTCCTACTCTCAGTGTAATTGTCTACAAATAATTCAAATGTAATTAAGTCTCATTCTGGACTGACAAGAGCCCTAGGTTGGTAAATACGGTGGGTTTTATCATAAATAAGGACATTTTAGAGCAAGTATGAATGAAAA
This sequence comes from Sclerurus mexicanus, assembly GCA_013396755.1. Taxonomy (NCBI): domain Eukaryota; kingdom Metazoa; phylum Chordata; class Aves; order Passeriformes; family Furnariidae; genus Sclerurus; species Sclerurus mexicanus. The sequence continues at coordinate 328,826 of VWZF01005389.1, read as the reverse complement.
TTTGAGTTGATTTCTTAGAAGTTATTTCTGGCACAGTCAAATTTATCACAGAATCTCAGAATGGTTAAAGTTGGAAAGGGTCACTGGAGTACATCTAGACCAATATCCTTGCTCAGGCAGAGTCCCCTAAAACACATTACTCAGGATTGTGTCCAGTTTATGTATTACATCCCGATAGTACTCTTCATGTGAATAATTGATAAATACTGAACTTCACACAGAACTGAAGCACAATGCTTTAAGTCTAGAATAACAGCTTTAACGTCAGTAATGACTCTTATTTAATTGAACTTAAGTGACACAATCAGCATCAACATCTGAAGAGCAGTTTTGGGAACACCTTTTTGGGAGTGGTAGGGAGTTAGCTCAGATCTCTCCAGAAACTGCAACTTGTCCCGAAAATTTCCAGGGAGTCTTCTACACCCCAAGTAAGATATCATAAGGGATATTACAGCATCTCTTTCCATCTTTTCTTTAAAAAATGATGATGCTTATGGAAGCAAAGCTGAGGTGGAGAGGTGACTGGATGAAAATGTTCCTCTGAAGTTCTAAATACGACATGAACACCCAGATGCTGGAGCTGTTCCGGTCTTCATCTTTCCCCATAAGCCATCCAGCATAGGAGCCCTACAGCCACCCTTGTCTGCCTTTCTCTGGTTTGCAGTATGGGTGAGTCCAGGCGAGCCTTCCCTGGGTTTGCTGTATCGTGCACAGCAATCACATGGGTGCCAAAATGCTCACGACTGCTGTGCCTCCCCACATGTCACTCCTACCTCTTCATGAATGTCTCCCTGGGAACTGGCACGGCCCCCTCAGCGATAGCCGTGCCTTTCCAGCACGTAGCAGCAACGCTCTGATCCACCCACCAGCACGAGATCAGCTCGTACAAACAGGGTTGTGCAATAAGCAGAATGTTAACCGTATCCGAAAAGCCTTTCTCTGCTCAGCTTTCAGCCCTGTACTGTTTATTTTTGTTAAACAACAAAAACAGATGTTTTGTGGTGTTTTTGCTTCTCCAGATGTACTATTTAAAATGCTGTCAGTTGTTCAAAGTCACTGCTGATTTTTGGAGAGCAGAAGGAGCTGTGGGAAGTTAGCTATCTGGCAGCTGAAATTGAATTTTCTAGGTGCACAGTCTGTTTTTTTTCCAGTGGACACACCATGATTAAGGATTCACTTAGGAGTTCTTCGAAGCGTCCCAGTGTGGCTCGGGCCCCAAGTGCAAACTGCACACATCTCAGCAAATTGGACCTTGGCGTGAGCAGAACGTGTATTAACGTACGGATCACAGCTGCCAAGACACACAAATTCTCTGTGTGATCGCTTGGGTTTCTGGTCTCTCTCTCATTGGGGAGGAAATGTCATGATCACATGGAGACTTAGCATGAGAGGCCACTGTAAAAAACAAATAAAATGGAACCATATTTTCTGTCTGGAAACAGAAACACAGTTTACCATCAGATTTCTTCTGCAATAGTATCATTTCAAAGTAATGTTACATTTTTCATACAAATAAATAAGCAGAGGTATTGTTTTTTCATTTTGTTTTTTTTTTTCCTGGTTTTTGTTCAATAAATTCAAAGGCCAAAAGAGTCTGACTAAATTCTGCATTTGGATTGGGAGAACAGTTTTCTCAAGTATGCGTATTTTGTTATGATTCCATATTTAGCTCAATGCTCAAATCCCACTAATGTGTTGGACTGAATATGTGTAATAAGGTGAGGGATATTTATATATTTGTAGCTGGTGTGAATCCATCACATCTCAAAAATACATATTTGTCTTTTAAATTTACAAGGGAGAGACTTCTGTAAGCCAGAAGATGATAGTCCTGATAACTTGAAAAAACAAAGACTGTAGTTACTTCCATATTCTTGCCTGAGGATCTGAAATCAATACTGTGGGGTTTTTTAATTCAATTTACATTTATGTGTATCTAGACTCTTCCCCTGAAACCTACCAGTTTCACATGTCTTTTAAAGCCCTGCTCTAGAAGGGAACCTGATGAATGCTTAATCCTAAAATTCAGATCAATTATTTAATTCATAGCTACATTGAACAGCAGATTGAAAGCTTTCCTAATGCTAAAGCAAATAAGATCATTTCTATTTTGCAGTGTGGATTTCTATTGCATTTTCTGTATCATCATGATCTGTAAAACCCTTGTAAATCAATATAACCTCATGCTTTCAGATGAATGTTCTCTTGGCTTCTATATTGACTATGTCAATCACATCACTAATTTCATTACCGAAATTAGTTGTTGCTTTTGGCCTTAATGCTACAGCTTGCAGGCTCAGCCCCCTGACAGACACCCTAGCAGGTTTCCTAGGCCAGGATTTAGGAGTGCACAGCACAATAGCCCCATGCCTGCCTTCAGAGCAGGTCACTGGGCAGATTGACTGGACTTTCATTTACTCCACAGAAATGGGGAAATGTTTCTGTCTTCTTCTGAACGAGAAATAAAACAATCCAACTGAAATGTCAAAGAACTATAAAATGGAAATATATGGAATGATGAATTTAGACATTGATCTAGGACTTCTTTTTAACTCTTTCTCTTTTAACAGTACAAGGGAGCCATGGATGACTTGATTCAGTGATGAACTTGAAAAGAGGTAAATGCAAAACTAAATAAGGAAATATTTATTTTATATTATGAGCATTTCCTCCTAGAAAATGCAACACCACAAATCATCATGAAGGCCAGAAGTTCCTAGGATTATGAAAGGCTATTTGCTTGGGTAAGGTAACCCTTCAGAGTTTCAAGTAGATGTTAAGAAACTGATGAAAGAGAAACTTGCTTCCAGAAACAGGCCAGTTTCAGAGTGATGGAAGAGACACATTCCTCCTGAATAGACCAACCTAGATCAGCCTTGCATGCTTAGCTGCAGGCTCCTAATTGACAACTGGCCCCTCACAAACCGTCTTATCAAACTGTCAGCTGTTGGCTTGATTCAAGTTTTACAACTGTGATCTGAGAAATAAGTGTTTACAAAGAAACACTGAGAACACAATCAGACTGTTCTTGATCTATATCTCATTACTGTGAACAAAGAGCATTCTTATAGAAAAATGTGTGTGCCATCAGAAAAGACAGAGTCAGCTTTGCTCATCCTTTCTGAGAAATGTTTGTCTGAACTATTTTCAAAAACCTTCAGTAACTACCAGTGTCATCAAGCAATCTATTACATATCTGCTCTGTCCTCACTCTGAAAAGCCTTTTCATAACATTTAAGCAAGCATCTCTGTTGTTACACTATAACTACATTATTTCTCACTTTCAATATGTAAAAGTTTCAGTTCTTATTTTCTCTCTCGTAGGCTATTCTGTATTTGAATATTGTTATTGTGTTGTTCCTGCCTTTAACCTACCCTTACAAAGTCAGTATTCTATTCAGTCTCTTCTCCTAGGCTACACAAAGCAGAGTACTTCAACTGGTGCTTCCCAGTAATCAATTTGTGTGGCTTAATTGTAGTGCTTGGTACTTCATGAAGCCTTTGCAATCACTCTGAGATTTTTCAAGTTCAAAACCACAACGTGGTAATTTCATCTTACGAAACTTCAGCATGATAAACCTGTAAATAAGATTTGGTGCAAACCCAACTGAAATTGAAGGACTGTTTTTAGCGTCTCTTGCTTGTGAATCATGAACACACCAAGGAAATAATTTAGTTTTCTAGCAGAAACAGCATAAATGTTTTTAAGGAAAACCACTCCACCAACTGTTTCCTTTGCCCTCTTACCCTCGTCTCAGTTCCAAACATGTTCTCAAGTTGATCATGTTGTTACTACAGAGATTGCAGCATGTTTATTTTTATCATTTTAAGTGGTATGTTATCTAAAGATTTTAATTTACTGGAGAAGCTGAGGTTTTTTAAACTCTTTTTCAATAAATGATCATCTTATCAACATTGGCCCATTATAATGACATTTACTATATTTCATTACAATAAAACTTTCAAGGAGGGGAAAAAGAAAGGACTGATGGATGCTAAGCTAAGTAAAGGTTGCAACATGCCTGTATTTCATCAGACTACAGTAAATATGAAGCAGAATTTTCTGGTGAGAAATTTTTTGGAAAAGTGAATTTCAAAATATGATTCTCTCCGTATGCATTGAATGTTTTTAATCACCAGAAACTCAGCATAATTAAAATTTAATTTACCCTGTGTAATTTCTTCTTGTAAGATCATTTTTCACATCAGCAGTAGTATTTACATTATGCCCATTTCATACCAAGGGAGACGTGCCATCTAGATTAGAGGATTATCACAGAATAATAAAAAAAAAATTATAGAAAGACATAGGTTGAAAGGGACCTTGAAAGATCATCCAGTTCTGACCCCAGTGCTGTGGGCAGGGATGTCACACACTAATAGTCATATATCAGACAGAGATCTAATTTGTTGATTCTAAACAATATAAC
>VWZF01005389.1:164460-323898 GCA_013396755.1 Sclerurus mexicanus | reverse complement strand
CGGGGGGGAAGGAACAGGAAAAAAAGTGGGTCAAGAAAGTTCCTACATGAATTTTTTAGGATAATTAGTGGGCTAGAGTTTCCTTGCAACAAGCAGGTATTTTCCAGCTGGCCATGGGCAGCAGTGATTTCAGATCCAGCATGTCTGATGAGTTTCTAATGAATTCCAAATAGTGTCTGCCCCTGATTCTTTGCAAAGAGAGAATTCTATGCTTAAACCCTGGAAGGCTCTAAGGCATGAACTCTTCCATGTCAGCTTGGAGATTTGCAAAGGGTTGCAAGAGCAGAACTTCTCAATGGGTCCAATGTAATGGCTGTCAGAACTGCTTGTTCTTCTCACCACACTTGGACACATATTCTGCAAAAACACTCAATCCACCTCAAAATGAAGCCTCTCTTATAGGGTCTCACATAAAGGATCCAAAAGTAGCTGCAGGGGATGAACCCTAGTGATTCCAGAAAGGTTATTCAGAGCATCAAAACATAGGTCATCTCAGATCCTGAGGAGCTCCCTTCAATGAGGGATGGCTAAATAAACAAGCAAAGAGATGAGAGATTTAGAAATAAATCATATTATAGTGAAAATGCCGCAAGAGCCTGTGGACCCAGTTAATTCTAATATTTATAATATTATTTCCAAAAATTTAAAGACCAGCTGGAAAGCTTTGGGAATGGACAAGTAAACCAATAAAATGAGTCTAAGTACTAATGTGAGGCCACCCAGGTTCATTTTCTCAGTCGTTACCAAAGTAAATGTGGGATGCAAAAGTAGATGTGTCTTTCCAGAACTATGTCCTGTCTCAAACAAGGATTTTCAGACACCCTTCAATGCTACCCACTGCCAGCTGTATAGCTTGGAAACTCTGGGAAGAGCATGAAGTGAGATGGAAGAAACAGCTGTACTTCTGAAGGTGGCAGAGGCTGCTGCTTCACAGGAGCAGGAAAGCAAAATGCAGATAAGCAAGACCAGCCCCTGATGGCACCTTGCTTCTGTGACAGCAGCAGATCCCAACTCTTTCCAAATTGCCCTAGGCCATGAAAGCCATCCTTTCATGGATCCACCATCCTTGCTGCATGGCAGCAGCTCCCAACTTCCCAGAGCTTTCCCACTGCACCCCGTGCACTGCAGCGTGAGAGTGAATCAGCAGGCCCTCTGCTGCAACTCAGTCTTCAAGGGTCACCTCCTTCAGGCTGTCTGGAAATTTGCTGAAGTCTGTAGGTAAGAGTACCCCCACCTAGGGCATGGCTGTGTTCCTAGAGCAAAATGAACAGAAATTCAAAAATTTGCAATTTTCCTAGCCATGTTTTTTGCAAGGATGAAAATCAGTGTGACAGTCAAAATTCAAGAGCTTTGCTCTGGCTGTACAATAAGTAGCTGCTTACTTGTGAGTTATTTAATATTGCAAATATTACTACTATGACACTGAAGGGTAATTAAATACTACAAAAGGAGAATTTGGGCTCCACTGGACAGCTCTGTCCTGACTGCCAGCAAGCCAGGGCACCAATGCAGAGCCTGGTGCTGTAACACTTGGTGCAGGGGGAATGCATACTGATCTTTAGTTATTAGGATCCCTTTGTTGGAGGACTGAGGTCTTGGCAATGGAAAACAATTTTCTGTAAGCAATGAATCCTCTCTTGGGAATTAATCTGCCCTATGTAATTATGTGTGCATTCACATGCTACTGGTGTCAGTGAAGAAGAGAAATCAACTGTTCAGTGAAACTTGGTCTGTATTCTTTGTTATGATTCTTCATCTCCTAAGGTGACAGGTATTTGATGCTTTTTTTCATCCTTCTCCTTTAAAGGTTTTCATGCATATGAAAGAAAGAGAAATAAAAAGGAGGGGGGGAGGGAAATAATCATTCAAGTGAAAATCCAAGTAAGCAAATGCATTTGGCTCTTATATACATGGAAAGTTTATTCTGGAGCCAGAGGTGGTTACTGTGACCATAATTTTACACAGACAGTTACAAGCAGTTATCTTGGTGGGTTCATACCATTTTAATGTGAAGTACTTTAGTGTTTTACTTTTTAGCATTTTTCAATAAATAAAGTAGAATGAACTCCAACAGTACGTGCTGCCAACTACTTTCCCAACCACTGCTCTTTACAGAGGATAATTTATAATAATCAAAGATAAACTGAAGCATTAGTCTTGAAGAAATATGACTTCAGGTTTAAAAGTTCATTTTATGAGGTAGATAATATTTAATATTTTTTTCAGGCCTCGTAAATTTGATTGCTTTTTCCCTAGTTCTTTAATTGTTAGAAAGGCGGAAAGTTCAGAAATCCAGTTTTGTTTTGATTCCCAGGAGTTTCTAGTCATTGCTCCATCTAGTTGCAAGATCACAGGCCAGTCTTCATAGACTCTGAGAACGTATGATTGGCCATTGCATTTGTATCAGGAAAAAGCTATTTAACACCTCTCTGTTAAGAGATAATCTGAGCATGTGGTAACTTCTCCTCCCATTCTATGAAGAGCACAGTGTCCAATCCATTTGATGCTTGTTGCTAAGAATTAGCACAATCTGAAAGAGGAGATCAGTTGTTAGTTTTTCAAAGGTAAGGTATATGTTAAACTGGTGCCAGACATAAAGCAAAGGAAACCCTTAGATGAGAGCAGGAAGACAAAGGGCAAAAGCCAGAGCTCATGTTTTCACATGCAACTTCCCACCAACTTTCCACAAAGGGTATTTGGGGGTGAGGTGTGCCCATGCACACACCCTTGCATCTGGTCTCAGTTCACTGCTTCAGAGGTATTGTGTCAGTATATGGAAAGGCAAAATATACCTCTCTGTGTGTAACTGGTGCAAATTTCATCTCATACAGTGCTGAATCACTTAGGCACCTCCTTGTACGCTACATATTTCTTTAAAATATATAGATTCAAAATACAGAATAATGAATAGCTCTGTCTTTACATGTTTTAATTAATTATTCATAAAGTATAGTTGTATTAAAAGACATCTTCCTAACCTCTTCTTGAGTGAACTCATGTGTTTTTAATGTCCTCCTAAATGATGCATTAGTACAAGGAGGGCATGAAGAGTTCAACACTTTTTTTCTGGTTAAGAAGATGCAGCAAAAAAATGAAGAGCTCATATATTTCAGATTTTCGGCTGTTTGCATTGTACTTAATCCTGAAATGTAATGTAAAACGTATAAGCCTTATATTTCAACAGAAGTGAATTTCATGGCTCAAGGTGCACAGCAGGGGGTCATTGGCTGTTAAATGGAGAACCTCGACGCCTTCTAGGGATTCCAGAATTAAAACTGCAAAACTAAAGTGCTGAACCTTACTCTTTTCTGTGCGTATCATGACCATTTTATGGTGATACGATAAGTTACCTCACAGTTAGGAACTCAAAACTAAGAGGGAAAAATAAAAGTAGGGGACAACTAACCAGCATTTCACTCTTCAGATATTAAAAAGAAAAGCAAAATCTTGAAAAATACCAATGAAAGGTCAATTCATCCCCATCACAATCTCTTCAGACTGTGAGTTGGAAATTTGTGTTCACAGGAGGTGTCTAATTCATCAGTCTTAGCAGACTGGATTTGCTGATTTTATTTTTTTGCAACTCTGCTGTGCATGAGATGACAGAATGAGTCTATCACCCTCCCTGCAGCACTGTAGATGCAGGGAGAGGGATGATAGTGGGATTACTTCTGGGGAAGACCTTGACTTCTAAACACTCCAGGGTGATGCATATTTTTGCTGCTCATTTCAATGCAACACTTTTAACATCTTGTCTCGCTTTTATTGCACAGGGTCTTTGAAATATGTCTGTTAATTGGCAACTCCAGCTTCAGGGTAACAGCACCTTAATTGTGAGCTCATTAGTGACCAAGTGGCTGTGAAACAGTGTCTACACCCTGCAAGTTTAGAAAACATCACAGCATCCTCTGAGGCTGCATGCTTCAAAGATTTTTTGCTAAAATCGAAGCCAAGACTTACACCTTTGGGACATGAGGGATGTGTTATCGTACTGTGAGAAGTAATATGATCCAGAAGAAGACTTTCTCTCTCCCCACACTAGGAGGGCAATCATTTAAAGCTTCTAGTACTTGTGACTACAAAATGGGGAAAAAAAATTGGACATTTCTCTGATTACCATAATATACTTCTACATTATCCCAACCTGACACCACTGAATGTTCACAACTTCTCGTTGATAACTGCATTAAGTCAATGGAGCTTCCCTTTGTCATTATTCCCATCTTCATTTTAGGTAGCTGTTGAGAATGTTGGCTTGTTCAAAGAGCATGAAAAGTAGAAGTGATATATTCTCTTTCCTCAGAGTTTAATGGGGAGGTGTGTGTATGTGTGCATGCATGTGTTTCTGTGCACATGAGAGCCAGGGAGGACAGGAGGGTGGAGGTGAAAGGAAGGGAGTGAGGTTATGAGGTTAGTTAGATCAACAATTAGTGACAAGCACTCTTGTGGCACCTGTGACAACCAAGATTGATCAGGTATTTCAGAGCTCAGAAATGCAAGGCATTTGGCAACCTCTGATCTCTTAATTCAATTGATTCTTTTCCAAAGGTTTTCTCAAACTGACGACCTTTCCAAACCTAATTAGATGGTAGGAATCATAAAGAGGACACTCGAGAATTTTAATAAAAGGAATCGAAATGTTTCTTCATCTTCACAACCTGGGATTTATGAGGGAATTGCACTGGCTTTGTAGCAATGTAAAATAAATAGACATTAGATGATGACAGGGAAAATAGAATTGCTGCCAAAGCTAAAAAGAGCTTGGCAAAAGAAGAAAGAACTACTAAATAGTCAGTCATTCTTTACTGTACAAACCTTTTCATAAGGCACAGAAAAGAGATATACAGAAATAATGGACCCTTGCTAAAAGATAAAAAGGACATTCTATAGCATACATTTTTCACCAGCGAGGGCTAAGATGCATCCCAGTTGCTACAAAATCTTATTGTTCTCTTTCGCCATTCAGAAAACTGATTACAACTCTCAAGGAGCATTTGCAGCCTGAACTTTTAACATCAGAAATAAATAACTGAAATAAGAGGTCAGGAAGAGAACAAAGTTGTTATGAGCATAAATACATTAAAGATGTATCAGTCAAACTCCATTCTCGTATATTTTCTTTTTAACTGTGCCTTGCTGAACTAGGCAGAGTGATTTTTCATGCAGTGAACTTCTAGTGAAATTGTGTTTCCATTCTTGGCAGTATTAAAATTATATTCATATACAAAACTTCCAATATTTCAATACTGAAAGACATTGGAGTTGGAAGAAGCCCCCTTCTTCGTGGTTTAAGATATTTCCAACATAGTTTTATCTTTTCATCATTCTGATATACTCTAGGAATTATGCTGTATAATTTCTAACAAAGAAACAGAATCACTAGAAGTACTTCATCCAAACTTATACTTCCTTTTTTCTGGCTTAAATCATAAGACAAGATGTACAAATGGTAGCAAGCATCACAAGAAAGACAATTCAAATGCAGCTTGTTCTTCTTGCAGAAAGCAGGTATTGTACTTATCACTTTGAATCTGTCCCATACACCAGTCAATTCCAAACAAAATTTAAAACACAGTAGAAGGCTCAGAGACAACTAAATACTCAGAGTTTTCATAAAAACTGTCAGTTTAGTAAAGGAGGGACCAAGTCCATAGTGTCCTTCACTGGTGGAAAGACGATCAGGCAACAGTCAGGTGCTGGACTTTCTGCCTAGGCACAGTTAGGGGGGTAGTCACTGCATATAGACTTCAGGACTAACTATAGTGTACTTGTCTGGTGGACAGAGAGGTATCACACACATTCAGAGCACTGCTTGAGTTATTGAAATGTGACACTATTTAAAGAAAAAAATACTGCAAAAAACCTTTTCATTCTATTTTTCTTTCCCCACTGCCCCTTGTGGAAATAATTTGAGGCAGTAGTATTTCATTGTTGCATTTTAACAATATATGCAAAAGACATAAATGAAGGTTTAATGCAGAGAAAAGTAGAGTCATCTTTTCTAAGGTGGGAAATGGCAAGTATAACAAAAGAAAGTGGCACTATAAGGTATGGGAACACAAATCATCATATAAACTGTGTGGGTAAAATCTAGGTGTACTGAAGGCAAAGAGATTTTGCCATGAGCTGCAGTAGATTCAGGATTTTATCTGATATAAAGATAGCAAAGCCAAAAACAAATCTCAGTGAACTAAAAGTGCATAGTTTTGAGTATTAAGCAAATTATTTTAGGTTCTTGGAAACAATCTATTTAACCATTTTAGGATTCCTACTCTGATTGTCTTTTCTTAATAATTACCTGCTTCATTCCATTATTGAAGTTGAAAAGAAAAAACATCCTTCTGAAAATGATAAAAGCTTTTCTCACATAAGACCAGAGGATTATATATGGCATGGTTTTAGAAGCAAGGACAAATGCCCAGAGTAGAGCCCAACAGCTGTTAATATAGAGGAGCTATTAAAGGGGATCTCCTGGTATTACATTTCAAGTTGTCATTTTCAGTAGTAGTGGAGGTATCTATTGATGTAATGGTCTCAGGAGACAGGAGGGCTTAAGTAGTTTTTTGAGATGTGAGGGTATTGACCTGACCTGCTCACAGCAGTTGAATTGTTGGGAATGTTGATTCATGATTTTACAAAGACCTCACTATTCTTATTCTCCAGAGTGATTATACACCTGACAAATGGTAAAAGCAACATTACTGGACCTCAGAGAGTTATTTTACTTTTAATGCATGCCATTATTAAGCCTGATAGCCTCTCTTATTGCTGTTTTGATAGCTGCCTGCTGTTTAAATGAAAGCACCACATTTCCTGACAGCTCATGCACAGGTGGCCCTAGTCTCATTCTAAATAAGTGCAGAAGTCAGTCTTGGTAAGTATGGCAGTAGGAAAGAGGTGTCGGTCCATGTCATCCAAAGTTCGAACAGAGAATTTCACCTTGTCACAGGGTGAATGAGAGCAAAGGGCCCAGGAGAAGATGCTGACAGGCGCTACCATCTCACTGGTGTGCTTGATATGCGACCATCTCTGCTGAGCCTTATGATGTCAAGAGAATCCCTCATAGCCCTTCCCTGTAAAGGCTGTTATGCCCTATATGTGTAGGAATTTAAGGTGAAAAGCACTGGCATCATTATTTATGCTGTCTTTATGCAAACCACAGCCAGAAAAATGAATTCAACTCTTGCCATAGCTGAGTTACTCTTCCCAACTATGTCAGGAAAGCCCATTTCATGTGTCCATGACATTGCAAAAATAAATAGTAGCTGGAAGGGACCAGTGCTAGGGCACAGGCTGTGTTCACATGTATGTTTCATTAGAAACATAACGGAGGTTTGGCAATGAAAAAGAAGAATTGTCCCTTGATTTGTAAATATGTACATAGGAGGTTTTAAGTATTTGGTTTTAATTTCAAGATCTCTTTGGGCTCCGCTAAAGAACCACAAAACAAGCTCTGACCTTTTGAGGACGCTTTTGGGTTAGGTAGTCTTTTCTAAGAGAGCAATGAACGCCTGGAACGCTCACTAGGAACCACTTCCTGTTGAAGATGCTCTGCCCCTTGGGAGTCCCATTCCACCACTGTGCCCTCCAGCAGCTACATTTCTGAAGAACAAGCTCTTCCTTAATGGTATTTACCCCCGCCAAATTCTCAACAGCTGGAAAAATGCAACTCACGGACAGCAATCTGAGCTCCAGAGAGGAAAGACACCCTTCTGTTGTAGTTCCCTGTTCTGGGAACCATTTACTGTTTGCTATCTGAATCACACTTCAGTGATACCAAGGATTTTCTTTTTCTACTGACACTTTAGGAACTTTGGACACCTACTTCTTCTACTTTGAATTGCTGTGCTGCTTCAGGTGATTTTTTTTAGTATTGTGGCTTTTAAGCTAAGAATATTCAAGAGGGCAGATTGCCCACTATGAAGGTCAGACAAAGATTGTGTGTGGATAAGAGAGCATTCAAATCTTCTCTGGGCACTTGTAGACTCATGGCCCCTGGAAACCTGAATCTGAGGTATTGATCCCATGAGGAAAGCCGTGGTGCCACCCCCCCTAAATGTAATTGCTCCCTGGCATTCCTTGCCTTGTTAATCCCTGCTCCCTCAAAAGTGTGGGAATGAACTGAGCTGTACAGGCTACAGGAACAAAGGAAGGTTCTTTTTCAGGTGTTTATTTAGCATCTCCCCAGCACTGTCCCACCACAAACACAGCTCTGACCTTCCCTTACCAACCTTTATTTTACAAAACAAAATCTTACTAAGCCTCTTACCTACAGCAGCCCCTACACACTAGAAAAGTTCAAGGGTGTGGCTTTGGCCCTGACTCTAATTACGGCTTAGGGTTATACGAGTTAATTATTTTCTACAGCTTTCTGCTTTTCTGGCTTGAATAAGAGCTAAAGTGGCAAAAGCTGCGGGAAAGAGAACTCATCCTCAGAGAATTTTTGGCCTAGAGAGAAACAGTAAGTACTAGAAAGACTGTGAGTAAACCTGGAGGAGTTTGCTACCAGCCTTTTGTAACAACTCTGTGGATAATTTTTTAATTTTACTTAGAATGGTTACAAATCTTGAGAAATTTCCTTGAATTCATACACGTGGCTTTGGCTTAACATTTTGTAAAAAGAAGAAATGTTTTTCCTGTGGTATTTATTTGGTGGCTGGTAGGACCAGGTGCATAATCTGTTTTACCATTCCAAACTCCACTCATAAGGAAGCAGTGGTACACCGATGTAAAAAAATTAACGAATTAATTAATTTTTACACTGATGTAAAAAAGTTAATAGAAAAAACCCTCCTAAAAACCCCTAAAACCCTATTACAAGAAGATGAGAGTTCACTCTCAAAAAGGAAAAGTAAGGTAGCATTTATGAAAAGCTTTTTTAGCAATGATTTAATTCCGATCTCAGTGAAGCTGGACATAAAACTGCTAGTGCCTTCAAAGTCTTCAAAATTAGAGCATCACTTCACGTTTTGATAATCCTGCCCCAAACATACTCCTCCTGCATAACAGTTGTACACTCACGAGCTTCACTTTAAAAACTTTGGCAAAAATATAGATGAAAGAGTCTTCTTTCCTTTCTGAGTAGTTGTATGTTGTCCTCACTGTGTGGTATCTCAGTGGTCATAGTCATTTATGAAGGTCTGACACCCATTATGAAGATCAGAGACAAAAGGAGGTTAAAGGTCTGATTTGTCAGACCTATTGTACATATGAAAATCACATCTGATTTCGAAAGAACGTCTTTCAGTGTATTTTTTCAAAGTCTAAATTATTGCAGAAGGCCATGCAGAGCAAAGAGAAGAACTCAGCCCCTCAGTCTCAGCCCTAAAGGTCTCAAGCGTCTGACCACACATATCATAGGCTCATGGCCCCAGTGAATATGGAAAAGGTCTCGGACTGCTGATGAGACTTCTATGACTGCCAGTGCTGCTGTCCACATTACCTTAGCACTTGCACTCCTCAGATGAAGCCAGGGGCCCACTGCAACAGATGGAAGGAAGAATGACAGTTCCTGCTCTGAGAGCTTGCATTTTAAACAGCCGGGTCCAACAAAGAGCAAGAAGATGGTTCACTCACGGCCATTTGGCAGGGCAGTGCTGATGCTGAATCAAAATCCAATGCCCCTCATGTGTCTAGTCCAGAGACTTACCAGTGGCCAACCCAGGCAGGTTATCTCAAGGAAGTTAGCTCCCAGCTACTGTGAAAAGATACGTTTTCACTTTTGTCTCAAGCGCTTCGAGCTTTTCAGTAAATGTAAATGTACAGAAACTGAACAACTGCAGTTCTTCAACCCATTTAGATTTGAAGCCTTGCTGTAAAACCCTTTTCCTTTGTTTTTATTCCAAAAAGACAGTAAAATAGAGTTTGCAACCGTCTTTAAAAGTTGAATACTTTAGAAGCTAAAGAAAAGCTTTTTTGCCATATCTTTCCAAAACACTTGAATCCCCCTTTTTTGATGTTGCTATTTAGCTCAAAGCGTTCCTTTTGCCAAGACACCTTGTTCTCTTTTAAGGTACGCAGGCAATTTGGCAAGGACTCCCTGTAACCCTTGTTCAAAGTGATTATTTTGCCTCCATCGAGATCAGAGGGCTTTCAGGCTGCATGAGGATCTCTTCTTGTGAGTTTCCCTTTCAGTACCTGGTCTTCTGCAGGAGTTGGTGGTCTATTGCCTTTTGTTTATTTTGAAACCAGGCTTAGGAACTGATTCTGATCTATCTGAAACTGAGGGAAAGCAGGAAAGCCACAAGGAAGAGAAGCAGTGCTTTCATAGAGAAGGATCAGAAATGTGCTAAAAATTTGATTCTCCCCAGCCTATTGGTGTATTGAGAAGTCAGAGCTCTTGTTGTGAGGTCCAAAAAAAGATCCTGAGTGAAAAGGGATTTTTTAAACACTTTCAGCTTTCCAGAGGAAGCTTAGTGAAGAGTACACAGAACCAGCTACATGAGGGTACATGTTGCAATAACCTAGCCTGGGACAGCAACTTTGCCAGGCACAAAGGGACTGCTATCCTGGTGGTGTCTGGTCAGTGGGTAGGGACTTCCAGCTCAGGACATATAACCTCTTTGGCTACACCCATATTAGTAAACCAAACATTGCCAACACATAGACATAGGTACTGTGCACAGGAATCTCTGCTGATTCATTGCTAGCATGATGCGCTACTCAGGATACCATTTAGTAAATACACTCTCATAATCTATATTGTTAGGATGTCCTGTGCTAGCTAGCATTTCTGGGCACTGTGCAAGGGGGAACAGAAGGCGGGGACTGTTCCCAGAAGTCAGGATAGATGAGTCCATTATGTTGAGAGGTAAAGAGAGTTTAGCCATATGGATATAAGCCAGTCCCTTTGCTCTCATTCGTGCTGCCTGTGCTATGTAGTAGATGTTTTCAACGTACTTAAGAAAATTTCACAGGTATAACAGCCTGGATGCTGCGAGGTAGCAATCCATTCCAATTTTGTCATTAGGTCATTACCAGTTCTTAATAAACATCGCCTTTTATATTTTAAATAGGGTCACTTTTGTTTGACAGAAAATGGTCTCCTTGGCTGCATGTAAATCTCATTACTAATAGCCAAGCTTCCTTTTTTTTTTTTTTTTTTGAAAGTATGCAGCTGTTTCGATTGTTGTTAGGCCTGCATTTGGGGATTATCACTTTTATTTCTGATTAAAATATCTACACAGTAATGTAATTGAAGCGATTGTTCCAAAGTAAATGGATTGGTTGTGGTTTTCATTATCAGGATAATCTTCCTCTCTCCCTCACACCCAAGCAGTGAAATCCTTCCCTCTCTAGCAATATAAAACCGCATCAATGTGCACAGCAGATTTTAAACAGTTTACTGCTCACTACCCATTAAACTATTTTACAAACAACAATGAAACAGGAAATAACAAAACATGCCCTTTGAATTAATACTCGGGCTAAAATACTCAGAGTTTCTCCGCAGTCCATAAACTGCTCCAGCTGTGTTCACGGTTTATGACATTTTGAGAGCCGTGCTCCTCAGCAAAATTAAAACCTTCTCCGGCTGGGGACCTGTTGCAGCTCTGTGAGCTCTGCTGTGTGGTGGAGGTGGCAGTCACACCATGTTGCTTCAGTATACCGAAACCCAAGGTAGCTCCCGGGGCTGCTGGAAAACAGACCTCCCAGCACAGGAGACATATGGAATGTTTATTTTCTCTCTGATGTAAATATAAATAAACTAGAGGAGAAGCTGATGATACTGATGCTGTGAGGATGAACCTTGCGGTGGGATGAGGCACCTCCTGGCTGGGAACGGTGGAGGACTACTGCCACCTCTTGGCTGGATCCTACACTGTCGATGTCCAGGGACTGCTCTGTTATCCAGACTACGGACATCATCGAATGTTGTCTCCTAACCTACCAAGGAAAAAAAGTATAATATCTCTTTTGTTCTGTATTTACACTGTTAAATAGCACTTGCACATGTGAACATTCATTAGTGCTTGCCAGTTTGGTTTCCCATCTACTGTGTCTGAGGCACTGCTCTAACAAGGGTGCCAAAAAACTGCTTTAAGGATCAGTATCTCACAGCAAGACCAAGCAGCAAATTCAGTTGATGTAAAGCAATCCCTCCAGCCTTTCAGTCCTGGGCTTATCCCAAGGCAATGACAGTTGTGGGGAGATTTATGTTATTTTGTTATATGATGATGGAGTCCTTCCAAAGGAATAAATTACATATCAGTGCTGCACTGATGCTAGGCAGGTAATGATAGTCTCAGAGGGGACCCAACAACATCTTGCAAACATCTGTGGTCATTTGTGTGAGTTCCAATTAACCTGTGGTGGTCTGGTAGAGGAGGAGGACTCTACCTTCAGTTCTGAAAGTTAAGGTAATTTTGAGAGGGGATGTTTCCAGACACTGGCAGGTGAACTCTTCAGGTTCTTCATTGTAAACTAAACCTTCATGGTGCTCTGTGGTGTACTGCAAGCCATGAGCAGTCGAGCTCTAATTGATTTCAGTAAATGCAGGGAAGACAGTAGGGCAAGAGCACAGTGATGCAGGCTCATTCTTTCCTGCCACCAACTCAGAGAACATCTTTGAGTCTGTTTTCGTGTATCTGCTTCAGCCTTCCCTGGTAATGAAAATCTGACCACCTCCCTAAGGACCCTTGAGAGGCACAGTCAAAGGAGTTGTAGTTATTGTCAAGTGCCTCTGTGTCCAGACAGCTCCATGCCTTGGGTCTCCAACATGCACAGGCCCTTCTGCTCAAAATCTGCTGTTTGGTTTGTGTCTGGCAGGAGAAATCCATTGACGGTTACTTAAAATGGAGGGCAAAACCAGACTGAATGTGGTCAATACTACACAACTGGAGATGCTTAAGGGTACACACTGTATATACGTGTATCAGAGTAAAACGTGATGGTGATGTGATTGCCAAAATTTGACCATATCATTCTGAATGACATCCATAACAAAGGTGTATTTTGTTCCAGGGCAGATTAATTTTGACTCCTGTTTTGCTCCATATGTGTATGCAATGTGTGTGAATATACACCCACACAGAGAAACAAGCTGAATAATGTGACTCTGCAGTGATACCTGGGATGGTTCAGCAGATCTCATAGCCATGCCATGGCATCTTTAAGTCATGTTTTAAGATGCAATTTTTTTTACCTGTACTCTTCAATAATCCCTTCAAAATTATTTCTAAGTTTATTAGGAGAACTCAACTGAATTCAGGATCAAGAACAACCACAGTGCTCTTTCTCTCCTATTTCTACGTAAAACCTTACAATTTATGAGTCTGTCCCGAGGAGATAAAGTGCTTTAGTCGCTCAGTTTGCTGATTCATGTTTATCAGTCACTCCAAACACCTTCCTGAAGAGAGCTGCAAATGGAATTAGAATTGTTTGGGTTTTTTTAAAATAAGAGAACCCATATTACTGGCCAAATACAAACTATAGAGTGGAGGTTTAAGCACTTTCCTTTTATTATTTTGGTTTTAGTTTTTCTGATAATTGGCAAAACCTTCAGGAGGGCTTTTAGTTTTGCAGGAGGACTCCAAGAGTTGTTTAGCTCTTTCTCTCCCTATGGGTAACAGTCTTTAAAAAGCTTGTGACTGTAAACAGGAAAAAAAATGATTGTGTTGGGAAATGCAATGATAGTTTGTCAGAACGAGAAAGCAAACTGTACCTGAAAAGCCCATATGTATTTCCTTCCAAAACTGCCATGAAAATTAAACTTTTCAGGATGAGAATTACTAACCAGAGTGGAAATTAAAAGGGCTGAATGTCCACAGCTTTACACGCTATAATGAAGTAGGAAAGTCTTTGCAATCTCTTTTTTTGTAGAAATAATCCTTCTTATTTCTGAAATGTTTTACGGTAGCACAATTTAATAGTAGATTTCCCTGTTTGTTTTGTATGTTTGTATAAATAAAATTTGACTTTATAAAATATTTCTGTATTGCAGTCCAACTTACAGAATAATTATAGCATTGAAAACTAAACTTTTGCAAGAACAACTCTGGGACATTGTAGAGTCACTTGGCTCTGTCTGTGTTGCTGTGAGACATCCTCATCCTTCATAGACACAGAACATGTTTAATCAATTTTTCCAATATAAATACTTTGCAATAAAGAATGAGGCCAGAATTTCATGTTTATGTGTCAGACATGGACTCACACTGTATCTTGCCAAGCTTTTGTCACATTTAAATCTATAGATAGATGATAGATAGATAGATAGATAGATAGATAGATAGATAGATAGATAGATAGATAGATAGATAGATAGATAGATAGATAGATAGATAGATAGATAGATAGATATAGAGAATACTTTAATAGTACTAATTACCTGATGAAACATTCTTATTCTCTCTGCTCAGGAGGCAGCTGTTTATATCATGTACTGTGGTGCAGGAGGGCATGCATTTCAGACTCAGGAGCAGGGTGTAATCAAGGCAGCTATAAAAACAACTTCACTTTGTAAATGTTTCTCAGGTTTAATTGAGCTCTTGACTGGCACAGTAAAATGTGATAGTGATGTGATTGACAAAATTTGACCATACTTTTCTGTATGAGATCCTGAACAAAAGTATATTTTATTTCAGGGCAGATTAATTTTGACTCCTGTTTCATTTCATCTTTGGAATTATCAAGACAACTGGGAAAAGAGCTCTGGAAAACTACAGTGTTTGTACTTTGTCTTTCAGACTCTGAACAAAAGAGTCTTCTCTGCTCAAATGTATGGTTACTTTCTCTTCATGTTTTAATAACAAAGATTTCACCCATACTCAGGGTAATGAAAGTAATGTGATGGCCTTGTCTACAAACATCATAAGGATTCTGTGATAATTTCATTTCCATAATATACTGTATTGATTAAAAAAACTTTCATCCTCTCAAACATAAAATTTTGAAAGTTTTTAGCTGCTTGAGTAAGGGATCATACCTCTAAAGCAGATATTCACTCACAGCTGCCAGTGTATACCGTCACTCTTCTAGCCTATCTGAGTAACTTTTGCTTCTTTCACTAGCAAAGGGAGTTCCTCTATACAAATACACTTAGGTACACACTCTCTTGTCTGTCTGACTCTGGTTATTAAAACCAGAATAACTTTAATTTATAGATGTGTTTTTCTGCCACTTGGAGCTTTTTCATCCCACTGAGCAGGAAATCCACAGTCGGGAGCCTCTGTGCCCAGGTGCTCCACCTGGCACTGGCGTACTGCCAGGAAGGAAACCTGGCATGGAGCAGAGGGTGTATGGATCTCACAGCAGCACCTTCCTCACTCACTGAGAAGCCTGGTCAAAAGTCTGCCGTTTGTGAATGAAGAAGGAGAAAAATACACTGAAGAGATCATTGAATTTTAATTTGCAGAGTTGTTGTCCTCATTGTTAAGGTTCAGACATTACTTGCTGTGTACCTTCTTCTTAAGTGCTTATTCTTTTTAAGTAGCACAGTTGAAGTCAGTGCTGTACAAATAGCATTTATATAATGCTTGGTAAAAGCCTACAAAGCCCTGTAAGATCAGTATTCTTATTATTGCTTCTGAGTTACAGGTGAGGGAATTAGCACAGCAAGGCTAATAGAGGAGACTTGCCATTCAGAGCTAAGTCATCTGTTGTTTTAGTCCACCTTTAACTCTCCATTGTCCAGTGACTTTAAGTAATTGTCTTTCTAGTCTCCCTGGTGAAATAATACTTATTCTCTGACTCCATTATCAGTACATGCTGATGCTTCCCTGGCAGAACAAGTAGGCCACTTTCTGCTCCCTCCATTAAGCGAAAACCCAAAATTTCCTCTCCTTCTCTGCTGACTTAGTCTCTTTGCCTTCATCCCTGAAACAACTAAAGTACGGGGGTTATTCAACAGTGTCCTAAAAAGGTATATCATGTCCTAGGTTACACTGTCCAAGCTTAGATCAACATCCAAGCCAGAAATAATAAAAGCCAAGGAAATCTTGTGGGAGAATGTTGATTGCAAAATAATTTGGGGGAGCTATGAGGGCATAGAGACACAATGTTGTTTTGGCTGTAACAAGTAATCTACCTGTGGGGAGCAGAAAGATACTGCTGGGTTTGACACTACCACTTCTTTAGCTGCTGCAAGGATACCTGAAACTGGGGTAAGTACCTCTTCTTGGCCAGTGCTGTAAATCTGCAAAGCCTAAGACACAGGACTGGGCCTCCTGAACCATCAACTGCAGTGCCTTGCTGGCACAGGCAACTACACCATGCATTAATCTATAAATAAATATACTGGAAAGATGTTGTTCTGCAGAACTCTTTCTAGAAGGCATACATACAGCAACGGAGAAATAAGGCAGCTGGTGGAAACAGTGCTCAGAAAGACCTTCTGGCTCTGACACACTAGACCTCAGGCATTCTGTGGACCAGAGTCACTGAAATAAAGTAAGACTATTTTATTTCAACTTGAAAAATATAAAAGATGGGATATTACCACTATTGCTGGTCCTGTGATATCTTTTTTATTTCAGTAAGGAAGTTTCTAGTCTTCCAAAGTTATGGGGAAAAAATGATCTGCAAAATGGAAGTATGAAAAAATTCCCTTAGCATCTCACAAAATTCCTCTGCCAGTAAAATCCTAATCTTCTTCTTTCTGAAAGATTCATTTAAGAGGAAAAAAGAGTTACAAAGAGCTGTCCCACAGTTGTAAGTATCACACTGGTACAGCTTTAGAGTAGGATGTAGCATTTCTATTGTGTTTATTTATTTTACTGGTGATAAGGACAAAGTTTTATATAACTCAATTTGGATCACTGCAATATACAGTAGTTAACATTTTTTGCTATTAAAAGGAGTGTTTCAATCACACGGAAAAGTCAATTTAATTTTTGAAGATAGTAAACTCTGTTAGTGACATGTATTTTCTATGGTCTTTGTGTTATTTATGCCTCATCTTGTGTTTTCAGCTTCTTAATTAAAGTGGAAATTGAATGCACTTGTTTTAAAAGCAAACAAAGTGGAAATGATTGATGAAAAGTAGCTGCAAGAATTGCCACTCTCTGAAGCCACTTGATTTGGCTGTCACAGATGACTTTCCAAAGGCTAAATTAGAAGGGCAAAACAAAGGAGCATTGTATGTTGAGACTGCAGATGGTAGTCTGAACCCTGGGGTCTAGGCAGATTAATTTCAGTATGAATCTATAATGCTTTAAGGATATACTGTTGCTGTATGGATAACAGTGTAAGTAGAGAATCACTGTAGATTGATTTAAAAAAATAGTAAAAATGAAACCTTGCAGGAGAGACTAAAACTCCAGATAAAACAACCCTTTCAAGGGACAGTTTGAGGGTTCTTTTCCCTTTTTTTTCCTCTTTTTTTTTTTTTTTTAATATCCCAGTTGTCTTGCTGTTTTCAGGAGCTTTGATACTTGGCCAATACTTGAGCATGCAGTAATGAAAACAAGAACTCTAAAATCCTGAGTCGTATCTTCTTGCAAATGCCTTTGAAATGTTTGAGGGCAGCATTTCTTCTTTAAGGCTCATCTATTTTACATGTTTGTGTAGAGCTGAGTGTAATTTGACTAAGTAATATTGTCTGATTGTTTAGGGGTTAGGGTCAGGGGGATATATTAGTGTGCATTGCATGGTGTTCCTCTCACTGTATCCCATCTGAGTATTACTGGAGCAAAGGGAAAGGATCAGAAATAGTATTTCAGACCTTGGCTTTCTCTGTTAAGTCTGATGAAGCAGAGAATAAATGTGGGGGGTTGCATTTATATAAATTTATATGTATTTGCATGTCTGTAATCTGACTACTGTACTTAGCTTAATAGCATTCTAAGCTGCAGGGCAGCCAATATTCTATCTTGTCTCAACAACAGATTTAAAGCCTCCTGCAAATACAAAATTCATGGACACTATATAAATACTAGACTATTATTATCTTTTTATATAGTACTGAGCCTGAGTCCATGACACTGCACAATGAATACAAATAGCAGCTCTGCTCTTAGTCATAGGTGCACCTTGTAGTAACAGTGATCTTATCTAGTAGTGACAATGTACAAGGACAACATGAACTCTCACTGTTTCCCCAGGATGGGTTGGCAGGAAATTTGAAGAAGGCTACTATGGTTCAGATTTGACGGTAAAGGACACAGGAAATATTTATTTAGAGTTAGAATTAGCACCTGCTCCTTTGGTGGTGTGGTAAGAACTGCTGAAAGGTGCCATTCAGGAAATGAGTGGGTGGAGGTTTGGGAGGTGACTGGGAGGTCTGAGAGTTGGCAAGAAGCTCTTTGCTAAGGTCCTGTTTGTGTTTGCAGGGGCACGAGCAAGTGCAAGGAAAGTGCCCAAGGATGTTGTGTCTGTACAGGCCTTCACAGGACTTAAATAAAATATTACTGACCTGAGAGGCAAGTTTACAATCCTTGTGAAAATCTCCTAGCACAACCATTTTCAGGTTTCGCATTCAGAGAAGTGGCTACCAAGGTAATTTATGATTCTCTTACATCTAGGACTGAATATTCAGTGACTCTCCCCTGGTGGTAAGGGCACGATGGACTGTTTCACCAATCTGTACTTATCAACTCTTAAAATAGTGCCTCTGGCTCTTCAACAGGAATTTTTGCTACTTTGACAAGAGGGAGCCTCTGCTGCAAGGTCCTACATCAGAGAAATTCTTGTCTCAGGAAAGGTTCCTTTGCAATAGTCCAATAAAGGATGGAAAAATTAAAAATTTGGTGCTCAGTATATATAGAGTGAGTGCAGTTTTACAAGGTCTGCTCATATTCATTTCCTTCACTGGGATCAATCTTTCCTAATTTTAGTGGGCTGCACTGTAAGTATCTAGATCTGAGCTAGTCAGGTAATCACACCTTACAGTTCTTTGAAACCCAGTTAGTTTATCAGTGGAAATCCGGAGCATCTTCCACCTGGTCTCAGACTCTATTGGCTATACTGAAGAAATCTCTATTGACTGAAAGGAGTCTCAGTGACAAGCTTAGATAATTTTTTGCATATCCCTAAAATTCAAGAAGATGAATCCCAGCCTCTGACTGCATATTCAAATTTTGAAAATAGATAGCCCCAGAGGATCTATCTGATCATTAGAAGAGAGAGGAAGCAGGACCTGTAGCGAGGGATGTTGGCTTCCCAGATTATATTCAGAACAGTTCACTACCAGATTTGACCTAGATTTGTAAATGTACCTTCACTGGGCCCATATTTTCTTTTCATATTGACAACTGGGCCTGGATAAGACATGTTCAGTACCTTGGCTTTGCAGGACTAACTTCTTCGAGACACCTGAAAAGGACTGATCCCATTTAGGAAAAAGACTCAAGCAGTTTATTCTTCCCATAACCAAGTGAGAAGAAAAGACTCAATTATGTTTCTCAAAAGCTGCATTCAGCCTGTGCCCTGGGTAGGACATCTGTGTGTTGGCCACCCTTTGAAGGACACAAGGTACTCACTTTAACCATTATGGGTTTGTTTTAAGGGAGCTTGGGTTCTGTAAACAAGACAGAGCAATGTTTTCTTCTGGCAACCCACACATTGCGCAACAGCTTCCACAGGCTCTACTAGGAGACAAACAAGTAGCCAATTAGCAAGAGAGAAAGCAAGCTCTTTCCTAACCACAAGCAGTGGTGAGTGCTGCTTCCCCAAGCACGTGGCAGTGACATGCTGGAGGGTCAGATGGGCTTGCTGAGGGAGAAATCCCCATGGAATTTTTTACCAAGCAGCTCTACTGACCAACTCTACAATAAAGCATTTGTTTTGAAGATATTCACTATCTCAGTTATTCCTGTGAGCCATTATTCTAAGAGCATAAAGACAAACTGTGCCTTATGGAGTTAGACCCAATGTGGCCCAGTGACAAACTGTGCCTTATGGAGTTAGACCCAATGTGGCCCAGTAAGGTGCTTTGGCAGTGCTTTTTTATAAGGCATTGTTTTAATTGCCATTGCCTCTCAGTGTCCATCTGCAAATGGAGAGACCGGAACTGTGCCCTCCCCGCTGTAGGTGCTCATGGACAAAGCTGCTAGAATGTGCTAGAGAATACTGCTGGCAAGAGCAACCAGAGAAGAAGGTTGTGTTGCAAGCTGCCATGTAGATAGATAACAACTCTCATTGAACATTTTTGTGTGGTTTTTTTCTGTATGTCTTCTTTAAACATCAAGTGAGCTACTCCTGCAAGTGAAACTTTGTCGTTTAGCCCGTGGACTTCTATTTCTCACTATGCCAGTTGAAGAGGTTACTGCTTCTGGCCGGTGGAGATTGCTGCTCTCTCAGCTGATAGATAAACTGCCCATATGAGGACACCCTACTGTGTTAAAGTCAAAAGGTAATGGATGGGCAAAATTTGATTATTTAAATCTGGATTTGAGCTCCTGTTCTGTCACAACAGTATCCAAGCTGAAGTATTGCCCCATGTTCAGAATAGTATTAGCTTAAAAATGGTTGTCTGGATAGCAGGGAAACAGCAGTATAGGCAGAGCAAGAGATGTGACATTTGTCTGTTACAGTAGTCAACTTTTGCCTTCAAAAATAGGAATAAGAAGTCTAATTCTGTTGCACAGATTCGGCTGTCATGGAGAAGACAAGAAGAGCCCATGCAACCACCAAGACTGAGTCAAGTCCTTAAATATATGACTCAATTTAAACTTGAGAGCTGAAAATTCAAGACTTAATTATGGATACATGCTTCTTACAACAACAACAAAAAGTTAATGGTATGTAGTGATTTCTCTTTTTTTAGTGCTTCCTTTCTTTTATTTTACTGCATAGATCCATTCTTGAAGAGAGATGGTGAAAGAGCATACAAGAAACTCTCCTCTTCTGAAACCTCCAGCAAACTACCATACACAGTTCCACTACAGCCTTGCTCCAAAACCAGATGCCAGTTATATCTTGGGGGATGATACTTGCAGCAGGTTCCCATGAACAGTAGTGCACCTCAGCTTTGACACAGGATTTCTTCAGACACTGATCGGTGTTCTCATTCAAAAAAGCACTTCCTTATAAAACTGTATATATCAGGACCATCTGGAGACCCCCACTATACTGGTGCAATAAAATATACTTTAAATTTATATTGTGACACTGTGCTTATTATAAGTTCAGTTCTTTCAACAGACGTATAAACCAATAACTTTCTTTGTGTTAAATATTCCCCAAAGAAAAGGAAATTGACCTCTTCAGGGACTTTACAGGGATTAGAAAAATGTCCTTTCAGTATCTGTTTTCCATTATTGTAATTACAGAGGGCTATGATAATCCTTTCAGCATTATTGTTTCGACATGTGCATGATTTATAGTCGGATATCTAAGTTCATTTGATGCCTATGTTGGGAGCAGCGCATTGTATCAGAGATAAAAGGAATGAAACAGACATGTAATCTGATAACTAACTTAACTTGTGAGTGGAATAGAAATGTGGTCTTATTTAACATGATTATAAATAACTGCTTAAATTTCAAGTCATCATTGGAGTGTAAATGCTCTGAGATTAATATTGTAAATAAACAATTTCACAAGAGGGTATTAATATCTGCTGATAATATTCCAGCAAAGAGACAAAGAGTTTCTACTGTGTACGCTGGCATTGGGTCCTGCTGAAAGTTTTCAGACAGGCAAAATCCTCAAGGAGATCAACAGGAAGTTCACATAAATAAACAGCATTAAAGAGCCTTAAAAACATCTCTACTGAATTAAAAGCTTTTTTTTTTTTTTTTTGGGAGGGTGGGAGGGAAAGGAGAGCTCCTACACAAGTGCTCGTGCATGCTGGCAGCATCAGCTGCATCAGTGGAGGAACAGCTTGCTCACAGAAGACATTTGCTGTTCCTGGCTCAGGGGAGGGGTTACCTACAGCAACCTCTGCCCAAAATTATTTCAAACTTATTTCAAACTAGCATGCAGTGGGATTTGTTTGTTATGATGGCAATGAATTCCTAACAGCAGTTTACCTGGAGAAGGAGAAAACCAAGTAAGATATCCCAGGTCCTCAAGAAGTTGTCATTCTGTGCAGGAGCATTATGTGGCCACATGCACATGTCTACAGCTAAGCAGGTCACCTTCAGCTCCTCTTGTAGACTGTGGTGAGATCTTGGAACTTTCATGGTCTCATACTTGGGGATGAGATGAACTGTGTCCTAAAAGGCATTATTTCCAGTGCCTGTGAAATTTGTATACAGTGATTACAGTGTCTGTGCTGGAGATGTCAAAAGGTAACCAAGATGAGACCCACTTGCAGTGCTTTATAGAAATCAGCTTTTACTTTATAATATTGGAGATGCTCTGCTTTTCCTACTTGTGTATTATATTGAGTAATGTAGTCAGTGACATGGAGATCCTTGTCAGGCTTTTAAGTGAAATACTGGAATACTAAGACAATCAGAAACATCAGTCTGCATTTATTTTAAAATGGATTTATTAAAATGTAGAAGAATATTATAGCTTCTTTCTTTATCTAGTTTCACTCAATTTAACTTAGAACTTAAATTTCTAAATTGAAATGAAGTTGCTCAGATTCTACCAAGCATTAAAAATATGTGGACTGAATGTAGTTCAAACAACACATTCAAAATTTACTAGAGTGACAAAGCTGATGCTAGAAACCCAAAGTCCTGCATGTCAGTATTATACTATCTGAGCTATTTTCTCTGAGATTTAATTTATCTTATTTTCTGTGTATTAACTGAACCATATGCTTATATGACAGCCATCATTATTGCTCCATGGGCTGGCCTAAGCCTTGGTGATAAATCTAGTCAAGTCACTAATTGGAGCTATGCTGGCTTACATCACCTGGAAAGTACAGGCTGTTATCTACCTTATCCAGGATTTGATTAAAAAAATTACTGATTGAATTATTTCCATTACAAATATTAGTTTATTTAAGTCAGAATTTTTACAGAAAGTTATAACTGGATTATGAAAAACATGGAAAATTTCTCCCTGAGGAAAATCTTATGAAAAAGAATCTTACATAATTGACAGTATTTCATTTTGATAAAGCTGTAAGAACTTGATTCACCTCGCTTCTTTGTGTATGTGACATGAAATATCCCAGTATTTTAAAACACTTGATTTACATATTGTCTCAGAGCAAAAAAGGGAATATTGCTTCTGAAAATGTTAGCTGGTCAAACCATTAGGACCTTTTTCTCTTTTCAATGCTTGGGAATAAAAGAAATTTCAGCAAAAAACAATCCAGTTTGCCACAGTAGTTCCAGTGGAGAGTCTTAAATCTGACAGCAGCTCTTTGTCCAGGTCTTACTACAAACTTCTCTCCGGTATTTGAAGTTCCCTGTGAAAAACCTTTCAAAATAGTAACTAGGGAGGAACAGAGTTGAAAGTGTATTATTTCATTCTCTTTTTCTCCCTGATGCAACACTGATACATTTTATTAAAAAAATGCACTTATCCATATGTCATGAGATCAAAAAGACATTTGAATCAACAGCTGCAATGTTCATTTCATTAAACCAAGAAGGTGATTTAATAGTTATGGCTAATCAATATATATAGATTTCTTCTGGGTTTTTTTTTCCTTTTTTTTTTTTTCAGATTGTGAACTGTGTTCTTAAAATTGGCCTGAAATCAGCTGTATATTTGACCCACAGCAGCAACAACAAACAGCACACAGCAGCTCTGACATGCTATCAGAGTAATGGATCATTTTAAAGAGCCTGGAAATGATTAAACAAGGGTGCTGCTGCATGCAGTCTTTAATTGATTGATTTGAGTTTGCGGTCAGAAAATGACTGTCAGCTACAGCTTATCTATAATTATCAGTAATCAAAACCAGACTGTTCTCTCTTCCTAATGCTATAATGCTCCTTCAGTGCTCTTGACATATGTGCAACTCAGGCATGCATCTGCAGTTGCCTAACAGTGTTAGCCTGAACGGCAACATGCTCTGATACACACTCAAGAGAAAAAGAAATGCCTTTGTACCTCTGAAATAATTGTTGTGAGTAAGGAGAAGAGAAATGGACAGGGAAAGGTCTAAGGTTTGGAATACTTTTTTCACATTGTTCTGATGACAAGGGAACAGCAGAAAAAAATTGTTTCTTTCCCCACCCTTGTTTGTGTCCTGCATGAAGAGCAATAAGAGTGTTCCTGAAGCAGGCACAAATTTTATTCCACATCTCCTCACAAACACAAGCAAAATGACCCCATTCTCTTGGACATCCCTCCTGGAGTGATTAGAAAGACATTTGCTAACCCATCTCAAGCAATGGAATGGACTATCCAGAGAGGTGGTGGAGTCACCATCACTGGAGGTGAAGAAATGACTGGACATGGCACTTAGTGCTGTGGTCTAGTTGACAAGGTGGTTCATGGTAAAAGGTGATCTCAGAGGGCTTTTCCAACTTTAATGATTCGATGATTCTAAGTCCCTGAGAATTGCTCTGAAACCTTTTTTTTGCGTTGCCTGAACAAGCAGATGCTCACTCGGCTGAAGCTACTGTGAGCTGCTATCGGTATCCCTGCTGCTTCAGAAACTGCAGTGGCTCTCCTGATGTTTTTTGTAGCCATCTTGAGATGATTGATGTATATCAGGCTGAAGCATTGAACCCACCTCTGTCGACTCCCACTGGATGCTTTTTGGGTGTAAAGAGGAGGGAAAATTCAGGTCCAACTCCTTCTGAAAAAAAAAAAAAAAAGAAACCCTGCTGAAATCACATGCAATTTATAGAATTCAAATTATCTGGGTACCTAATTCCAGAGAGGAATCAGGGTTATAAATACTAAGTGATGAAAGTTGCTACCTCATCCAGAGGTAAGAGAATTGGTCAGAAGCTGGTTAAGGTGCAGACCCATCCCTTTGCAGCCTGCCCTCCTAGGAATTGTTTCAGACAGCTTGCAACTCTGTTTGTCATTGTGAACCTTGCTATGAGACCAGCTCAAGGACTAGCTGACCATGCACTGGAAGAACAGGTACCACACCACTTACCACTGCAGTGCCCAGAATACATTTAGATTTAGCTATTCATATCTAAACTGAATTTCCTTTTCAGGACACATACAGGGACTGTGTTCTGCATAAAGTGCCTTCACAACTATGGACCAGGGAGTAACCCATCAAAATTCTAATGCTCCGTTTTGACCTCCTCTCACTGCTGACCACAGTGGGATTAATTTCCACAATGTGAAAAGCACATGAGAGTCAAGATGTGTGAAGTCAGTTTGGAAAACACAAATCCAATTTTTCTGGTATATTTCTGACTGGGTGGCAAAAAGAAGGGAAACTCAAATAAAGGGAAGGTTTCTGCTTTCCCAGCAGAAAAGGGGGGGGGGGGGAGTGAGGGAAGATGGTAGTGCTGAAAAGAGGGAAAATTAGGTTATGTTCTGCTGATGTATCTAGTGCATCCTGTCTGCTTGTGGTAACTAGCGCAAGTAATTCAGAGGAAGATGAAAGCTGAAGATAACAGACGGAAAACATAGAAAATGTATTTTCAAAAAAAGCCTATCCCTCTGGGTCTATCTTGATTTAAAAATCAGTTAGCTTTTTGTAGATGTCTAGAAAGGGTAGTCTCACTATATCTAGATGAGAAAAAAAATAGTCCTCTTCATCAGACTGGTAATGAGAGCATGTGGATACTTTCTATATGCATAAAGCAAAAAACTTATTGTATTTGTTAAGGAAGAGCTGAATAGCATTTTATTTTCAATTTTTGCATAGACTTTCATCCATCACTTTGGTGGAGATACTTAGAGAATCTATTTTTTTTCCTTAGATGTCTCTACAGGCTTTTGAGCAAACATCCCATAGGTAACATGATCTCCTGTTAGCACATGCTGGCAGAGCACTGTATGCCTGCATGCTTCTCCTCTCCAAGACACAGAGATTTTGCCTGCATTTCCCACTTTTTTATTTAAATATTGAAACTGCAGAGCACTTGCGTGATGCTTGTCTGTCAGTGTGTGACTTGTCTCACAGAATCTACCAAAGTGTTTGTGGTAAAAGATAATATGCACCCCGCTGGACAGGGGCCTGAACATCCAGAGCCAAAATGCTGGGACCAAACAGCTCTCACTGTTCAGATTGATTCACAGGCTAGAGCAGCATGCTGTAGCTCTGGGTCAGCTCTTGGATTTCTGCCAGATCTCCTGCTCCTACACCAAGTCAAATCCAACAGTGGCAGCCCCATATGCTTCTTCTCTTCTCAGAGTGGGTAAGAAAAAAAAGTAAAGCCCTAAAGCAAGCAATATGTGTGTCCCCCCTGCTTTTGTCTTGGTCACTGTAAAATGAATGGTCAATATCATCATGGCTTTGGGGTTTGTTTTTTTTTTTAGAAAATCCTGGCAGCAGAAAATACTGCAAGAAAAGGAAGGAAGAGGGGAAAGGCATATTTGTGCTTTGAAACCTGCAGAGGGAAGATCCCTGCTGTTCCATCACTTTCCTAATTTCTCAGGGAGGTGTTGCATTGCACTAGATGTAAATGCTACCCCAGAAAATGTTAATACGCTGAAGAGAAGTTGCCAATGGAAAAAAATATTTTGGCCCCCTTTGAATTTCTATCTGAAAAGTACTTCAAGGAACCAGAGTTGACAGGATGATAAATTTCTACTGCAGTTCTGATATTGAAAGTGCAAGTTGGCACTCAGTGATCTCCTTTTTTAATCTGTTCAAGATGGATTTGGAAGGGGCATATTGCCTTTGTCTTCCATGTCTTTCATAGAGAGAATGTGTAGAACCAAGCTTAAATTTCAGCCCTGGTTTTCCCAGGTGACCATGTGTATCACTGAAAAACTGACTACAATGCTGGCACATTCAGACACCTGAAATACAAACTGTGCTCTAGTGGGGTATTTTGCATGTTGCTATGAATGAAATGAGAACTGGGTCATAGGTCTGTTATACCCAGTAGCAAAACTGGAAGAAACTGAACCCGTGGAATGGCAGACGAGTAGAATTAGTGACAAGCAGAATTGCTGCAGCTTTTCAGGATGCAGCACCTGCAATTGGCTGTTAGTGTGAAGGTGAAATTGGAATAGGTTACCTTGTACTATACCAGAGCCAGATGGTACACACATTATGTCCCTATGAAGAAGGTTTTTCCATTGAAGCTGCATGTACATGTGCTGATGGTTTTTGCTGCTAGTCAACACCTGAACTAATGTGCACCAAAGGCAATGGAAATACTCCCATTGACACCAACACTGCTGGAGCAGCTCCTGGGAGTTTACATCAAATAAGGAAGTATGCACCTCCTGTGATCACTGAAGAGATGCCAGACAAGAAATAAAGGTTCATGGCTTCTTAATTTACAGCTGGAACCTGATAATTGTGTTCATCTAATCTGCCACCCTGTAAATGTAAACCACAGGATTTCTTTAAAATCTAGTTTTGATTTCAGCCTCACTCCTCAATGAGCAGTTCACTTTAACTAAGTTCACTGTAAATATCTATTTAAAGTCCTGTTTCTGGTCTGGTTTTCATGTCTCATCTTCAAACTGATTGCTTCTCTGGAGCCTAAGATTTCCTTAGGAATACTTCTTAGGTTCATTTTCCATAATGTTATTGACGAACTTTGCCCAGAATTGCCAAGACCTCAGAGACTTCTATATTACATTTTGTTTTATTTTTGTGTTTTATTGCAGGCTGTTTTCTTATATTTCTGTGTATGAAGATACAGGCTCCCACACAAAGAAACCCGCAGACCACAGTAACCTCTTGAATGGGGGGGAAAAAATTCTCCAGCTGTTATGTCCATTTTTGGAAAGTGCATACAAACTATTCATAATCCGAGTTCATCCAAAACTATTTTTGAAGTCTAGCTGTCAGCATTTTTGTCTCAGCAATATTTGCGTTCTTCACTGAAAGTCACTAAACTAGGACACTGTGGCATTAAGTTTTCAAAAAGAGGAGTTCAAAAATGTTTGTGTTTAGCAGAATGTACTTTTACAATGGAAATAAAGTTAGAGAGAGCTTATCTCCCACCCCAAGAAAAGAAGCCATGGACTCATTATATCCTTGATTTTCTTATCTCTCATTGTAAAATAAGTTCAACGACAGGTTTGGTTTTTAGTCTTTTCTATAGATGAATCTGCACATTTACTTCTTCTCTAAGTCATGTCCATAAAATACAGGATGACAGCGCATTGGCTATTGAAGGCTAATAGTTGCTATTTTAACTTCTGAACAGAGTTGATCAGACTCAGCCAAGACAACCAGAAGAAGAATGTGTATATTTGCAATGAAATTTGGACCTCCAAAAAATGTCTCTGCCTTCAAGTTCTCTGCCATTTGCTAATCCTCACCAATTCTGCATCTTGAGAGACCTCTTGGGTAAGCTACTTTATTCCCTGTGGGTCCCATTGATCCAGGATCTCTGTTACTGATACAGGAAGGTCAGCTCTCTTTAATGGTCTAGATGATGAGTGTTTAGCAATGTTGTTCAGAACTTTGGTCATAACTTGTGTTTTTAAATCATCTTTTTTTCCTCAGAGAGCCCTATACATTTTCAGGTAAGCTGTTTGTTCTGGTTTTGGCCCTGATGAATTTTAGGGAGCGTGGGCAAGACATTGTGTTATTCGATGCTATTCTTACATCATCGCCCAGGGTGGGGGAAAGGGACTCTCTCTCTCTTTCAAGAAGAAGAGTGGCCCTTTCTGGTCAGAGGAGCAAGTGTGGCAGGTGGAGGATCTCCCACTATTGTTTTTCATTGTCCCAGGCTTGGCGAGTGTTTTGCATTTAAATCACCTCCCTTTGTATGCTTTTGTTATTAATATTGTTGCTGTTACTGGTTGTTCTCTTATCTCATTGCTGTTTCCAGTAAATTGTTCCTATCTCGACCCATGATTTTTACCTTTGTGCCTCCAATTCTCAACTCAGCCCTGGAACAGAAAGCAGGAAGAGAAAGGTGAGGGGGAAGTGAGCAAGAGGCATCTGGTTTGGAAGAAACTTGGTGGGGGCGCTGAACTGGGTAGTACTATTCCTAAACCACAACACTCTTCATACCAGTAATTTTGTTATTCCATTTTCGCAGGTCAGATATATTAAGAGTAGAGGTTTTAAACTTTTAAATCAAAGATTATATGAATATATAGTGTGTTTCAAGAATTAGTGAAAATTGTTATAACAAATCTTTCATAGGTCCTTCTTTTGAGCCCTCTACATATTTTAGTCAATCAATGCCAACTGTTAACAATTATTGGTAGTCTGTTAAGAATCATTTTTCATGTAAGCCTGTATTATGTCTCCAATTCTTGTTCATTTTCTCACTGAAACTCTGAATAGTGGTAGCCATATTCTTCAGCAGAGAGTTATCAAATGTCAATTTTCAGCTCTGCTGTAGTACAAAGAGAAGTTCATAAATACTGCAGAAAACTCACTTTTCTTGAGTAATAGTATTGATTCATATTAAGTGATATTAACTATATATTCACTCATATTAAGTGAGCTAAAAAGCTTACTATTTGCACCTGATTATATGGGTATATAAATTGTAATGAGCAGTAAAATCTCAGTTCAGAGGTTTGTGAAAGGGGTCTCTTCATCCCAACTGAGCATGTTCTTACATTAGTGTCATGGTATGTTCTGATCCAACAAAGACCAAAAAAAAAAAAAAAAGAAAATTTCTAAGAAATAATATCTCTTCTTAAAATAAATCTCTGCTTCTAAACATCAAAGATTATTTTCCTATGAAATGAGACTCATGTGCTACAAACATTGTTTCACAAAGACCATAGAAAAGGTGAAAGTAGAGGTTACATGTACATTCCTGTGCATATTCAAAAACCACATCAGTCTTTTGATAAACAGTGATCCTGAGACAAAAAAATATAATACCACCTCTTTGTTAGACCAACATCAGAGGCAAACAATAAAAATGACAAAAATTTAAGCTTATAGGAAACACTTTACTACTCATACCATATAACATGGAATTCTAATAAAATCTCAGAAACAGATTCTGGTAGCAATTATAATAAAAATGAGGAACCATTATATTCTAATAGCATTCTGGTATTAGAAGATTTGTCCAACTAGCAAAAGAGGCCATGTTGGATCACCTGGAAGAGGTTCAGCTAGTTGTACAAGTTGTCATTCTGCTACTGTGATGGTTTTAACCCACTTTTGGAAAGGCAAATCTACACAGATAATGAACAAGTCTCGACAAACTATTTGATAAACCTATGGAGTACAGGAGGCTGCTTACTACCTTTGAAAAACTTTCATTTAAACTATTATAAAAATACTAAGTCCAGAAATGAAAACAGAAAATCAAGTGAGCATAACAGTGGTATTTGGGACAACAGTCTCCATATATGTATAAATACATACAGAGCGACATTAAAATCCTCTAGTCATCTTTCTCCTGTTTTATTTAAAGGCATCCATAACACAGGATCAGGTGAATACCAGTTGGTTTTCCATACAAATAAGGGATAGGCTAAAATAATTAGACATTTGGGAAGAGACTGCGGACTTTGGTTGGGCTGCCAGTAGTCAGATATATCTTTTTATTTCCTTCTTCAAAATTCAGTGCTCTGTAAAAGCTACAAAGAAGCATTGCTTTGTTAGCAGCAGGAAGCAACATAGTCAGTGCTATGGTAGGAAAGATAGTGCACTGGCTAGTTCAGAAAATGAATGTGAATTGCTTTCAGAAAGTTTATCTGTTAAATATATGTTATTCCTTCGGCAGGGACCTAGTGGAATTTATTATCATCCAACACACTGAGACTTTCTTTTCAGAAATGAGAATGAGAGAAACTGGTTAACTGCTTGCTTACTCTAGCTAGACCCTTCAAGGACATTTTATTGTTGCAAATGTTTGGCTATGGTATTGTAACCCATAATTATAAAAATTGATCTTTGCCAACGTATTAGATACTTCAAAACACAGAAGTCCAATAGTATTAGTAACTATACACAGTAGTTATATTCTGCATTGCATCTACACTGAAAAATTGTACTTTGCAGGAGAGGAACACAGAGGAACTTCAAATTACAAATAAGGAGATGGGAGCATGAAAAGACAAAGAGCTTCCAAAGAAAGAAGATAGGATAACTTTGATTGCTTGCCTTTATTTTCCCACAATTTTGTCTTCTAGTTTTATTATTCTTTGTATGTTCATATACAGTATTCCTCAAAATAGACTCATCTATATTGCTTGAATGTTCTCATTCCTCTGAACTGCACAGATAATTCAAAGAAGGAGAGAAGATAGATAATTCTATACAATATATTTTTGTTGGCAGTTTGTGCTCAAATCTATGCAATTAGGAAGAGTTCTTAAGACATTCATTTCCTGTTTTCAAGCTTTAATAAATGTATTTTTGCCTCCATTCTTCAGGGATTTTATTTCCAAGCTATGACATTTCATAGCCTAGTACAGTTGTCATTAATTAATGCCTTATTCCTCCAACAGTACTATCTGTGGAACATAATCCAGCCTAAGACAACAACATAAAATGCCTACATTATCACAAAGTGGCCTTTTATTTTCCATTTATCAACAGCTAAATCCAGTAAGATACTTACCAAAGAAAGT
This sequence comes from Sclerurus mexicanus, assembly GCA_013396755.1. NCBI lineage: Eukaryota > Metazoa > Chordata > Aves > Passeriformes > Furnariidae > Sclerurus > Sclerurus mexicanus. Next base: position 292,443 of record VWZF01005389.1, on the reverse strand, counting down.
CCAATTCAATTGCTTACAGAAAACATTCAGGTCTCTAGTGACTAACATCTGATTCCTCTTACAACTATCAAAATGCACTTAAAACATTAAGCTAGAAATTTCATTTTACCTAGGATTTGAGGCAAGATAGGCACATAAGCCATTTAAGTGCTGCAAGGATAGATATATAAGCTGCATAAATAAAAAGCTGCCACTAAGAGGTCTGATCTTTTTCTTTAAAGATAGAGAAAAAATGTACCAAACTTTTTTCAAACCCATCTCTTTGTAAACCGATGGTGAACTCCAGTTCACTTCATTTAAGGACCCAATTAATCAGGAATGTCACGTGTTCTACTGCTGAAATATTTGTTGCTAATTCAAGAAAATAATGAAACATTAAACAATGGTAAGCAATCTCAGCTCTTGAAAGCTAATAATATACTGCTCTTATTTTAGGGTTAGCCTAACTGTGAGCGTAAGAGAATTAAATGACTTCTGTATAATACCACTAGCTGTTCACTTTTTTTCAGATCCTTAAGGGCAACCCCGCTACATAAATATGCCTCCTCTACTTGTAGTAATGGAACCCAGGCCAGGGTAAGCCCAGTACTACCCAACACTTGGTTTTCTGGGCTATTTATAGAGATGATCTTTAAAGGAGCATTAATATGACCTATTTTAGAGTGACTGTGAATTTGGCCCAACTTCCTTGCCCCTCCCAGAGCTATAGTTGTTAAGGTTTCGAGTAATGGAATCCAGTAGCATGAAATGGTAAATTTATTTTCCTTAGGCGCACACACACACTCACACACATGGTCATCATAATTTCCTATGACATGTAAGAGAAGAAAACTCTCATACATAATATTCTAAAGGTTGAATATTTGGCTACCAACTTTTTCCAAAATAACTATTAAACTTGTAATCGAAAGTGTTCCAGGCCACAGGGCTGGGTGGTTAAATTACACACTGAGGGGGAGATGGGCTGTGAACACTCAATGTGAGCTTTATTCACTCCAAAAATTCTTTCATTAGAAAAACCTAAGACAGGCAGCTCAAATTTATAATAAGAGAGTGCCTTTTTTCTATTGAACTGACCATTTTGGAAACTCTAAGGGTTCCAAGCATACTATTAATTTTTTACAATGTCAGCGTGCTTTTTATAAACTGTTTGGTGTTTTGTTTTTTTTTTCTGAATTTTAACAGTCATCCATTTTGGAAATATTTTATACCCCAGAGGAAAGATTTTGCTTTCCCTGAAGTGGGGAGGGAACAGTATCATGTTTAAGCCATATGATCTATTTTTAAAAATACCATAAATATGGAACGAGCTCTTTCCAAATTGTTCACATTATAAACAGCGCCTAGCAAGGGCTGTGTTTGGTTTTGCTCCTAAAGTAGATTTCTTTCATGGATTTCCTCTGCAAGGGTGAGGGCTCAGCACTGCTTCGGCTTTGTCAGGACTGGCAGCACTATGACACAGGAGGCCATGTGGGTGGACATATCTCCATCAACCCTGTGGCTACCTCCTGTCTAAGTGATCCAGAGGCTACTGAAGCCATTTAGTGGCCTTTCCAGCACGGACAGTAAGCTTTCATCCAACCATCTGAATAGGCATACAATTAGGGTGGATGCTCCAGTATGCAGTGGGTTAGGAAGAACTGGGTCCCTTTGGGACTGACTGTGTTCACTTGGTCCCATTTTCACAGTATCACAATTGCCTGCCACCCTGAGTCACAAATAAGGTCAAGATATATCTATTGATTGTTCACTCCCTCTCTGCTACAAACTGTCTCAACCTGAAGAAAGGTAGGGAGGATATTGTTCTGAATCTGTAACTTCGAAATGTTGTGGCTTTAAAATACACTCTGCTATAGCTGAAATTAAAGTATGAGAACTGTTGTCTTTCAAAAATCACTGCATCTTTCTAGAAGTGCTTTTCCCATGTCATCCATATAATTCTATACTTTCAACCTTGAATGTTTCAAAGACAATGTTTTAACGTCATGTTACAAATAAACTACAGCTATTTCCTGTTTTTAAGGTTTTCTTTGGTGCTTTTTAAGTTGGGCTGATGGTAACCAGAATTCTTAGAAGCAGGTATGCCTGTGCCTTCCTTACTACCCCTACCACCTCCAAAACAGATGAAACGACATTCCCAGAGTGAGTAATTGCAGCACAAAGCGCACAAGCTGCAGGGAAGGACCTGCTCATCCCTGGAGGGGTTATGGTGTTGGAGAGCAGTGCAGCTTTGCCAGGCTGCCTCCAAGGGCTGCTGGGTTTTAGGCCACCCGCTCACCGGTTCCCTCTGCCCTTGCCCTCATTTAACAAGGAGACGAGGCCTCATCTTTTAAGCAGAGCTTCTTTCCAGGGTTTTTTTTTTGTTTCATTTTATTTAGAGGTGGCATATAAAAGGCACAACCTAGCAAAGGGATAGAGCTGAAGAATTCAGTAGCTCTCTGGAGAAATCAGTTACAGGCCTGGGACTTTTCTCTAGTAACCCAAAGGAATTAATCTCCTCCTTTCACATAAACAAGCCTTATGCAGAGCCTAGGTAATAACATAATTACAACCACACTTCACATACATATTACCATCTGCCCTTTTCTGTTCCGACAGCAGTTCTTCCTCAGGGTTATGTGAAAAGGAAAAAAATGATTAGCAGAGAACAAAAACATATCAGTAAAGAATAATGTGTGTTTCCTTGTTAGAGAGCCTCTGTCCTCTCCTCCGTCTTTATTCCAATACATACAGAACTATAAAACACAGAAATGTTCACAGGATATTAAGTATTAAAGTGCTGATGTCAGCAAGCCAACAAAAATGCAAAGGACAATATAGAGAAGTGTTACTGGGACTACCACTGTAAAGTATTCATTTTATGGCAAATTTTAAAGTTAACTCAAAAAAACCCAAACTCATAAATTGTTAGATCAACCAAATCATATTAGTCCCACACATTCTGCTCCATCAGAAAATATTTCTTAGCACCATCAGATGGAAACACAGCTGGGTCCTGACATATTTACAATAAGCACAACAGCCTTCATGTTTGGGCATTTTTCTTCATCACCTTCCTAACAACTTATTTCCTAATGTTCACCAGGCCCAGACAGTTCTGAAGACAAGAAAGTATTTATACATACATATATATATATGTATATAAAATATGCAAAGAGTTATTCAATCAGTAACCTTCATCTTCATACTCAAACATTTCTTTTAGTTTAATTTACCAGCTACATTTGTCTCTTGTTCCTAGGGAAATGGCAAAATCTCTGTTTGCCTTTGGTGTCACAAGTTGTTTACCATTAATCTAAACTTTGCATGATGTCACTGATAGTGCATTGGCCTCAGCAGGCGTGTCACCAGGCATTCTCACTAAGGAGTTTGTGCATGTGACCCTATGTGAATGTGTGTGTATAAATATGTGTGAGACAGAGACAGAAAACGTGCATGCAGTCTTTTCAGAGCAAGCAAACTGGGAATCCTGATGTTTTTAATCCCTGAAGTGTGTACAGCGCACAAGGAGTGACCTGTGGGTGAGCTGATGTAGAAACAGTGCATTCCTCACTCTTTCCTAGGCAAATCCTGCCAAAAACCTTAGTAAATGGTGCAGAACATTTTTTTTTTCAATTGGCCCCCAAGGAGTCACAAGTAAGAAACAGAGAGACAAAGGAAGGTAGAAAGAAAGCATCTATACACCGCATGTTCAAAAGTGCATTTATGAAAAATAAAAGTGGAAGGAGGGTGGGGGAAGAGAGGTTTACACTTTGGTCATTTTATCCCTTGAGTGCCATTAAATGTTCCAGGCTATGTGTATCTGGGAACATGCCAGGTGTTTCATGTCCTTTCCATGGTGTTGCTGAACATTCCTGCTAATGGCCAGATCCTCTCAGACCTAAACCTCCTGACTCTTCCAGGTAAGAAATAACATTCAAGAAGGTGTTAGTGATGTGGGCTGAGCAGAAGTACTGCAACACAGGACCTGTGCAGAATGGGCTCTCCCCTCTGCTTACATTTGAAGAAGAGAAAGATTTTGGTTTCTATGGAAGTTGAGTGGCCTGTTCCTCAAATGCAACAGTCTGGTTTTAATCTTGCCAGGAGCTCATTGCTCCTGCACCCAAAGGAAGACCATGAAGATCAAGTGGCATTAGTCTGGATGGGGAAGATTGCAAGATCAGCTCCTGCTGTACAGCACACACATCCTCAGCATCGGTTTTCTTTCTTACAGGGGGTCATGTGGACCATGAAGAACACTACCAATGTTTCCACAGTGATTTATGTCTTAGACTCAGCATACTCTTTGAAGGTCTAAAGGAAAAACATACTCTATGAAGAAACAAAAGTGGATATTGACCTGCTGACTGACCATCTGACTAAAGCCAGATTACCTCTGAAAAATTTTTGTGTTTGAGCTCCTTGGGTCTATGTTGCTCACTTATCATAATCTCTCTTGTTTAATGCAGGGAAAGCATATTGCAGTCAGTCTGCATGGTAAAGACAAATGCAGTTCTTTCCTAAGGAAGAGCTGAACATGACAATTCCTGAACCCATAGCAAACACATTTCTGCTACATACATTTCAAAATATATTGCAATGGTCTTGTTGCTTCCCCTAAACTGCTGGACACAGTTCACTTAATGACCTCTCTTCATAGACAGTGCTTAATGTTTCCTGATGAGCCAGCTTTTCCCTGTTGCTTTGACTGTAGTGGGTTAAGTTTTAAATTTACCCTTAATGTTACTACTGTAACAAATGGTCCATGAGACTGACATCTTCTGGATATTAAGACATGTAAAACACCCTCTTTTCACTTGTCAGTGTTGGGCATGTTTTCCCAAGAAATAAGGAAAATACTTGCTCAGCACTTTTGTCTCTAACCAAGGTTTGTCCACAGAGGGAAAGAATTGGAGTCTATGTTTTTAATTGCAAATACATACCATGCTTTCAAATTACTTGGTAATAAATTTCACTGTTATGGTCATTTTCTTGCTTTCACTTTTCTCAGCAGGAGACAAATACAGTCTTCTTTGTTCCTAAGAAACTAAGGATCTTTGGTGTTCCTGTGTTTATCCTCAATATCTAGGACTTTGCAGAAGTTCTTTTCCTATATAATGATACTGCATTTCAAGAATAATCACTTGGAAAAGACACTGAGTGAATGACAAACACCCAAGCAAATGGAAGAGACCATGATTCTGCCCAAACTTTCCCTTACCTCCTTCAGCCCCCACAATAGCAAATACTCCACTAAACCCCAGCATGAAGCATATGTGAAAGCAATAACTTGCTCTGGAGAATCAATGTCTTTATGCTACCCTTTAAAATATTTCAGATACATCAGTCAAACAAATAATGTAAGTCTAAATTAAACAAGTTGGATGAAGTCTAGAGAAGCTCAGTGGTTCTGGAAGTGGTGGAATAACTTTTCCTATTAGACAGCAAAAAATTAAAAGAAAAAAAGCATCAAATCTAACCGGGGCAGTGGGATAATGTTATTTACAGAACATAGCTGGGTTTTTTAAATACTCTCCAAACTGATTTTTAGTTTAATGCACTGCTGCTCTTTCAATTAGACACACATTTAGTGGAAGGAATTGACATACCAGCATTTAGGAGCCAAAAAGAGAAATAACATTTAAGTAGCTAATTAGAATAGTGTCACACAGACCCACAGCAGCACAGGTAGGACAATATCACTGCTGAAGCAAACACAGCCTTTTGTCCCACCTCCACCAGTCCTTATTCACAGTGATACCTATAATTATAATTATTCTGTAGTGTTTGATGATGCCATCCATATACTTTAGCCCCTCAAACAGCATATCTGCTGCTTCTTGGTTTCCTCTCAAGACCTTGAGCTAAGTTATGTAGTGTCCTTGGAAGCAATTACTTGTCTCCAGTCACTTTCTGCTGATGTCTAAAGTAAGAAATTAAAAATAAAAAAAAAAGTATCCCTGGTACCACGTGTGCGATGACCCCACACAGATGCTGGCAAGTGTAAGCAAACTAAACATGCTCTTCAATGGTGCCACGTGCAGGTTGTATGGCATGTCATGCAAAGGCTCCAGCAGGAGTTTGCAGTTGGAGTAAAAGTAAAAAGAAGAAGTTGAAAGATAAGAAAAAAGTAGTTCTGTTCATATCCAGTTGCAGTAGTATTTGAAAATACAGACTGCAATAACAGCTTATAGTAAATCATAAAATGATTTGGGTTTGGAGACCTTTGGGTTCGACAGGACCTTAAAGATCATCTGGTTCCAATCCCCTACCGTGAGCAGAGACATCTTCCACTAGACCAGGTTGCTCAGAGCTCCATCCACCCTGGCCTTGAATGCTTCCAGGTATTGGGCATCCACGACTTCTCTGGGCAACCAGTTCCTGTGCCTCACCATTCTCACAGTAAGAGTTTCGTCCTAATACCTGCCGGCAGAACTGTTGCCATCATTCCCCAAGATATTTTGAAAGCCGAGGGTGGTCTTGTTAAATCACAGGTCTGGAAATCAGAAAATGCCAAAACTTCCCTCTGGTGCTCAGCAAGTGCTTTAACCTTTCAGCTCCTTTAACCTTCCAACTTTCACACAGATAAAATAACTAACCCATTTTAGCCAGCCTGTCCTCAGACTCTTCTAAAAGGGATTTCTGAGGCATGTTGGTCATGTGCTTTGAGGACTAGCACAGAAATGTTCCAGTGGGAAGTGCCATAATTAGTAAAACTGAACATTTTTTCTTTTTGTGAGGCTTTCTGTGAGTTGCCTGATGGTCCCATTCTGTAACACTTCAGTGAGAATTTCACCTACATTAAACATGTATGATCAGGTCAGATGCAACTCTCATTTACTAAATGCTGAGCACCACTGATGTAAATTCATACAAAATACAATAAGGGGAATATTTTAAATCTCAAGGAATATACCAAAAAGAAAACGGGTTTTGTGTTAGAAAATGTGTATTAGCTAAACTTTACGTTTGAAATGCTGGTCTCCTGTGAACTCAAGTATATATTTTCCGTATGTCCATGTATTGGAAGTTTCATAAAATGCTGAGCACGTATATTTAAAATAGCTCTGACAGTGTATTAAAAAGCTCTAAAATATTATGACATGGCCAACTTCCATGTTTTTTAAAATCCATGACATGACACAATATATTTTATGTGTGGAAATATACATCATAAATATTGGCCAATGTCATAATATTTTTAATGTTTTATATGTTGTCAAATCTGCTTTAAACACACTATGTGTGCTATACATTTACTGAAACATAACTCAGAGAGATGCAGGAAATCAACTTTATTCTTTTTCCATGTGGGTTTATTATATATTTTATGATTTTGTTGCTTCTTACTGTACAAAGCTGGGGTTTTTTTCTTTTTTCCTTCTTTCTCTGCCTTCTTTCTTTTCTGCTTGCTTGTTTGCTTCTTTGGTTACTTTCTTTTTGTTCCTTCTCTGCTTTTGCTTAGTTTCTTTTGTTTTGTTTCTTGCTTGCTTGCTTGCTTTTTCCTCTACTTCTCTTCAAAAAGGCAAATGTTGCTTGATAAACAAGAACAGACTTTTTAGTTTTCTGTTGTTCACTTTTCTCTTAGCTATGCCTCTGAACCAAGTAACTCCAAGTCCTGTACAAGTATGACTCTGTTAACCTTGTCTAACCACTTTAAAACCAAGTCACTGCCTTTACCAAAGCTGCTGCACTGTCAGAGTTTCGACCGTCTCAGCCCAGCCATGGGGCCACAGCTCTGCCACAGCACATTTACTCAAACCCTGGGACAAGGCAAGAACAAGCAAAGCAACTGAAATCATGCAAGACTAAAACACATTTTTCTTTCTGAGTCAATATTGTTGCAATAAAACCCTACAAGGCAGGGTAAAAGTTCAGCACCTCAAAGGTGTCCTGTCCCCAGGCTGGTGGTTGTCACCTCCCTGGCTTCTAAGAGGCCTGGCCAGTTTTGGTGTGGACTGGCCAGGAGCTGTCACAGCCACTGTCAGATGACTCCCGCTGACATGAGTGGGCACTACAGTGTTAAACATAGTGCCCATGTTTCCTGGTGGGTGGACCAGAACCTTCATTCATTTCAGTGGTCCAGACATGACTGAACACTTGTCCACCCCTCAGCAGCACAATCTCCCACATCCAAAGGCAAAATAATAGTGCAGAGGGGAAGAGTTTCATTGCCATGCAATGCTATGAGATGAATTTCTTAAGATAACACAAAAGAACCACTTTCTTACAGATGTAAACTGAAATCCCGGCCCCAGAGGTAGACGAAAATCTTCAGAGTTCAGAAGGCAAAAGGCTTTACCTCTAGACTTCTTCCTTATCAGACATGCTCATGAGTTTCTACTGCAAACACCTTCATTAAAAAATGCCTAGTTATGACAAGAGGGAGCAATAAGTAGGTTATAGACATGACTTTTTGAAAATGTTTTAGTAGAAAAAGAATATATAATTAATGATGTTCTTAGGAGTGGTACAGTAGTTGACAAAAAAAAAAAAAGAAAGAAGAAACAAACCACAAAAAGAATAAACAAAGAACTCAAAATATTTGAAAATGTTGTTTCACAGTTTTTATTTTATTTTTTCAGGTTTTTCCCTTTCCTTTTCCTATTCTTCCTCCATTTTCCCTTTAGGAATGGAAGGGAAGCTTAATTAAAGCAAGTTGTACTGCAAGCAGCAGAGCTAATAAAACCTTGTTTCCTGCGGGTTTTCGTCCTATATCCCCTGCTGTGATAACCTTAGCTCCATTCTCGTATCCTCTATATAACTGCCCTTGCAGGTCCACAAAACAACCCCCGTAATTCCCACAGTCCCCACAGATCCCCACCATGTTCTTAAAATCCACACGCTACACATGTGCTATCATGTCCCCAGTTACTTCCTAAACCACTGGCTTTGTCAGAAGTTGTAACAACTTCATTATCCTTGTGACTGGCACCAAGCCAGATTGCTCACGTGTCTTAAAAGTCAGGATTTAATCTTCACTCCAGTATCTTGCATTAATCTTAGTGTAGCCTTATAATGTTAGACATGCAAAAGAAACATGAGAAACTACTAACGTGAATGAAAATATAGGAAATGCATTCCAGAGTAGCACTTCATAAGAGTTCACATCTAACTCGGACCTGTTAAATATTTTACTGTGAAAAAGTGTTGCAACTGCATTGGCACAGGCAGCCCAGCTTGATCCAGGCCATGGACCTGCGGTATAAATTACCACTGGGTTCCCTGACAGGGTGAGGAAACATGGAAACCAAAGCCTGGGAATTCAGTAGGTGGGCATCAGGCAATAAATCAGTAAATAAATATTTCAAAAAGAAAAGTGCTTGTGTCTGCAGAAGCAATAACCCAGCGCTGAAAATCCCCTGTGCTCTGTGCCTGAAGGGTACAGTGAGACTCTTGGCAGCACCAAGATATGGATCAGACTGTGAGTTTTTTTGTCCCAGTCAGGGGCATTTAAGATGCTGCTGGGTTGCCTGGGTGGAGTCCCATACACTGCCCCTTGCTTTTGTTTTGGAAGCACATGCAGCCATGCAGCATCAACCCAACCTCATCAGGATGGCTTTCCCTTGGGAATGGAAATGATTTTATGCATTCCAACTTCAAACAGATGGCATAAGCTGTGAGCCTGAATGCAGATGTTCAGTCCTTTCTAGAAACCCAGCCCTTTTCAAGTGCTTCTCCTTGGTCATCCAAAAAACAGAGACACTGGCAGGTATCAATCACATGTGAAACATTCTGGGTGGGAAGGAAGGTGCCTGAACAGGATGAGTCTTAACATCTGAAGTGTGGCCATAAGCAAGTCAATGCAGGCAGGCTCTGCAAATGCTCTGAGCTGATGTGAGCTCTTCCACTCCACGTGCATTTGAAGGCAGCTCAGACCATATAAATCCCATTGATATAGAGCCCACAGGCCCTGCAGACAGGCAGAGGACATATAGGTTGGCACTGGTGAGTTTTTCTAGTGCTCAGAAGCGTAGTAAGGATGAGCTCACATCTTTCTCCGAAAGCCCTCATAGTCATCCCATATGAAACAGCCTTCTCCAAGCATAACAGAGCTCCTTCCACCACTAAGCAAAGGGCCAATGAGGGACCTTGAGTAAAGCTGTTGCCAAAATATATCTGTGGAGTGCTTTCCAGCCTTAACTGACCTTATACAGTTGGCCATGCAGCAGATGCTGGCTCAGGAGTAAAACTCAGTTCCATCTTCACGGCTGTGAACAGCATTAAGTGTCATCTCCGTGTAACACACACAATTTCCAGCATTCGTGCTTTAACTAATGAATCCCAGCACCTGCAGTGCTTCCTGCCTAACTCCTGGCTAGCCTGTAAGGGAGGTAACAAATACCTATTTTGAAGGTGAAAATGTAAAGAAAAAAGGAAGTTGCTTTTGACTAATGCAACTGAGCCAATCAAATCAGAATATAGGTCCTCACTGCTCACCTTCTTTCCACTGAACTACCTGACTCCACTTTATGTTTTTGAGATACCTCTTCACGAGCCAAAAGTTACTCCAGTCAAGCTAGAAGAGCAACGTCTGCATAGCAAATGAGTGAGAGAGCACATTTGTTAATGCATTTCCCCTCTTCTGTCAGGACCACAATCTTACAATGTGGGACAGTAATTCTGAAACGGGATGGGAGAAAGAAAATATGGGAACAGTTTTATTTTGGGAGGTGGAAAAAGGGAAGAATAAATGAGAGGAAATTTAAGAAATACTAAACCTAAACGTAATCACTTGATGTTTAGAGGAGACGTTAAAAACAGCAGAAAAGATGGTTTTGCTGAAAACAGCAAGCTAAGATAGTACATGAAGCAAACTGAGTGCCACCAGCTAACAGCATGAATGAATTCTGAAAATATTTGTGGGATCTCCTACAATGCTTATCAGTCATCGTTAAGCCATCCAAGGCAAATATCCAGAAATAACAAAGGGAAGCGAAATGTTGTTTGATTTTTTTTTCAGGAGGAACACTGCCATGAGCCTTGCTAGGAATTCATTTCTTTTCTTTAGGGAAAAGCAAAATTTTCGTATTTCTAAGAGATGATTCTTGGTTCAGACATTTTGTATTGTGTAGGTTAGCTGAAGACACTTGGATTTGAAACATAATTCATTTTTCTGTAAGTAGCATTCTAGCTAAAAATGGTTCCCCTTTTTACAAAAACAGACATGGAGAATGTTTCCGTGTTCTCTATTAATTAAATCCGTGGACAGACAATGGTGAACAACGTATAGTACAACACTTTTTAAAGGGTGAGTTCTCCCAGTATAACAGCCTGGTATAACAATAAAGAGAGACAACATAAAGATGGAAAACAACAACTTATGCATCATGGAGTAGAAGGAGGGAAACTGTCACCCGTTAGAGCATCAGAGGGGCATCTTGCTCCCCACAGGATAAATACACCATTCAGCTCAGAGAGCAAAACAGGGGAAAACCACAGAACCTGGATAATAGCACTTGAAAAGAGAGGAAGTGCAAATAATCTGGGTGCACAGTTCAGAGGTTTGATTCCTTCAGGAACAATTACTGCTGCAGTGAGAGCAAGAGTGCAGGGAAAGGGACAAGAGAGGGACTGCCAAAAATAACCCTGTGTAAGCTGCAGAAGCAGTGATTGAAAAAACAGAGGCAGTGTTCTAACATACAGCCATGTGTATGAATCTCAAACAGAACAGTGAGTGCTGACTTCAAACTGCAGCGCTTTTCATGAAGGGAGAGAAACCCCACTACCTCATAGTTCTAGTATAACTATACTTCCACTCGCCACATCTTATATCCTGCTGTAATTGTGTCCCAGTGAGCCATGCCCATACTGCATATGTACTTCCCAGCCTACCCATATGCTTCTTAAGTGGTGAGCTCATCTAAATCATCCCTCTCATTTACCTCCTACAGAAACTATTCATGGCCAGTCTATTTCTATTCTGACCAGATCGTTGATGCTCCACAGGACTTTGTGGAGCCAACCCTACCAAGATAATTGTCAGATTTAGAATTGGTTAAGAAAAGCTCTTCCCAAAAATATTTATTTGGTTAAAAGAATCAGAGAGATTTTGAAATTCTTTTGAACAGCAGGTGATTGTTTTTACCAACATGTGCCCTCAACTCTTATGATATCTTTTTATATAGCTGTAGACACCAGGCACATTAACCTCTCTGAGGCCATACTAGTTTTAATCCATATCAAGCTGACAAGCAGACATGAAGGTGAACTCAAGATCTCTTAAAAGTCATGTACAAGCTCATTCGTGTCCAGAAGTACTAAGCACACACAGTGGAGGAACAAATCCTCAAAGGTGATCAAGACCAAATTTCCAAGAGCTCTTTTTCCACAGCAGTATTCAGATTTTCAAAACATTTTCTAGGTGTTTAAATAGTAGGCTGTACTTTTATACAACATCAGTCCAAGTGACTGCGGTCATTTGACAGTGTGGCCACTCATTTAAATATCCAAAGAAGCACAAGGCCCTTATGAAAAATCACATTTGAAGTGAGCTGGTTCAGAACACTTGAGAATTGGGTATGAAAAGATGAGAGGCTCAACTCCTTCAAACACAACATGTTCAGAGGTGATTACTAACATAATTCAAAGTGTCTCTCATTCAAAGTAGTATGTATGTCTGCATTCAGGATTTTCCCAGAAGTTTGGTTTTGATGGAAGACATCAGCATTTTGCCTGGATCTGTGAAAGGTGTAAGTAGAATTAATTGACACTGTCAAAATTTTAAAGGCAGCATGAGTTTTAATGAAGGGGGGTTGGAATAGAAAGTTTTGTTCTCATATGGACTTGTCCTCATATGGCACCTGTCATCATATGAGCTGGAACAGAGCTCCAGCTTTCTGTTGCTTCTGTTCCTTTCCTTGGAAAGAAAAAGGAAAAAGAGACAATCAGATATGTCACCACACAGTGTTTTGGATGGGGAAGATACCAACAGATAGTATCTAATAAAGTTTGGTTTTTTTTAAATGGAGTGGTAGGTAGGTTTTGAAGGTTGTTCTAAAAGAGTGAAACATACTGTTTGGAGTGGCCCAATGGGACATAGCTGTGAACCGTGGAACAAATGCACAGGAAGGAAAATTCAAGATAACTGTTGGGAAAAGCTTCCTAATGGTGTGATACACAGCCTAATACTGTGGAATAATCTTCTAAGAGAAGAAGCGGTAGCCCAGCTGAATGTGTAATTTTAAAATTAGACTGTAGGAAACAATTCAGCATTGGCAAGGGGAATGGACAAGATGACCTCATCAGCCTTTTCCATCTCAGATTTCTATGGTTCTGAGGGCAGAGAGCAATAAAAACCACTGCACAGAGTCAATCCCAGAGAGTTGCAATGGGATAAATGGGACTGGCTATCAAAAGATATAGATTGCAAGAAGAGCTGTGAATGAGGAAAGGTGAATGAGGAGAATGGAGACTGAAAGGCAATGACAGGAAAAATCCTGGACAAGGAATACAAAAATGGAACAGACGAGGTTCAAATAGATAAAAGGCAGCAGAGCCTATGAGCCTATGAGCCTATGAGATAGGGAGTCTTGGCAATTTTATTTGGAACGCATTTTCACTTAGCAAGTGCCAGGTGTGCACAGCTCTCGGTAAGAGCCATCAAGTGTCAGGACAAGGCCATTTTTAATACTAAGAGATTATGTAGGAATTTAAGGATGATGCCCAGGTAATTGGAAATGCAGAGATATGGGTGCTGTTCTTTTGCTTCTCAACCATGCACACTCTGCTGGGCTCACTAGCATTTGCAACAACAAAGGAAGCCCCCACTCAATTGGCTGGAGGGTTCAGGCTGTGTGGATTTGTCTTCTGAGCCAATATCATCATGAATTATTTTCTCAGCCAGTACTGACAATTAAGCACATCCAGTTCTCTTTGCTCATAGCAAGTACAAACCTCGTTCTTTAGTATCTATTAAAGAATAAAGCACTGCTAGAAAGCATAACATTCAGAATTCACCTTGATAGAACCCAGGTTACTATCTATACAATTATTTTCCATTGGGAAGCTGAAAATAATAGACACCAGCTTTATAACCAGTACAAATGTTCAAATTTTCATTGTGAAGCTGAAGATGTAATATATTTTTACCATCTTGAGAAGGTTTGGGAGTGATCTGTCCCTGTTTTGTTGAAAGTGGATTTATGGCTGGTAATTATTCAAACCCATTTTCAGGCAGCTCCCAGACTGTATTTGTGAGGTGTCCTGTATCATATGTCCTGAGGTATTATTCCTGCTTGTTGACTGGATGCCTGGAACTCCTTGAACAGTGGTATAGCAAATGGTATGCCACAGACTCCATTGTTCAAAATTCATGAAAATTACGAAATGCATAGATATTTTCATGAATACATAGTGAGTTTTGGAATATTTGCAGAAAAATACTGTGAACCTCCCCATTACTGACAGACACAAAGAAGCTAATAAAATGTGAATAATTTATACATTGACCAATTTCTTCAACCAGTTTCAAGACATAAAAACAATAGTGTATAATGGCCTAAAGCTGTCATGTGATTCAATTAAGAACTTAAAAGTGAGTTATAAAATTTCTATAGTAGTGATGCCATCATAGTTGATAGAGTGCCTGTTGAAACTGTAAAAAATAAAAGTCACTGTTCTCTGTAGAAGAAAGAGTTCCATATTCTTTTAGGCAACTTGGTGAAAGTATATGGGAAGGGTCATATTATCCAAAATAAGAAATAGGAAGTCAGTTCTCAGCAGAAGTGTGGAAAGAAACTTAATTCAGGGAGAGGTGCCTTTACTGTATTTATTTTTTGTTCCTTTCTATAAGTACCATGATATTAGTTGCAGTTGCAGATATTCACTCCCAAAGGAAAACAAGAAAGAACACCTTATTTAAAGCATACATTATGAAATACTGTCATACATATAAAAATATAATAAATTCTGTAGTAGAATATATTAGAGATTTTTTGTAATGTATTTTTTCTATCATAGACTTCAGTATAATATATTAGCAAATTCACCCAGTATTAAATAGCTGTTAAGGTGTGATTTATTCTTTCCTAAGCTCTTGATCATCATATATTATCAGGTTGCTATTTATTATTAGTTTTTCTGATTGTCATTATGAACACACTTTATTGGATAGCATAAATACAGATAAAAGCTGCACAGCATTATATAATGAAGTCAGATAAGGTCTCTTCAGCAACTTTTAAACATAACCATTGAAACATTATTTTAGAATCCTTCCCTCAAATAAGTAATTTTGAGGGCACCTGAAGGAGGGAAAGTTTCTACCATCAGCAAAACTTAGAATATCTTAAAATGCATTCTAAAATCTATGTAATAAAGCAGGATATCAGCAGGCTGAAAATTGAAAAGAGGAGTTACAAATGGACCTGAAAAATATATGTTATTGTAGAACATTGAATGACTGAGGAAAAAGGCACAGTATAGAAAAGCAAAACCAAGGGTATTAAGTGCAAGAAGAGAACACATGTTAAGTGGTGACTGGAGTTCAAAGAGCTTTTTCCTTGGTTTTATATATCATTTCATAAAAGTATGTATGTTTTTCTTATATAGCATTTCTAAAAAAAAAAATCAATATTATCATAATAAGCCATCTTGAAATACTTCCTAGGTGAGTATAAAAATGTATTAATTTCACTGTTGGGGTGCACAGCAAACAGAAGCTTAATTGTTTTCCAGAAGTTCCTTGAGCTCTGATTTTCTAGAGTGTTGCCTCTCCCTTATGTCCATTGCCTGTAGTATGATGAGTCTTGAGAATAAAAGTGCTTGCTGCAATACTTATGTTTTACTTGAACTGAGATTTTTCTAACACGACACAGGTAAAGTTGCAATGCCACTGTTTAATTATTAAACAGTATTTAATAATTACAGTTACATTTCAGCATAGTTATTGCCAGAGAGAATAACTTTAGTGGTCTAAACCTAATGTCTAAACAGACATCCTGAAACCATAAGGTTTGAATATTGTCAGAACAGAGAAAGTTCTCCATCCTTCTATGGCAGCTTTGTTTTACTACAAGGCAGTTTACTGAACAGGGGACTTCAAGCTGTGTCCTTAGAACCCAGAACAAATGTCAAAGTTCAAAGTCCAGTGTTGGTTTCCATGAGCCCAAAAGACTGTTCCAGTGTTATGGGCCAAGGTTACACATTGATCCACTGCTGGGTTTTATGCTGTTCATTTTCTGTCATTTGCTGCAGGGATGGATGTGTGACAGCACCGCTGTACCGTGGAAAGTAAAGCACTGTGGAACCTTTACGATGAAAACTGCTACACTGATGTTGGTCGTAGTTGTCATTAACACACATGTGAGCCACTTTGAATGTGTTCTGTCCAGACCACAGTGAGATCTGCTAAAGACTAATCAATTGACATACAATTTATAATCCTGTTCTCAACTCACTCAGTAGTACTTGGGGACTGTTTAGTACCTCATGCATTTAATGCTCCAGTCCTGTGGTGATATTGCCTATTATCATGATTCAACACTGACTAATACCCTGCTATTCCTGGCAATATCAGCTATTAGTCAAAAGAGAGAAAGGATTGAAAACATATCTGGGGCATTCACTGCTAAATAGAATCTGAAGGTAAATATTCTTACATACTTTATATACTTTAAAAAACCCTTTCTGGCTAAAAGTATATTTTGGCCCAGTGAGGATATCGTCTATGCACCCATACACAGACAATCTGTACAGATGAGCCAACAGAATAATAC
This sequence comes from Sclerurus mexicanus, assembly GCA_013396755.1. NCBI lineage: Eukaryota > Metazoa > Chordata > Aves > Passeriformes > Furnariidae > Sclerurus > Sclerurus mexicanus. Next base: position 275,746 of record VWZF01005389.1, on the reverse strand, counting down.
AAAGAAGAATATGTCTGTGTATATGCTTGTATGCATGTATACGTACACAATGCCCATAATGCAAATGTCATCAGGAGTATATTCTAAGTGCTTCACAAGCTGCATGTTCCTTGGTCAGTACATGAGGTGCTGAAACACTCCCTCGGGTGAAAAGCAGCAGACATTCTGCACCAGCCGTGCTACACAGCTGTGTTTGTGGAAGGGGAAGTGAAGTCTTCCAAATTAAACTCTTGTAAAATTTAGATAGGCAAAATTCAACTACCAGAATGGGACTTGGCTGGCATTCTGAGACCTTAATCCTTACTCTTGCAAAAGGTCCCATGTGACCTCTACAACCACAAATGGTGTGTATCTGGTTTTACATCTCATTCAGGAGACAGTAACATCTGCATCCCAGCAGAGGCATTCACCTTGCTCTACCACAAGAGCTTTAGCAATATTCTTTGCTATTTTGACTGTTACTTCTAACTCCAAGGCTGTGTTTTTGCCTTGATCTCCAGTCTATCCACCATTCACCTCACTTGTCACCCCTGATGTCTTGAGAAAGTCCAAACAGGCACAAGGCTACAACTGGGCTATTATAGGAGGACTTTATAAGGAACAGGACAGGAGAGAAGACCTGACATCAGCTTTTACATGGTGGTAATAGTTCTCATCACACAGGGCTGAGTCAGAAAAACAAGCTTTGCAGAACTGTGGAGTAGAAATGAAGGTGAATTATTCAGTACTCTGCTCAACGTCTGAAAGCAATGAACATCTGTGAAGGGAAGACAAGGCAATATTATTTTCTCGGAATGGCAAATTCTTGAACACTTCAAAGTAGTTTAGCTTTAAGGGGATATACATGAAACTGCCTATAACAATTATCAATGAAACTACTCCTGAAACAGATACTTGCAAGTTGTGTTATTTAAAAAAAAAAAAAAGCATGGAAGACTGCTCAGATGACACACAGTGTATGAACCAATCTGGGAATGCTGTGATGACCTTGGGATAGTTCAAAAGAGGAAAACTTGCAGCTTGGAGCAAAATACTCATTAAGGTCCCCAAAAGACCTCAGACGAACCCATGCCAACACAGCTGGACTGTGATCACCAAAGTTACCCTGGAAGTTGGGCAATCCAGGCTGACACTTCCACTGACTCTAAAATGTAGACATAACCTTGAGTCCTAATCGCTGCAGGTAAAAAGACATGAATCAGAATTGCACATGCAAAAAATGCAGATACTGGACTCGCACAGTCACAAAACGTTCAAAGTCCTGATGCTGCTGAGTGTGACACACTCAACTGCTCACCAGCACAAGGAGTTTCTCAGCTTCCTGATGGCCTTAGAAATAAAATAAAATGCAATATCTGAGTTTAGCCTCCTTTTATTATATTTCTGGAAAGCTCTTGGCCAATTTCAGTTACCACTACCTAAGAAAAATCCAACAAGAATGAAACTCTTTGGTCAATGGAACAAACCTGGCTCCTTGTATTAGAGATCTGCATTCATTTCTCAACTCTGCCACTAATATTCAGTGTGTTGGACAACCCAATACCACAATTATTCTGAAGTCAAGGAATAAAATTTCTGCCTTTACCCCATAGTATTTTCCCTGCATTTTACACAAGTTCCCCAGCTAGGCTGTGGTCTTCAGGAATAGAATAAGCATCTTCTGAGCTTGTGTAGTGTAGGGCACAATGAAGCCTGTTCCACACTTCTGTGAGAGAAACAATAACATAACTGAAATTACTGAATTTTCAACTTAAACCAATGTCTTAACTAGAAATGCCTCCAGGAATATTTATCCACTACCAGTAATTCCTCTTACCTGTCAGAATCTGTTCCACTGAATTTGGAAAGTGTTTCTTTAGAACTGAATTGACTGTGGAAATGTCTTTTTACTATTGATCTACTTGCTACAACACCAAAACTCTCATTCTTTTGAACTGGATGCATGAGAACAAACAAAAAGAACAGACAAACAACATTCTAAATGTTGGAGATGAACAAAAATGCTTTCTTCAGGGTTTTTCTTTTTGCCATCATACATCCAAAAAGACTATCAGAACACATTCCTCACTCTATGATTACAAGGCATCACATTTCAACTTATTTTGTTCACGAAGGTTGTCCTAGGTACATAGATTGACCACTCAAGAACAGGACACACACCACCACATGCACAAGCCAAGACAATCACAACACTCCGTCACAAGTATTTGTAATTGCCCCTTCCTTGAGAAAAATATTTATATATTGAATTGCAAAATCTTTCCATTTTTTTAGAGGTGTCTTAATTCTTGCTTTATCGTAGTGACTGTTTTCTAAATTCACCCATCTGTCTGGCTATTGTATCAGGCTCTTATTCCTGTGCAAAGCTGAGCTGATAGTTTTTTGAAGCTGTCATTCTCCACAATGGTTAGGAGGAGGGAGGAGAAAAGGAGGGGGAGCCAAGAACTGAGGAGAAGGATGTAGTGGAATGAAAGATGATCAGGGAAGGGAAAGGGAGAGTCTGTTTTGTTAATGCTGTTCTGGCCACCTCTCATGTCTTCCTCTTGAATTTTTTAAGTTCTTCAGCTGCATGTATTTAGCTTTCTGGCTGCTTTTGTTTCTTGGCTCTCCAGCCTCTCTCTTTGCAACTACTCGCTCTCTTTTTTTTTTCAAGGAACTTGCTTAAGCTTTTCCGGCCACGTCTCTCTCACATTGTGTGGCCGCTTGTCTCAGCTTCCTTGCCAGGCTCTCAATCAGGGCTGCTTGGCTTAGACCTCCCCCTACTGCTAGATGCTATTAGGAAGATGCAGAAATCTGCAGTATGGTATGGGCATAAAGCATCAAACACCTTCATACAGGTAATGGGGTGCTTCATCTCTGCTAACAAGGCAGGGTGATGAGGACTAATCTGCCTGGCTCCTTTCTCACCTCACAGATCACACAGTGAAAATATGCCTGGAGAAATCTGTTCCCTCCTAGCTCTGCCTCTCCTGGGGTATTAATATACAGTAATGGATAAAGCAGCCAAAGGCAGGCAAGACAGCTCCTAAAACACTCTCTGTGCCAGCATAGAGGTCTCCAACAGGCAACATAATGTTTAAGGTAGCAATCTCCAGATGCTCTGCTATTTAATTCTTGGGATTCAAATCAGTTCATGTACACTCATATGCATTTGTCTATCTACTAGCCAGTCTATCTATGAATGTTTTGTTGTGGTAGATAGTAAGCTGTGATATAAAATATCTCTATGAAACTTCTGTAGGCACTTTGTATATTCATCTGTATGTACAGTCTTAAAGTAGGAAAATATGAGAATGACAAAATCAGGTTTATGAAACGGCTTCCTGTAGCACTGCCTCATAACTCAAAAGCAATTCACCAATGTAATTAAATAGAAGTTGAATCCTAAACATACCCTTTTGCATGAGAATGGCACTGTTTATATCACTTTTAATACTTGTTCTGAAGTGTAAACACTGTTCCTACTCTAATGAGAGCAGCACAAAAATCATTTACCCATTAGTGAAGGAGAACAAGAGCACAACAATGTCAATGCTGCAAAGTTTCATACACACATTCAAACACATAGTGGCAAATCCATCCCAGAAGTCAGAAAAGGGAGTAACTCCCCACTCCAGCACGTAAAAAGATGAGAAATTGATCATTTCTCATTGAGTTTCTCTCTCATCAGTATATATTCACAGAAACATCAGCTGCATATACTATTTATGAATTGCACTGAGGAACTAAAGTATTGAAGGGTTGGATTGTCCTATTTGCTCCTTGTTCTCCAGTTCCTTTAGCCGGAGACTGCTCACAGACCCTGAGCAGCTCTTACAGCATAGCATGGTCTACAGAACTCTTCCATACTCATTGTTGCAAAGTCCTTGTGACTAGGGAAAGCAGGGAGCCTTTTTATTTTTTTTTATTTTTTATTTTATTTTATTCTATTTTATTTTATTTTATTTGTAGCAAGTTGTGATAGTTACTCAATGAAAAAGCAAACAAAAACCCAAACCCTTTCCCATCTCTGACAAGCTCTTCGCTGTATTCTTCTGGTATCTCCATTTTCTTTGCACATAGTCCCAAGTGTTGTCTGGCTTTTGATCTGTGTGTTTACACTGAAGATGATAGATACAACAGGAAATATAAGGGATAAAATTACTTATTTTTTAACATTTCACAAAAATGTGAATTGTGACCTCATTGCAAAGCTTTTACTGTTTCAGACTGGAATATGAATAAAAACCAGTATTCCTCTCATCAAAGTCAGAGGTAAATAACTATTTGCACCCGTGACTGAAAATTTAATTAAAATTATCAGTATTTTTAGAGGCCTGTTATTCTCATAGGATTTTAAAGAAATAGTTAGCTACATGTTTTAACAAATGAATCCTATAAACCACTGAAGGTCTGCTGCTTCTTGGATGGTCCTTGAAGGAGGCACCAGAGTAATGAAAAGGGAAATAAAAATGAGTATGTCAGCTGAAATCAGAAAACTAGAGAGAGTTTGCACAACATAATTATTTAAACTGGAATTCCTCCAGAACACTGTGATGATTATAAACCTGGATATTCTTGTATGTCTTGTAAATGACTGAAACTCCGATGTGACAAATGATTCACCCATACATTGGGATCATTTTTGAAAGCTGCAGTACAAATTAGAGTGCTTACATATTAGAAAGACTTTCACATATCACTTTCCTCTCCTGCATTTTTTTTGTTTTAGCACTGCAGGTGTGCTCCATGTCTTGTAGGTAGGAAATCAAGTCATCAGTTCCCAAAGATCCTGAAACCTCAACAGACAAGATAGGAAATGACGGCACCAGGGAAAATCTGAATGTTCAGGGTAGTGTATTGATTTTGTTGTCCACAATTTGGTTTAACTATCTTTTGATGTGGACAAAGGTGGATCATACTTGGCTATAGCTTCTGATGCCTTTCAGAAATCAGCATCTTTAAGAGTTCTAACATACCCCTGTGCTGCTTTAAAGCCAATTTGTACAAACTGAAAGTGGAGGGAAAAAATACCCGACAAAAAATACCAAACAACCATAAAGGTTAACATGGACAAGTAAAACTCATTTTTTGTCTCATTTTTATGAGTGCTGTTTAGCTTTTTTTAAAGTCTGAGTGAATTAGATTTAAAAAGGCTTGCTAAGGAGATATTTTAGCTATTTCAAATCATTTCTCCTCTCAGAGATTGAGCAGTCACCTCAGTAGGTGGAGCACACATACTAAATTCAGAAAAATGAACTTGGTAGAAGAGAGGATGGTGGTCTTGCAGAGAGGACAGAGCATTTGCCCTGGTTTGGGTAGTGAAATTTTTGGAAATGTTGAAAAATCTAAGATTTTTATCAACCCAAAAGAATTCAGTAAATTAAAAATCAGGTTGAAACTTGCCAGGTCTGACAGCGGCCCAGGATAACAGGTTTTTGGAAACAAATTTTGGGAGTGAGAAAAACCCAGAAGTTCCAAACCCCTCTTGCAGTTCATTGGTATAGACACGAACAGTCATTTTCCATTCCTATTACATGTGCAGCAGGAACCAACACTGAGACTAAGTTTAATTCCACTACATGTTTTTAAACTACATTAAGGGAAATAGATTTCTGATGCACATATGTACCAAATCAAACAAGTCCATGGAATCCTTAGTAAAATATATGGACTTTATCATTGTTTATGTGTTGAGTTTAAAGAGACTTCCAAGTGGCTTTGTACAATAAAGACCCATAAAGACTATTTAAGCTCCTATCTTTTCTTCATTAAAGGTCTCCCATTGAATACCTGTCTTTGATGCAGCTGATCCAGTGCTATGACTTTTAAAGGTCCCTTCCAACCCGAACTATGCTTTGATCCAATGATTATTCTGCCAGCAGAGTGTCAAGGGATTTTTTTAACATAAAAATCCATCTATTCCCTTGTCATTGCAAGACCAGTCCAGTTTCCATTGAAGTCCATGGGAAGATTTCCTTTGATTTTCAGAGATTGTCTTGTTTCATGCTGTCTTTATATATCTCCGACAGTGACACAAATCAGGAAAAACAACTACTTCCAGTGGTACAAATAAGAAGAGAGGAAAGACTACAGATTTTAATAATCACTATAAAAATTACTGTAAGGCCATACTCCACAAGTGGCTCTTATGTATAACTAATGGCCAGATATTAAGAAAATATTAATTAGTACCTCAGCACCTTTTTATTAAATTTTAAACAGCAAAACATGTAATGTATTTTATACCAGAATAGTGTCAGAATAAAGCTGTGTACCTTTCTGTTTGAAGCTGAAACTCTTTATGAGAGAATTTCATATGAAATAAACTTTTCAAAGTGAATACTGAATTCTGTTCATTTTTCAGATGTTCCTTACTGCTATTCCTACAGGATTTTCTAATTATCCTATTAGCATGTATTATTTATTTCTTGGTACTTTGCAGCTTGCATTTCCTTTAAAATTAAGACAGCATGTTGGATTTAAGCCATTCTTTTTACTTTCCACATCAACAAATTACTGTCATTGTGAGTGAAGGATTGTGATTCACAGTCATGAGAGAGCACAAGATGCAGAATAGAATAGGAAAAGGGACAGTAGTGTTTTGCAGCTGTATACTTCCTTTTCTTCAGCAGAAGCAGTCTGTTTTCACAGAGGTTCTCTATAGGTACAGATACAGAGCATCAAAAGCTGAGCAGAAAAGGTAAGGGTGGCTTTGTGACTGATTTTCACAGTGTGAAGAGGAAAATCAGAGCCTGTGTCCTTGACCTCTGTCCCTAAATAATGTCTTAAAAATCAAAACCATTTAAAGTTTATTCTCTCTGCCAGTCTAAAAGTGGGAGACCCTTAGGAGACATCCTGTTTAAGCAGCAGCCATGAGAACAGATTGCACTTGAATGGAACCAAAGTCAGTGCTTCCTTCCATAACTGTTTCTTGTCATATTGCAAGATTAGCTTTGAAAGATGTTGAAATGGTCCTGATAATAGTTATCATTGAATGGTCTTTGATGACTGAACTATAAGTTTAGTGGTCTTGTTTCCTGTGCAGTGAATAACTACATAAATTAAATAAGCAAGATACCAAGAGTGGTATTAATGCACTGCTTTGCTGACAGTCTCAGGAGGGATGCAAATGACGATTAAACAGACATATAGACTGTACCATTCGACTCCTCTGGTGTTTTTCCTTTCAAGTTTGGACTATTGCATCTCTGTAGGGCAGCACGGGGGAACTGGAACAGTTCTGTGGAGAGGCAGAGGATTTTAGTCTCCAGGACTGTGATTCAGACACGTTTTACAACCACTGAATTCAAGATGCACATTTAATTTAATTTGGGTTTTGGGTTTGGCTTTTTATTTGTTTTGTTTGTTGTTTGTTTTTTTTTTTAATCTGAATGGGCCCATTCTAGAACAGCCCTTCTCAGAAAGAGGCAAAACTGCAGGGGCTGCGCAACTGACATGGCCAAGGATCCCAGTGCACATTGAATTGGGACTGAAGAAGCCATTAAGAGAGGGACTTTTGACACGTGTCTGAGCTTAGGCAACTTGACTGCACAATTTCTCTTGTAGCTGAACCTCTTTCAGCACCTCTCTGATGTTTGTGGGTTCATTTGCCTGAGGAAGCTCATATCGTGGTAACTATTTCAGCAATGGAGCTTCAGAAGGAGCTGTGTTTAGAGATTTAAATATATCCATGGATATGGACCTTAATTCCAAGAGATATTACAACTTAGCAAGGACTTCTAGTCTTTCTGGTACAAAACTCTTCATTTTTCAAACCTGCAAATATTAACATGCTTGTAGCCTTTCCAAAGGCAAATAATTCCAGGAATAAGGAGAAGGAAAGGATTCCTCTGAGCAGCAAGAAACTGAAATCTCTTGGGAGACTGTGAGTCTGTTTATGTATGTGACATTGTGGAACATGCTGTGAATTATAATTGACAGCACAGACTGTAAAATTATGGTCCCTTTCTAACTGCTGTCTCTGTGTACTTGAGCCATGCGGTACCATTTCTTAGGAAAATGTATTTCTCATCCTTTAATCTGGAACCACTTTCATGCCCTACACAGACTCCATTACACACCAGTAGAGCCTATCTCTTCCATGAGGATGCTGTCCAGATGTCTGTAACTTACTGTCTGGGGTCCTTATGGCACAGAAGATATCTGACACTTGAGCCCAGAAATTCATTGTCAATGCAGAAGTATGACATCAGTAAAAGTTAGTTCAACTTACTTGAGTATTTCTGAGTGCTGTTAATAATATAATGTGGTGATAACTAACCTCATAATCCACTTGCAAAACTACATGTTACTAACTGACCACAAACCAGTTTTTCCCATTGTACTATTGTAGAAACTTCATGCCCTGAAGGCAAATAGCTTTGGTTAAGGGGGGAAGGTTTTGAAAACTTCCATGGGTTTGTGACAAGAACAGCTTGTCTGAGTCTAATTTTACCCAACAGTTGCATAAATGAATTTTTAAAACATGATCCATATTCTTAATGTCTAATCCAGGACTATGTGGTTTCAAGCAGGGCTAATCTCATGGAGTAATATATGATTTAAAGCCTTGGATCAGAAAACTCCTGAATATCAGTTATATCAAAATTGTGGTGCCTGATGATAGATAAAATAAAGAGAAAGGCACACAAGCGAATAAAAAGACAGATAAACAGTATGAAAAAGTTTTTGTCCAAAACACTGCAGTTCCCCAAGATATCATTTAAATACTTGAAACAAGAACTATGTTAGTCAGAGACACATGTCAATTAAAAACTTCGTGTTGGGCAAGCCCAACAGAATGTGAAGTTACAGTCGAATGTTGAAGTCAGAAGATTAAGATAATCATAGCAGAGACACAAAAATGCTGGGGGACACAAAGACATGCTTCAGCCAGCAGGCAGCTGCCTCTCAGGAACCTGGCCCTGAGCTCCATTAAATTGATGACAATTTCAACAGAAAGAGCCCCCACAGTGGGAGGTTCTCTACACACACATGATCACAGGAGGTGGAAGGCTGTGCCTCTCTAGATTCTCCCAGCTCTCTTTGCCTTGCCTGACACAAGGACCTACCAACCCGGTGCAGCCCCTGCTAAGAGTATGTTCTCATGGGCAAGAACAAGGGCTTCAGTGGTTGAGATAGTGGGAGATGTTCTCTTTCTGCATTACTTCAGGACTTGCCTCTGCTCTTTCTCCAGCAGAACAGAGGGACTTCCTTACCTGTCACCCTTGGGGGATCCTGACCATCTCAGCATTTCCAGGCATGTAGGTCCTTCCCTTATTGCTTTAAGTCACACTAATATTTTGTTGGTCACACCTGTAATGGAGTAAGAGATGAGTTTCTTACACAACTTTAGCCTGCTTCCATCAATTTTTATTTTATTTTTTTTTAATCATAAACTATCCAATAGACCCTGAATCATTTATCTCCATTGTACTCACTTCAAGAGTGACAGAAAATTGCTTCCTGAGTACACTCCATAGAGCCAAGGAGTCACTCCCATGCTGTCCCTTGATTGCAGAGGCAATGCACTGGCTGTTGCACCTGCAGTGTCTTGGAGGACAGACGTCTGAGCCAGCACTGACCTGGGCACCATCAGCCCTTGCATGCTCACTGCCCCAGGGTTTGCAGCCACAGGATTCGTGTCAGCAGACGCTTTCTCTCTGCCCTGTCCCACCTGTGCTGCACCAGGGGCAGCAGGTATAAAGCCAGGGGGACACAGCAAGAAGAGAATTAGACTCCCACTTTGGGCACCTGCTGCACCAAGGAGCTGCGGAAATGCTGCTACAGTGGAGGAGAGTCAGCAGACACCAGATGTGAGGGATGATGTCCAAATGCTGGGGAAATATCAGCCTCCCACAACAGGGAAAGGTACTTACCGCCATAATGGTAGAGCTGCTCTGTAATCCTTTCTTTTGTCTCTTATTTACTCCTGCCAAAGCAATCAGCAAGTTCAAAGCTGTCACTGAACTCAGAGAAGAAGGGTATGATTACAGAGTGCAGTAATATTCTGCGTGTAAACCAAAGCACTTCCCATTATGTAATGCAATGGCACATGCATTACAAGCTTTCCTCAGTGTGCTACCCACAGCTTGTGGGAGCCTGCTCAGCCAGGGTGCCTTGGCCCTCCATCACATACTAACCTCATATTTCGCCTCTGGAAGTCTTTAGTCGTGTCCCCGAACGTCACTGCCAGCTAAGAAGGCAGTCATTATGCTTCCTTGGGTTTCTGCAACACTGATGGTCCAAGTCTCCTCAATGACACTTGTAAAACAGCAAATGAGCCTGTTCTTAGTCTTAGCTGATGAATTAGACAGCCAAATCTATCACTGCTTTTCCCTTGGATCTTGTGAAATACTATCTGAGGAGATAATCCACTGCGATAAATAAAACAAAACAAATGAGGTCCTCAACAGATGGTTTCACTATTAAAGTCTGAAATCAGAGCTGAGAAAAACTTTATCTGCTATGACACAACATCTCACCAAATGCTGACAGATTTTTCCTGTTGTTCATATTTATATGATGAAAGCAATCAACATGATATTTTTCTTAAAAGGCAACCAAGAAACTCAGCCCAGTTTTAGACAAAGCTTTTATTTCCAGATGTTCGTCTCTTCGCAACGTGAAACATAAGAACTCTTGTAACAGGGTCAAGATAAAGATGCCTCTAACCTAACGTCCTGACTTTGAAAGAGAACAGTCACAGGTCTTTCAGGAAGCGTATAGAGAACACGGTAAGTACACCAGGGTCCTTTGCCTACTCTAGCCTCCTGGATTCTGGTACATTTTCTACTTAGAATTATTGTTCTTCTGGTATAGCATTAGCCTTGCACACTAGGTGAGATTCAGTGTATTTATAAGAATATGAATCTTGGATGGGTGGATTAAGTAAAAATTTCTTTTCATAATCATTCAAAACACATGCAAACTAAATTCCATGTATATGAACATTTTGCCAAAAATTATGATTTTTTTAAAATTAAAACTGGAGCAGGCAGACAAGACCATTGTCCAACAAAAAACAGATTACTTGAAATGTTAAAAGCTTTCACTGTCACCACAAATATTGTTCTTTTACTACAAACGTTGTGTAGATATCTAGAAAAATATTTACCCTTTGTCTTTTCAATTCTGTGTTTGTTTTCCTATTTAATTCATCTTAGAAGAGCTATCTCCTTGCCACTTCTCTAAAAATAAAAGACAAAATCCCTGTTAATCACAAAGGGAAAACAGCCACTCTGAAAATGATCAGGATATACACACACATTGATCCAAACACTGTGCTCTACTTGGTCTATAGTTGTATGGAATCAGCTGCACATTTGAAATAATTACACTAAGTAGCTTTAGATTTCTGGCAGCATAATCAGGATCAGGCACCTTTGCCTGGCTGACTCCACACAGATACAAGTCTTGAGATCAGGTCTCTGTCTTTATCCAAAAGGGTCTCTATTTCCAGTATGAGAACCCACACAGTAGTCCCCATGTACAAGAGAGCACTAAAAGGCTGTGAGTAAAAGCTGGTTAGGTCTCTTAAAAACACATTGTGAAGCTGGACATTTTAGGTTAAAAATACAAAATAAATTTTTGAATGATAAATTGGTCTCTGCTTATGAATTTTATATGGCTGGAAACAAAAGAAACCACTATGTGCACCTTATGGTAAGGTTTAAACAAATATTAGTTAAAAAAGCAAAAGTGCGGTCTCCTTTATTGCCAATTACAGGTTTACAAAGTTAAACAGGGAAAAGTGATACTATAGCCAAAACAGACTTCCAGAGAGCCCTCCAGAGTCTCACTTGCTGTTCACTGGACTAACATTAGTTATATTTTTATACCACAAGAATGGGCAGGGAGTATTATTAGGGTTTTGTTAGCTTTATTATTAGCTTCATATTCAAGATATTTTCTTCCAGAAATCTCCAAGTTTATGTGCAATCCTTAAGGAATATACCAATGAATTGGAAAAAGAAGTAGCAGTAGTATTTGTGAGGAAAAGAAAAAAAAAACAGGCTCGGGGTCAGTCTAGAAGTAGATATAGCTGTAAAATTTGGTCCAACACATTCAAAGCAAGTTGCTGGCTTTCTGCTCTCTGTGTTCCAGGAAGAGAGCATTCTTTGGCAGGCACTTCATTCAGAGGTTTCAATTTATGGGAAAGAGGCTTGCCTCAAAGAGGTTATTTTTCTTATTTGACCAAAGTTTGGTGTTTTCCATCATTAGAACTCTTTGCCTCAAAAAAAAAAAAGAAGGAAAAGTTAACTTTCAGGAGGTTATCTGTTTCTGTTTTCGTCCAGATAACCAGGTGTTCCTAGGCTTTTGTATTAAAGCACTCCTAGACCAAAGTGAAACCTATAAAGCAAAGGTCTTAAAAATTTCAAAGAATAAAAATAAAAATACCAACCCTTAACCAGATGTGTGTGATCTTTCTGGACAGCCATACTGATCCTGCTGCTGTAGCAGCACTCTCAGGTGTGCCCAGGTACGCCCGGGAAGTACAGGCTACGTTTTGCACATAGAAGCAGAGGCAGCTCTGAATTGCCCACAGTCTGCATCATACTTGCAGCAGAATTCACAGCTGAACTCACATTTCCTGAGTAATAATCCAATGCTGCTAACCACAAAAGAAAAGAAGGCTGTATCACAGTTTCACCAGTCTTACATTGTCTAAAGATCTGGCCCAATACACACTCTCTGTAAGATTTCCATAAAATAAAGGGGTTCTTGGCCTATCTGGTTTCCTACCTCAGATTTCAGATTTTTTTGAGAGAGATTTCCACTAAAAGAGATATTGTGCATTTTCCAGAGTAAGTGTGCATGTAGCAATGGAACATAATTTGCCATAAAGATTTACATGAGGTAATGCCATCTGCATCACATCTCTTTTGCTATGGAGAAAACACTAAAATGTAATTTGAGGTCAAGATTGTAGGGATTAAGATTACTGCCTTTTTTAAAGTACACTATAAAGACGGAAACTTTAAGTGGGCTTATAAAATGAAGGTATCCTTATGTCAGGCCATATTTTCAGCACATTGCCTATTATTGCCTAGAAGAGTATTTAAAACTGAAGTAAATGCCCACTGTATTGGACATTGATGTTTGTGCTACATGTTCTTTTTCTATTCAGTTGTGTTGATATAGAAATCCCTGTGCCTGATCTTAAAAACTTTTCAGAAAGCAACACCACGTCTTAAATCCCAAGGCAGGATGAATGTCCCTTAACTTAAGATGTCTACATTGTGCATATTTTAGTTTTGTTATGTGTCTCTCTAAATTTTTCATTCATTTTGTCTCATCTTTTGAACTAAATTTGATACAGCATGTAGAAGACCTCTAGGCTGGATTTCTCTTTCTCAGAAAGGAGACAAGTCTCCAACAATTCAGCTGGAGACCTGACAACATAACAGTTAAGCAATCTCAACCACAAAAAGTGCTCAGCAATACCTAAATCCAGACCTCTCTGTGCCTGATCTCTGTATTTGTGGCAGTGCCATCACTTTCCTGCAGCCTTATTTGCCTCTGGGCAATAGTGACATCTTTCATTCTTGGGCTTTGTGCCTTCTGACACTATTTAACTGTATAAGGTGATGATTTGTTGTGGATTTGATGTATTTTTTTTTCATTCAAAGCTTGTGCTTAAGTCCAATCCTCATTGAATAATAAAGAGTGCTGAAGGAAATAGCATGTTGAAATGGACAGCTGGAGGGGAACAGAGTACCTTTTCTGTCTCTCTGCCTCTCTCAACCTCCCTAGTTGCTCTTGTCATATTGTCTGAGGGTGTCTTTAATAGTTTTCTACACCCAGCTCCTCTGTTAGGTGTTGTAACACTCTTTTTTTTCAGTAGTGAGAACTAAAAGACAAAAATTCAGTTTACTTGAACCAGGTTACAGTTAAATCTGTCTCAAGTTTGGGGAACTAAACAGAGGTCGCCAGTGAAAGCAAAAGGCTCCACTGGGTCCCTTTAGCCAGATTACCCAGGATCAGGAGCCTGGACTGCACAGGCATCAGTGCATAATCTAGACACTATGTAGTAATAGGACTGCTTCTATATTGGTGGGGATTTGTAATGCCTGTATTTGTATGGTTATCCATTCTATTTTCACAGGCTTTAAAAACATTTTTCAGAAAGATAGAACAAAAAAGAGAACATACAACATTTCATAAAATTGCATTCTGTTGAACTGCTTTTACATGATCAGAGAAGCTCCCCGGGTGGTGGACTAAGTGGCAAGTTTCTTGACTTTCACATTACTAGTCCAAAAACTCCCCATTTGGCAAAGGAGCAGAGACATCTGCTGAAATTGAGAAATTCTTATTAGCTGAGTTCAGGATAGAGAAGCCTGCAGCTAATCAATGACACCACTGCCACCATCATCACCCAGAGCTGCAAGTGCAGCCCAGATGAATTCAGAGGCAGGGTTTCAAAGACCTCATGATAACAGAGCTAAACACTGAGAACAAAAAAGATTAGAGACTTTAGGGATCATGGGTCAAAGATTAAGTAGAGGTCAATGTAGTCATAAATAAAGAAATGGACAAATTCTCCCTGATGTGAGGCTGAGTAATGAGAAACAGCAAAACTCTATACTATCCAAATTAAAAGTACATGAAGTTCATTACCTCTTTTTACCCTCAACTATGACATGAACTGGACCAAAACAAAATTCCTGCTTTTAGGAATGTTGTCTCTGGGCCATGTAGTCACACTTGTTGAAAGGGACAACAATGTATAGCTGTATCAGAAATCTCCAACAACTCGAACAGGTGAAAACTTCTAGCACATCTAGTCATTTCTATTCCAGCACAAATGACTATTCAAGGTACAGCACAGTGGTGGAGCTGCTCTTATGTGTACACACACATATCAACAAGAAGCAGGTAAGACTCATCAGAAGTTTCAAATCTGCTGTCATTATCATTTTTACCAGAAGTTGTACATGAAAAAAATTATTTAAATAATTGAGATAGAATCAAGCACAGAAGAGTTTAGAACTGTTTTTCAATTGTATTTAAGAATTTCATTTTATTTTTTTTTAAATCTTCTCTGACCAGCTCTGCAAAGAGCTTTTTCTGTGAAACTAATTCCCGTTTTACAGCAAAACAACACAACACAGAACTCTGTTGGTGCCTGAGAGTAAAAGGATGAAAATTTGAAAAAACTTGACAGTGAATCTGCAGAAAAATAAAAACAGTATTTAAACTGCCTTGCACTTCCACAACTGACCGTGTGAGTAATAAGGGCAAGGCCACTTCATAACACCATAGAACACTGGGATTTTTTACTTTCAGGCTGTCATGACAATCTAGAGTAAACTGACAGTGAGATCAGAATCAGGCCCAAACTTTTTATACAATCTCTGAATTGATCCACCTGTGTTTTAATCATTATTTACTTAGATTGCCCTGTAAAACTCATCACTGCCACTAACTATGGCTCCTAACTCCTAAGGATACAAATATTTGTTGTCTCTAGTTCCAACACATTACACATTCTGACAAGAATTAAAGTGCTTTCTTTGTGCCCTTAAAATGAGGTTGAAAACGTGCTTTTAAATAAAATTTTCTTAGGACAGAGAGGAGCAAGTCAGCAAATCCAAGGGAGCCACTCAGCTGGCAGAGTCTACGGCCGAAGCACTGCACCTTCCTTCACTGGTACCTTAGAGTTCCCATGGGACAGTCATTAATTCCCTGTTTGCCACTGAGTGCCCAAGGATCCTGGAAACCCCTTGAGGCTTCACAATAGTCACTGGAAATTCAGACTTCTCAGGGCACATTTTTGCTGCAGAGCAGACACAGTGCTGGGAAGCTCAACCCAAGTCTGGCAGGGTTAGACTTTCACCAGAGCTAACCAGCACGAGTGTTGCACTGGCTCAGTGTGGCTATCTGGCTTCTAGAGCTTCATATATTTCTGGCCAGGGCTGGCCTATGCCAAGGGGAACTCACCTACTATCCAGCACAGAGCTCTGTTGGTCACTCACATGGCCACTTTGCTCCTTGCCCAGGCCCTGCCTTGCATTTGGAGCTCCTCATTTAGAAATAAATAAAGACTGATTGAATCGGTTTTGCTAGCTTGTAATGACACATGCATGATTACGTGCCTGGCAAATTTTCACTGGATACACACAGAGGGAGTGAAATGTGTAAGTGCTTTTTCCTACTGTGCGTATGATGAGGTATTACAACACTAGGATGCTCAGTTGAAAGCAAGGCTCCGGTTCAAAGGAAATGCAGGTGGTTTTGATTGTTTCTATAGACCAGAATGCCTGCTTAATAAGAACAAGCAAGTACATGCAGAATTCAGAGGATCAACAAACTGTTCTCATTAAAGGCTTTCTACCACAATGTGCCTACAGACACATGCACACAAAATTAAATAAATGTCACAACATAAAAATGTGGGCTATCAGCTATTGTATTTCAGTTCACTCAGGGATAATTGACCAAGCAGTGCACTCTTCAGTGATGTAGTATAAGAAAACTACCTCCTAATTGGCAATGGTAAGTAAGTAATATGATAAGAAAGTATAATTTTATAGTGCAGATGCAATTCAGAATGTATGTGTTCTGTTTACCAGGCCACCATGAAGATTGATTATTTTGGTCAGCCATTTTTCCATAGATTTTAATATAGCTGGTTAAGTAGTAAAACATTCTTATTTTTCCACAGCTGCCACCTGCCTGGAGTACAATAGACACTTCTTAACTAGCATCTATTCTTACTGGAAATAAATGTGCTGAATACAAGGTGGTCCTAATTACAGGAGACTAGAAGAAATATATTGTTTGAAGCTGGATTCTGTTTCACATCTTTTCCAATGACCTGGAGCAAGTGATGAAGTGCACCCTTATCAAACCTGGAGATGACACTAAACCGGGGGGAACAGTTGATAGGCGTGAGGGCAGGCTTGTCATTTAAAAGGACAGAAATGGGCCAGCAGGAACTTTGTTAAAATCAAGGAGGGCATATGCAGAGTCCCACACCACTGAAGGAGAAGCCCCTTGATACAGCACAGGCTGGGAGACAGATGTGATGAAAGGAGGCTGTCCAACACAATTCTTTCAAAATTTCATTTTAATTCATAGTTCTAGACCTCTAGTGTTCTCCTTGCCTTTCTTATCACTTTATCTGGTCAGCCTGTCTTGAAGTGTGGCATTGAGTTACCAGTATTAACTAGTGAGAAAAGATTATTTCACTTGTCTGGTAGTCTATACGTCTGCTCATACTTTCCAGTATGACATTGGATTTTTCTAATGCAGTGTTTCTCTCTGACCATGGGTAAATAGCAACACACTGCAGACAACAACGGAAGAAATACCATGAGAGTCAAGTCTGAAATTATCTTATTGCTATATTGGGACTGGGTCTAAAATCTTATAGCCAGGTTCAGGTCAGATAACATAGGATAGGCCCAACTCCACCTTCTCTATTTCCCTTTTCTTTCCCAACTCATTGCTCCCCCCGCCCTGATTTCTAGCTGTAGAGTCCCACTTGTAGCCTTTGCTGTCTTTAACTGCCCAGGAAGATGGTTCAACTTAGAAATCCAGCAGATGCTATTTGCTTTATTTATTATGCTAGCTTTCTTCTGTATTAACAAGTACACTTGGCTTCCTGTGGAGCCTGAAGATGAGCAGGAGCATGAAGGGGAGAGACACAAAAAAGAAATAGGACAGTTTTGTCTTAATCGCTATGGCAAACCACTCATGTCCCCTTTCAACATTTTTGGACTGGAGGCCTTCCAGTGAATGTTCATTAACCTCACAACACTCCTGTAGAACAAGTCTCATCATCTTTAATGGGTGAGTAAAGCAAAGTCCAGAAAGAAATGGCCTTCCTCAAGGAAATTAAGCAAGGCAGGAGGAAAGCCAGAAGCAAGACTAAGCTAAAAGCCTCTTGCTCAAGCCTCTTATTTTCCCCTTTATCCCCATGGCCCGATCCTCATGCCAGTGCTGCTTTGTAAGTTTATAACAGCTGAGACTTCACATGTTTAGAATATTACTAATACAAATAATGCCCCTACATAAAGATATGCCAATAATACAGATTTTGTCAAAGCTGGGCAGAAGGGATCAAGGAACATGTCTCATAAAAGAGGTAAGTATTTAAAACCTAGGAGATGCAAAGGTTTATGGCCTCCATAACAGAATTCCCAAGTGATGGCCCATACATAGCAGCTTTCAACACAGAGCAAGCTAAACAAAATGGGATCAGAAACTGAAGTACTTTAGGTAGTGATCTGTTCAGTGTCAACACACTGAGTTAACAGCTACCTAAAACTAGTCATCAGTCCCCTCGGATGATTTCTGCATTTTATCTAATACTTGTTTGAAGTAAAATACAGAAAGAGTCCTTGGAACTCAGACAAAAATCCATGGCTCCACCCTCCTTTCTGATCACTTCAAGTCACAAAACCATGCTGTCACTCTGGTCTAGTGAAATTTTGTCATATTGGCACAGCTTCAGCATAAAATGAAGGAATTGTGTCCAGCTTGGCTTGTTTAATAAGATACCCTCATCCGCAGTGTGATAGGGGGAGACTCAAAGAACTAAAACTGAACTTCTTGCATGAAAGTTATCCCTATTACATCATGGAAAAAAATGAAAGAAGAAAGCAAACATTAAAGCATGAGAGGACAGTCTTCCTGTTGTTTCCTTAAAAGTGGTAGCTTCCATTGGCATTTTTTTGAGCAGCACAATCTTCCCTAAAAGCTTAACTAAAGTGTCTATTCTGAGGATCGTGTTCAGATGCAGACATAAGCATAGTGCAAAGCTGTTCCATCCTGTTGAGTCTGGAACAGCTGCGAACACAAGTCAGGTAGAGCCATATCTAAGTGTCAGGGAGGTTTAGTCACCCAGATGCTATCAAGTCTCATGTTTCAAAAGCAGATTGAGCAGGGACTGCACTCTGTATGCTTTCCCCCCAAGGAACAAAAAATGCATAAGTCCTTGGTCCCAAATTTGCCAGCCTGGGTTTCTGACTAGAGCTTTCCCCAATTCCTTTACAGCTCACAGGCCCAGGATTTCCCTTTTGGAAAGAACTCTGCAGGAGGGGAGCTGCTGTACAGCACTGCCTCAGTGCAACACAGTGCCAGGATGGTACCCAACCACATACCCAGCCCTGAAGCATCAAACCCCTCTCAAGTCCATCAGTTCTCCAGATTAAAGCTAAGTCTTAATTTGTACATCATTTGCTCCTTTGTAATTTCATTTTGTGATTGAAATCTTCATTATTTTGATATCAGGAATACATGCATTTCAACCATATCTTTTCCTGATAAAAAGGATAGGAAGAATTTGCAAGTACATTTACTCTAGAGAATACTGTATGTGAAAGGCTGGATATCCACCTAAAGGCTGATCCTGAAAGAACTCCACACACAAAAATGACATTTCATTCAGGCTGTTTTGCATGTTCACTGTCAATGCACCCAGAACTTGGCAAGGCACCAGCAGTTTTAATTTTTATGGTAGGTGGTCCTAACAGTATAGAAGTCAACAACACAGAATTGTATGTAGGTAAAATACTATGCAGTCACAGTTCCACTGAAAATCATCCAAACGTAAAGGGATTATGGAAGTTCATAAGAAACATCAGCACAGTATACCTGGTTTTGTAGGAAGGGTTAATTTTGGACAAAAATGACAAAGGGGCAGCAAGGATTTGGGTGCACATCCTTACTGCACATATACTTACAGAGGCTGCTAAGATGGATGTACTGGAAATTTTTAGGTCCTATTCTTCTGAAGCAGATTTCAAGTCCTGTTATTTTTAGTGAGCAACAAGGTTTGTCAGAAACTTGCAGGAGTCCCCCCCAAATAAAGTGGTGCACGAATAGAATCATAGAACATGCTGAGTTGGAAGGGACCCATCAGAATCATCCAGTCCAACTCCTGGCCCTACACAGAACTCAGCAAGAATCATGCCATGTGCCCAAGAGCATTGTCCAAAAGCTTCTTGAACTCTGTCAGACTTGGTGTTGTGACCACTTCCGTGGCAAGCCTGTTCCAGTGTTCAGCCATGTCTTTGGTGAAAAACCTTTTTCTAATATCCAAATTAAACCTCCCATGACTCAACTTCAGGCCATTGCCTCATGTCCTGTCACTGGTCACCACAGAGAAGAGATCAGTTCCTGCCTTTTCTCTTCCCCTCACAAGGAAGTTGTAACTGCAATGAGGTCTCCTCTGTCTTCTCTTCTCCCGGCTGAACACACCAAGTGACCTCAGCTGCATTTCATAAAGCTTCACCTTCAGACCCTTTACCATCCTTGTGGCCCTCCTTTGGACACTGTCTAATAGCTTAATGTCTATTTTCTATTGCAGTGCCCAAAACTGCCCACAATATTCAAGGTGAGGCCACCCCTGTGCAGAGCAGAGTGGGACAATCCCCTCCCTTGACCGGCTGGCGATGCTTTGTCTGATGCCCCCAGGACACGGTTGGCCCTACGGACTGCCAGGGCACTGCTGACTCATATCCAACTCGCCATTGACCAGGACCCCCAGGCCCCTTTCCACAGTGCTTCTCTCCAGTCTCTCGTTCCCTAGCCTACGCACCAAACAGGGTTGCCCTGTCCCACTTGCAGAATCTGGCACTTGCCCTTGTTAAACTTCATACTCTTGGTGATTGCCCATCTCTAGTTTGTTGAGGTTTCTCTGCATGGCCTCTCAGCCTTTCATCTACTGGCTTTTCTAGATCAGCTATGTGGGTTACCCTGTCATAGAAGGAAATCAGGTGTGATGAGCAGGACTTCCTCCTCATGAAGTTGTGCTGGCTGTGACCGACGACTTGTTGGTCATCCTGGTGCGTTGTCATCCGAGTCTTTTTCGATACTTCCCAGAATATTCCTTTCCGTGATTTTACCAGGCACTGAAGTGTGACTGAAGTGAGGCCTGTAGTTTCTGGGGTCCTTCTTGACCGTCTTGAAAATTGGGACAATGTTCATCAGCTTTCATCCTGGACCCCTTTGGATTCCCAAGACCGCTCAAAAATCATCAGGAGAGGCTTCGTGATGACATCAGCTAGCTCTAGCTCCTTGAGGATTTTCAGATGAATCCCATCAGGCCCCATAGATTTGTAGGGATCCAGGTGGATATCATTACGTGAGTTTGATTTGTTTGTTCCTTGGGTTCAAAAATAAAGGAGGACACAGGTAAACCTCTTTTTCCTACCCAGACACTGCAGCGGTGGCTGAAGCAACAGCAGATCAAAGACCTCAGCTCTGCCTGGGCAGGTGTGGGGGTGAGAGGAAAGGTGTAGGGGGCTTCTCTAAGCTGTGTCGTATTTTGGTGACACCTCATTCCTCCATCAGGGATTTTGAGGAGAGGGATTTCAACTGAACTGCTACCACCCTGTATGAAACCACTGGGGCCAGACCCACCAGCTGTAGCTGAGGTTCTGCTGCCAGAGTCTTGGCCTAAGCCCTTTGCCATGCAGTCAAACCCATCGCTCCTGAGGTACTAATCTCACATTTATAAGACGTAAATCTACACTTGAAAAAAAAAAAAAGTACTTTTGTTTCCAGTCTTAAACTTCTGCTTCTAGTAACCAAGCTAAATATGACATAAATATCCTGGACAAATGTGTGGTTCTGGAAATACTGAAACCCTGGCCCCATGACACGGTGCTGGGATTCCTGCCATTTGCTAAAAAGTTAAGCTGGGAAACACTTTGTCCAATTACTAAAAACAATGAAGATATAAAGGAATTATAACCTAAAAACAGAGGTGTTGAAAGAAAGAACACAGACCCACGTAATAAGCGATATTGATTTAATTAAAGCAGCAGAGTAAAATGTTCACAAGCTTGGATGCCCCTGGTGTGTGTGTGCATGGAGGAGGCAGGTTGGTGTGCACATATAAGCATGTGTGTTCCTCTTGGGACTAGTTTTGACTGGTTTCTGCTCAAAATCTAAGAGAGATGTCAGAGACATGAGTGACATAAACATCAGCTCCTCTGCTCCAAAGCTGCTTCAGAGAGCAGTACTGATATAGACACTTACAAGAAGCCATGGCCTAGACCCCATCCATGGAAACTATTGCTGGTTTTGCATGAGAAGATGGGCACTGAGATGGGCTTTTGTGCTGTGAACTTCTGAACCCTGCAGGAGATCCGAACCACTGAACCACACTTTGGTTGTTTGTGAAGAGAGAAATTTATTGAGCTCCATCCTGGAAGAAACCACAAGACGTTCTAAAGGGCTAAATTCAACAGCTAAAAATATCCCTCCAGAACTGGATGAAATGAGAAAGACTTCAAGATTTAGAAAGATGTGTGTTTCCAAGGGCAGTATTTTGTTCAGCTCTCAGAAAATAGTATTTTAGTGCTTTTGGTAACTGGAACAAAGACACATTCAGCCCCCATTACATAACATCCAAATGACCACAGAACAATTTCTGGTTGTCCTTGTCAGGTGATAAGCAACAGCAATAACATGTTTGGGAGTTCTCCTTTCTCTAACGGGAACCTGCAGGCCGCTTTTGAGTGATGTGTGCTGGAAAGGTGAATAAACAAACAGATACATCAGCTGAATGTCAGGTGATCTGCAAAAAGCAAGCAAGAGGAAAGAGGGGAATTTTATGTGTTTGTCTTGGAAATTACGTGACCACAGACAAAAGCCTGTGATTCTTTCCCTTTGCCCCTTGGTTTCTGAGCCTCCCACAGATACCTGCACCATATTCTGAAGCTTTTCTTTGACACGCATGGAATTTGGAAACTAACTTTAAAACAAGCTGCATGAACTTTAAGATTATCATGTACGCTAATACTGCAATGGGATATCTAAACAAATCACCAAGTATCTTGGGATTCAAAATGAGGTGAGTTGGTAAAAGCATCCACCTAGCAGGAGAGTAGAAGAAAACTATAGTGAGAATCATCTATTTAAGTATTGCCAGAAACACCAAAAAACTATTCTCAACAGCAGATTTAAGGTCCTTTCCACCATACTCTAGATTTTTTGGCTGGTCACTTTCTAGATGAAACAATTCCTGTTTCTTTGGAAGCATCTTGAAAACCACAGAAATAGCTGTTAATCTTTGGAAATGCTGAAGTCTTAAGCATCTCAACGCTCCCAAATGCATTTCAAGAAGTCTGAGCCTTTTCCCATAGGAGTTCAGGGACTTGTTTCTCGGAAAGAGCAGTTACAGACACACTCAAAACAGACTAGTAAAACAGACGTAAAATTACAGTGCATTCAACAGTGAGTTGAAGTACTTGGAGAGAGGGGTTTTGTCACTCCTGAATCTGTAACTAAGGTCCCGCTAATAGCTAACAATTAGCTATGAGGAGGAGCATCCACGCACAGAAAGCAGCCAGCTGCAATTTATGTTCAGGGTCCTGAACAGAACTGTGACTGCATCATTTCAGTAACCACCCCAGTACAGTTTAAGGAAACTATAGAGAGGTGACTGAAAAAGAGGTTCAAGAGCTTGGGTTTTCCACAAGCAAGGGGTCCACATGCTGCATTTCCACGTACCAGCAATATATGTTGAAGTGTGATACTACAAAACCATTGCCAGTCATTTTGTCCTGTCCAACAGAAGCACTCCCTCAATAAGGCTGAGGGAATTAAGACCTTACAGCACCTTTTTCTACTCCTGAGGAAATAGAACCCCAACCATGTTGGTTTGTTGGGAAGTTTGTGTACTTGACTACAGTAACAGGAAAAGATATTCAAATTTAGTGAGACAAAGCAGAAGTATGAAACAAGAGATAAAAGAAGTTACATATGTGAATATTCTGCACAGGACATAATCATATCTCCATATACTACAATGGTGGTGTTTGATGCCACGAGGCTTGAAAGTGCTACCAAAACACAAATATGATGATAATAATCCACTAATGTATTAATTGCTTGTAGGCTTGCTTGCTTCCACAGGACCACTTGGGTCAAAAAGGGTTGCAGAAGGTTGTTGAGTCCAACTACTTCCTTGGTGTATGCTTTACATGCCATGGCATTATAGCTTTTACTTCACACATCTCCATGTATTAATCACTCTTTTTGGGACTGACATTTTCTTTTCTTCAAAAGACTCACAAACATGGCCCATCACTCTTTTCACCCATATCTTTACTGTATTGGTAGTCACATGCCATTTCACCGATTTTCTGCCTTTTCCCATGTCCAGCTACTTTTTCATCAACATTCTCATTTCTGAGGATCCACTGAAGGTCCTACTTCCTTTGCATGCCTTCATTGTTCTTTTGTCTTTCTTCAGTTCCCTGTAACTTTGCATGACTTGTTTAGCTGTGCAGGAATATATTCCTGTTACCATTATCTACACTTGACTTCCAAAGACTCTTCTTTATCCAGGAGAGATTGTACTAGGCATCTGATTTTACGCTAGCAAAGTTTGGCTGGCAGGCACACATGCCCTTCTTTTAACAAAACAAATTGCTCAGATTCAATACAAGCACATGCCCAAAGCAAGGGCTGTTAAAAACTAAGAATTTTAAAGACAGGAGGGAAATGAAGGCAGCCAGGGAAAACACAGCTTCTTAATTTTGCTGCAAATTATTCTCCAACATTCTCTTCTCCCAAACCACCTTGATCAAACAATCAGTACGCAGACTGCACTAAGCTGGGTCAATAGTACCAAACATCCAGCTGTGCCTGGCATGCAGGTGTTTGGGTTATGTGCTGCCAACTACAGGTGGACTGATTGATGTTGTGGTTGTTTTTTTTCTTGGTAAAGGGGCCACGCAGGAAGGAAGGTGAGGGGAACAGGACTGGGCTGAGCATGTTCTGCACTACAAAGCTCCCTAACAGACCTAGTGCTGTATTCAGAGTCCCTTTCACTTTTCCCTATGCAACCATGAGTGCTGGACAATCTGGTATTTTTTCACAGTCTGAAGGTTACTTCTGAAGTGCAGCTCCCTTTAGGTGGGATTAGGTGGGCAGGAGAACTTGTGATTGCTGCTGCAAATCCTTTTGAAATATGACCTCATTTCTGCAGCCCTTCTCAAACACTTAGCAGTCCAGGAAGAGCAGATCAGATCACCACAGCAAGGGCTCCACTCAGCACACAGCTCAAGAAACAGCTATTGTCCCAAATTACATTCTGCTGCCTGGATTTTTCCTGTGTTTTTAGTTCAAATAGCAGCACATATTGCATCCCGAGTTCCCTTCTCCCTTATCCTATCTCACCAAAGCATTAGAAACTGACTGTATCTGAGGTTTTCCAGCTGTTAGCGGTGATGATAGGGCTAAATCTCTTTACTGACTTCAGCAGTATCAACCTCAAGTGTCTGTGTGGCTGAAGAAAGTTAATGAGACCTTTCTGGTGCAGCTGTTACTCTGAGTTAAGAAAACATCTCTGCACTACTGCATTAGCATCTCCTCTGAACCTTATGGCAATAACAAGCCCCCATCCCAAGGATTCTCATTCTGTTTCTTCAGAAATGAAAGTGTGACAGCTGATGAATTGTCAACTAACAATTAGCAAAAGGGCTTATTTCGGGTTTCTATGAAATGTGATCTGTGCATTTACATGAAGAGGGCAATATATCTATGATGTTTTGCACCGGAAATGTACAAATGTCTCTACAAAGATGGTTCTGTTTCCAAAAACAAACTGACAACTTTCAGCTGTTTCTCTTAGGATGACAGATTGGCATCACCATTATCAGTGCCCAATTCAGTGTGTTTATATTTCTTGTAACAGAACAGATTTTGTAGAAGCTTCCTATTCTTTCAAGGTATGGAGTGGCATTCTCCAGACAAATGCCATTATCTTCCACTGCGTGTTGGGGCAATTTTCAATTCTTCATCTTCTCTTTTCCCTTATATTTCCATTTTCATTCACTGCCCTTCTCCTTTAATCCCACCAAGGGATGGAGGATGTTGGCAGCCCACCTTCACACCTTGTCTCCTTGCAGCTCTGCAGTAGAAGGGGCAACCTCATGTAGATAACTGTGTTTAGCTATTTAGTGAACAAAAGCCAAAGTAGGAAAGCTGTGGTATGGGCACAGTTCTCAAGATCAAACCTGCCGTTTGCAGATTAATGTTTTTCTGCAGTCAGGTGTTTTTCATTAGCAAGAAAAAAGAGATTCCAGGTGATGATTTTATAAATGTGTTGACAAATGCCAACATTTTTTAATTCAAGTTATGATTAAAATGATTGCAACCTCCTAGGGAAAATGCTAGGAATGCTCTTGATGTGGTTAGGAGGGGGAAGCATTGGCTGAGGGTGCCAGAATGAACTCTTTGATTCTGCAGAAAAACTGGACAACAAGCCAGAAGGTAGTTTGTTCATACACAGGTTGTGGATATGTGGCTTAGAACAGTGTACTGCATACACAGGTTAATAACTGAACCACAGAGGTGCCGTTCTGATCCAAGTTACATTTTAAATCAAATGCTTAAGTTCAACCTCTTTCCAAAACCCTAGGCTTCTGGTATAGATAGTGTTTCCTGTCATCTGAAAGTTTTTCTTCTCACCATTAAACAAGCAGCAGAACTGAAAATTGCTATATGCTTCTTCTGTCACCTTCCCTGGAGGATATATACATTTGTGCTTGTCTGTATTGGTTGCATTACATAAGGCTACAAAGAATGGTCTCTCTCATTTGAGCAGATATTCCTATGTTTTCTGACAGCTCTGAGGGCTTGTTTGTACTTACAGGTCTATTCAAAATCCATGACTTGTGTTATACTACCTGCAGCCCCTGCATACACTACTGAGAGTGGGTGTGTAGTTTAGCTCAGCTAATAACCAAGGCTGTTCCTTAAACTGGCTTACAGGAGAAGCTCTGACTGTGTGAAATTATTTTCTACCCCAACACAGACACAGTAATGGTAACATGAATCCCAGCTTGACTCCTTCATATACTGAAGGAGTGCCACTGCTGTCTAAGAAAAAGTAATACTTCATCTGGCAGTTGTTTGACGACTCCAGTAAGTTAAAGAAACAGCAGACAAGAATTTGTATGTGGATTGCCACCAAAACAGAGAAGGATTTCTTCCCTAATCCAAAAGAGCTTCCTCATTTTCTCTTCTTCATTTCCATGCTTTCACAGAAATTTTTTAGTGTGACCTCTGGAGCTTAGGGAGTCAGTATTTGGCTGACTAACCCTTCCTACACTGGGATTGTGTCATTAGTAATGTCTGTGCTTTGATTTTTAGGTCAAGAAGTTTCACAAAGAACAAGAGCTGCTGTTGCATCCAGAGTTCAGAGGTGTAGGGTACTGCACCATGAGAATCAAGTAGGAGACAGCAGAGAACTCTGCACTGAGGTTCCACATCTGCCGTGCCATTGGCCAGTGCTGGCATCTGTCACAGTGCACGTCCCTAAAAACCTTTATGTGAGATTCCAATGCTGTGGCAAAGCACCTTTCCATTAGCAATTGAGAGGCATAATCTATTCTACAAGTACTACAACCCAGCAATACTATCAGCCCAGCAACCTGCTTATGTGCACATTCACAATCCTTCTATTAATAAACTAAGCTCGGAAACAGCAGATTACTTTCTGTAGGTGAACACCTAACCCAATAGGAAGAAAACAAGCATATTCTAAAAACAGAGTGAAATTAATATTTAAAGAAAAACACAAAACTCATTAATTGCAAGGTTTTTTTGAAAATAGGGAGAAATTAGTACATTATTTGTCAGTAGAAGTGCAAAAGAATAAAATCACTATGGAAAGAATTTTTACTTTCAAAAGCAGACAGATGCTCTGTTGTGGTTTTAGAGGAGAAGGGAGGAAATGTTGGTTTGGCCCATTTTGATCTCTAAAGGCTTGTAAATCAGTGATAATAAGCTTTCATAGTCTAGCCTGGGAGAGGCTGTCCTGGAGTGATTCACATTTCAAAGAGCTCAGGATAAACAGTGCACTACTCTCCAGTTTGTTCCTGTGGAGTAAGCAGGACAGTACAAATTGGGGAAGACTGCTATTTTAGGGTGGACCAAATCTTCCACCAACCTCAAAGCCAGAACAATTAGTACAGTGGAGCTCAGCTGCTTTCAAATTCCAGCCAAAATCACTCCCTTGTTAAACTCTGGTAACTAAATAAAGGATAAATAAACTAAAGAAAGGCAAAAGATGACTGTTCCCTTGGTTTTGTTACTGAGTTGTGTCACAGGATCTGTTTCCTCCAGGACTCTCTGGGATTTTGTCCTTTAGAAAAAGTCTGTTTATTCAGTTGGACTTTCTAGAAGGATATTGGTCCTGAGAAACAGAAAAGAGTTATAGTAAATAAAATTCATCTAAAAAAGGCAAATGCCCCAAACCCTTAGTGTATGGTGAAAGCCCATGAAAAAAATTGTCTCCAAGTCAGTCCCACAGTACTAGCAAGACAGAAGGCAGTAAAACTCTGGGGCTCACAATGATGGCAGTGGAGAAGGGACCATGGGCCAGCAATAGCAACTGCTTTGGCTATTCCAAGCAACACTGCACCTTGCAGGGCAGACCAGGAAAACAATCCTTATGATGAAGGATGGTTTTTCAGTATAACCTACTGACTTCATTTATATCTGTAAATAACTATATAATATTCATGCTTTACTCACAAAATGTCAATTCTAATACAGCAAGAGACCCAAGCGTGTCTCCAGTTAAGAGAAGAAAAAAGAAAAAAAAAAAAAGCCAACCAAATTTTATTTGTATCAGCATAACTGAGAGATAACAAAAAAAAACCAAAACAAAACAAAGCAAAGCAAAAAACAAACAAAAAGCCCCCACCAAACAAAAAAAAAAGCCCCCACAGAAACAAACCCAGATTTTTTATTTTTTTTTTAAATTGAATTAGCTGAGAACAAAGAACAAAATCTCAAAGAGTTTGCAAAACCAGATAGACACCACAGAGTTTGAAAGGCAGCCACCTGGCATAAAGCAGGTCTGGGCAAAACAAAGTAAATGGTATAAATTCTCCATCATGAAAGTACAGGGATTTTAGCATCCCTGGAGTAGAAACATTATTCCAGGGAGAGTAAAGGTGCACATACACAACAACCTGCAAGACTGCCGAGCTAGTGCTGACTTAAGAGCTGGAGAGGTTATTACTTCACCATCCCCAGGTGACTCTGGACTTTGCCATATAGATCTTGACACCATACTGCATGGCACAGGCTCAACCTGCCCTACACTGAACATCTAGTCATGCCATACTTTTGCCTCAAATACCTCACCAGCTTACTCCAATCTTTTCAGTCAGACGTAGAAAACTGATAAAATTTAAAAAAAAAAAAGAAAAGAAAACAAGCAATTGGTAGAAAAAGAATGTCATGGTAAAAACTAAGGGAAGACATCAAGGAAAAGGTGGGTCATTAGCAATCAAAGGCTATGATTTTGCATTCTGTGTTTGGTCTGCATACAGCAAAAAAAAACACCTTGGAAAGAATGAGACTCCCTCCCCCATATTTATGTTAAGGTGTGTCTAGAGACTGTAGTCAGCACTGAAACTGTGTTGTGCTAGACGTTCCACAAACACAGTGAGAGATAATCCCTCATCTGAAAATAATTTGAAATCTAACCAAAAAAACAAAACAGAGAGAGGAGAAACAAAGACACAGAGATGGAAGGACTTGGCAGCAGTCAGAGGAGTCAGTGGAAGAGCTGGAGACAGAGTCGTGCCTCCTGCCTTTTGAGTGAGTGCCCTCACTGCTAACTCTGCTCTAGCACAAAGGCAGGCAGTTTATATGCCACAAGCCTATTGCTTATAACATTGCGCATACTGTTGCTCCCTGAAAGGCTCTGGAAAATCGCACTTCTTTCATGAAAATACAAAAGAAAGACAAAAATAGATTGTGTGGAAGGCTGTTGGTCCACATTTTGGAAAAAAAAATTGTATTCAAAGCATGAAAAACTTTAAAGTAGCAAACAAAGCTGAATAATAACCATTTTGTTATCCATGAGATTATATCTGTGTAAAAAAAATCCCTGGTTCTTGGCTCTAAATAAGGTCTATACAATAAAAGAAAGAAAACATTGATCCCTTTTCCTCACCTCTGTATTTTTTTTTTCACTAGAAGAACAAGGAGATTATTACAGAATTACAAGGCAATAAATTCTGACACAACTACTTTATGGGCATATGCCGAAAACATCTTGTGGAATTTGCTTGTAAGGGAGGTCAAGAAGTCAAGGAAAAGTTGGTTTTTTAGGAAGGGCTGAATAACTTTATGAGTCATTACCACTAACTCTTGATGTGATGCAAGGAAATGTGTAAAAATCTTGTTTGGAGCAAAAGGTGATTCTTCGCATATCTCATTTTTAACAGAATGAGGCACTGTGACTAAGGCATTAGTTTGTTTTGCTATTACAGGTTCATGAAGTCCTTTTTTCCCATGGATTTGCCCCTTTGGGGAGAGGTTTTATCTTAATGCTGACACCCTGACATGGCAAATATAATTACATACTTTTTCAAACACACCATCTTTCCATTAAAAAAAATCCAAGACTTTTCTGCTCTACAATTTCTTTGAATTTGTAATTTCATGGGACATGAATATTTAATATCTTGTATCTCTGAATACTTGGCAGCATTATATTTTATACCATATTATTGCTGACTGTAACAGCAGCACATCCCTTAAAATTATGCCAAAATTAAATGTCAGGTGTGAAGTTTGCCATTCTTACAATGTCAGGTGTGAGGTTTGCCACTCTCACACTCAAAATATCAAGAGAAAGTAAAAACAGAGATCGCCATCATTTATTACACTTTCAATGAGAAAGTTGTATGCTGCCACCAAACCCACCATAGACATTAAAACATTGTTATTTTAGTGGTTTAAAACACAATTGGCTTCGAAATAAACTCCGGAGAAGATAAAGAATACTGTATTTCTAGACAGCTTGCCTAGGTGCTCTACAATGCCTCTGGAGGCATGTGCTTCTTTCCACTGACAATCTAAGGAAAACCATCCCCCTAAACTTAAATGGTCCTGAACCTCCTATTTTTTGGCTGCCTAAAGTGATTTAAAGTAAGTTATGCAGATACCCTTTGGTGTGTCTGCTGCTGCTGATTTTACTCACACAAGCAATATGACTAATTCTATTTTAAGGCAAATCAGTCCCATCGGGTCATTCAGTCTGCATCCTGTATAAAGCAAGACAGGGACTTTTGCTCAGTTCAGTGAATGTTACTTGAAAAAAATCTTGCATTTAAACTTCCCAGTCTGACCGCCTCAGGAACAGTCACTCCAACAAACATTGTGTCAACACGGATTTTTATCTAGACATTGGCAGTTCTTCACAAATAATTTAAAAAAATTTTGGGAGTGACAGGCCTCCTACACGCTCTGCAGAACTAGTAGAAACAGACCCATTCAGTAATGATGACTCAGAAAATATAAATATATGCAGAAATTATGCCTCCATTTTGCAGAAGACACCAGAGTTTAATCATCACCACCTTTTTAAAAGCTGGAACTTCATTTCTAAGACATGGATTCTTAAAGGGCTCACCATGTGCTGCAACAAAGTTGTGAAGCTCTACTTTGCTTTTCTCAAGCAAGTTCACATTGTGTAAGATCAGTATCACTCATTTCATTGAGTCGTCTCCCTGTGGATCTCTGAGGAGAAGAAGACTTCAATACTTTGAGGTGACTCTCTTGAAGTCGGGGTCATGATAGGGGTAATAATCAAGATGATATCTTCCCTATCACAACCTCTTTCCCTCAGGAAGCCTCAAGTTTTCAGAAACTATGCTGGAGTGAACTCCAGCTGGGGATGTGCTGCAGTGTCATGTCACAAAATTTACTCCAATTTCAGGGACGTGAACCCAATGAGTAATTTCAGACAAGCTACAGCAGCCTAAACAAGAACAAAGGTCTGGTGCATATAAAAAATAACTGCATCCTCTAAGACTGAAGACACTAAGAGGTGTTAAAGAAAACACAGTTTTTCACCTTAAATAGACAGGCTAAACCATCACAGGCTGGAAAAGTACAGTCATCCTGCCACAGGACAGAAGCAAAACAGCGTCTTTCAGCCTGAACTAAGAGATCTCTCCTGTCCTTGCAGCAATTTGGACACGAAGCCACAGCCAACCCGTTGCTCATGGCTGGCATTTGGGTTAGCCATTGCCAGATGATACTGAGCTCTGACCACAAGCATTTCTTTCACCCAGCCTTAAGTCTGCTGGCTTTGTCAGTATTTCGCATGGTCCTAGCTCTCTCCCTCCCTGGGCAGAGCAGACACCCTCACTGTTACTACCCAGAGCAGTAGATAATAGTGCAAATTTAGTCAGGTTGTCTGGGAGAAAGCAGAAATCCCACTATCTGAGCATTTCCATTCCGAAGGGTTGGGTGGTTGCTTTTCTTCCATTTCCTCAGTTTCCTCATCTTTCTAGGATTCAGTTTTCTCCACTTGACTTTTGCTTAAGACAACAGGTTATGCTAAGTGTGACCACAAACAGTTAAGCCATTTCTGAGAATGTTGACAGAAAAGCATGAGTATAAATCTGCACTTTTTTTTTTCTTTTATGTTGGCAACATTTTTAGCTTCGAACAGCTCAGCATCTCAGCAGGAAGTGGAAGAGAGTTAAAACTTGACCCTAGGTCAAAAATGTTTTTTGATGATCCAGTGAAAATCTGCTTTTCTATCACCAAGTCTGTAAGACACAGCGCTTGAGTAGCATGCTGTTGGTCAGCCAGCCAGTGGGGCGTTCTGGTTCTCATTGTTTTA
The DNA here is from genome assembly GCA_013396755.1 of Sclerurus mexicanus. NCBI lineage: Eukaryota > Metazoa > Chordata > Aves > Passeriformes > Furnariidae > Sclerurus > Sclerurus mexicanus. The sequence goes on along the minus strand of VWZF01005389.1, from coordinate 243,135 downwards.
GTAAAACCTAAGGCCATGAAATTGTTCTTAACTAGCTCTGCTCTGAATTTTCACTTGGCAAAATTAATTATTTAGAAACTACTGAGTACTACAGTGTACCTTTTTATTGTTTTCTAGGTAGGACCATTCAGGTCCTTGCAAACTGTGTAGTTCAAGTTATGCTAAATTCTTGAATGGATGATTTAATTTAGGGTTGAAGTTTCTTTAGGCCAAGATTTAATCAAATTACAGCACAGTGTGATTACTTTTTCTCTAAAAGAAGCTAACTATATCAATTTTGCCAATACATCCTCCTTCAGCTCTTTTCTTTAATCTTATCCAATCATAATCTTAGCTCATGTTCTTTGGTGTTTTATAGGAAACCAGAATTATATTTGTTAAGGGAACAAAATGTTAAAGCAGAAGAAGAGGGTTTTTTTGTATGCTCTCTTACTTTGTGAGAAACACCTATCCCTTCACAGCTTTATTGCTCACCAGGTGCTCACATGGGTGAGGCGAGACACTCAGACCATCAGGTTTGTCATCTTAAGAACTGCTGGCAGAACGCAGATATAAATTATAACTTGCACCCAGTGGGAAATGACATGTAAACACAAGATAAAGCAGCGTGTACAAAAGCACTGGCAGAAGCATGGGTGTTGAGAAAGTCAGCAGTTTTCCTGTCTGAAGGAACCAGGCCAGCAGATAATTCATTGGAGTGATTTCTTCCTCTTAGAAAGTACTTAAGTGACCTTAAGCTGCTGAGCTGGCAGCAAGTAGAGCTCGAGTTCAGCGGATGCACATGTCTGCACTGCATGATTCCACCACAGGGACCCAAGACCTTGGGAAGCAGCTTAAATTGAATAAAGCCATCCAGGGCATGGACAGCACTTGCATTGAGTTGTTGGAACAGCATGAACTGAAAGAAGCACTGCGGCCTAAAAGCCATAAAACTGTGCTGACCGCATCTTCCAATCATTTTTTGGCGCTGAATTACACAAAGTTGTCTTTTCTTGTTGTGTTGCACAGATATATGACACCGATTATGCCTTCATTTTTCAAAAGATAATACATAAACATTATCTTCAGAATGTCCCTAGATGTACTGCTGGAAAGAGCAGCATAAAATCCCTTACAGAAAGGGGTTTCCTTTTTTATCCCTTTGCAAAAGAAATACATATTTGTATCTCTTCAGTTTGAAATGAATATTTGTTTATCAACTGTGTGCATACACACATATATAATTTCTGTATTTATATATATTTACATTAAGTCTATTTTTCTAAGAGTTCTGAAAACTATGAGAAAAACTACTGCAAGGAAATCTTCCTCACATTTTTGTCTTGGGTTTTGCTGTCCTCAGTGTATTATAGTATTTAGATTGAGTACATGATCCATTTGAAATATCATTGATAATAGCTCACACTGACAGCACTGACTGCAGAATAGTAAGCAAAAATAACCTACCTTTGCCCAAAGTGTCCTTTCTTTTTAGTTTAGATGGCTTTGTAGTTTTCATTTTCATTAAACACATTTTTTATACCACAGAACAGCTCAAAGGAAGAATGTCCAAACTCAACTTAATTCTATATGGTTAACAGAAAAATAGAAGAAACCAATTAAATTTTACATTTTCCACTCTCTACACCAACACTACATAATAGGATTAAAAGAAACTTGCCCATGGACTTGTGCAACACAAAGATTCTTGTGCCTTTTTCTGACTGCTCATAGAGTGCTATTTCATGGGGGAAATGGCATAACATATTGTAAAATTCAAATTACCAGATAATGTGCAAATAGTGAGAAAGCTCTTGTTATCAGACAACTGGCATTAAAAATAAATATAAATCTTAAATGTTTTTACTGTAACTTTGTTTCACATTACTTCACAAGTTTTTCCCCCAGTGAAATAAAGACTAACAAAAGGAAATAGGACTAGACCTGTAGTTTAAACCAGCTTAGAGTTCCTCTGTCACCAAATAAAATTGTGTAAGAAAAATGAAAATGTTACCTAAGCTTATTTAAACAGTATTGTGGGTCATATATTATTCGTGTTTAACTTCAGTGTCAAAATACATGCTGAAAATTTTACCTCTACACTAATCTTTTTGGCTCAAAACAGGCTCTGTGATGCCATTCCAGCAACACTCAGGCAAAAAAACCTGCACTGTTTGGATGAGTAAAAGCAGCAACAGATGAAACTATCTAGTGTGAGGCTCTTGCAAGGCCTGAGATTCTTCAAACACAGAACAGCTTGATGAAACATGTTGTGTTATAAAGAGCAAGTGAAAAGTCATAACAAGAGGTGAAATGCTGACTATGAAGTCCTGAATGTGTTGCAGCTCTCATTCAGCAAGGTACAAGAGGCATTGAGTCTATGATCCTCAGATGCAGTAGTAGATGCAGTTGAGAAGAGACTGGATGTTCCTGACTGTTGATAAAAGGCTGCTACCCCTGCTCCCCAGTGCAGAGGGAGGCCTGTGTATTTGTGTCATCCTTAAACATCCTTATTGAGCCCTACAAGGCTGCAAGTGTCCCTGAGCATCACCCCAGAGGTGACTGCATCCCTGTACACTGAGGGAAGCACAGTGCGGCCATGAACGCGCTTACAAATCTCATCATTTACCTTTCAAAGATGCTCACCATCAGATTTGTTAAATAGTAGTTAAGCTTCTTTTCCTGGAACTTCAAAAAATATTTCGGTGTTTTAGAAAGGTGGGTGGTAAATTAATTTAAACATTCTTTTTCTGCAGAAATTGCTTTTCTCTGTGAAACTGCTCTTCATCTTTATCCCAGCTGTTTTCAATGGACAAGTTAGGGAAGTTGTCACTGGATAATTTCCTGCTTCATCACAATGCTTTAAAGCTTGATTTGTATTCATTACTATGCTGTATATAAAAAATCATGGTAATGAAAGTTAACCTGTAACATTTCAGCAAAGTCAGCAAATATTGTTTCAAGAACCTCAAGTATAAACACTTTATAAAAACACTTCCATACGTAAAAAACTACCCATACTTGAAAGGCTGCTCAGTCAAGATTTTAAACCAAGATTGTCACTGAGATGCCTTAGAAGCTGTGGGTTTTAGAAGCATATTTTCATTTCTTTCTCCTATTTATCTTTCCTTTCCCCTAAAAAGCTTTTTCTGCTCAACAAAACATAAATAATTGATCTTTATCAGAAAGAGACAGAAATATATTCTGGAGAGCACCTAATGCGCTTCCAAACCACAATTACTTTTTTTGAAATTTCTTCCTTGGCTCCAGTTTCCCATCTTATTTATCATACACATATAGCAAAAAAAATTCAAATGCAAAAGCATAAAAGTATTTTTGGCTTTGTTATTGTATAATGCTGCATGAGCTATTGGGTTTAAGAACAACTGTAAGTGACATTGAGTGAAACACAAAACACCAATCCTCCTTATGGGAAATAAACCAGCCACTGTTTATAAGTGTGAAAATTACACACTCTCACACCTCCATATTCTATTGTATTGCACAGCTTCATTAGCAAACAATTCATTCTGCCAAGTGCTTCTAGAAGTATTACAATACAACTAATCAAGTTTTCAAAGCAAATATGGTAGGTACATTCTTCATTGCACACTTTTTCTCAAGGAATCAGGTACGTCAGCATCATTAGAAAACACTCTGTACAGCAATTGGTTGTTTAAATGTTGGTGTTGCAATAGGAAATCTGAAGGAATCAAGTGCATCTGGTTTGCAATTCCGAGTAGGAAAGAACCTCCAACAGTGAAGACTAGACTTTTAAGCTACAACTCTATTCCTCTATGAAAGCATCAATTTATGAGTTTGATCTTGTTCAGCCTAATCTAGGATTTATCTCCTTTCTTGGCCTAACACTAGTTATCTGAACCAGTTTTTCAGATACTGGGATTTAAACAGGTCATGTAAGAATTCAGAAATCCATCCTCAGTTTGGGATCCTTACTAGGAGCAAACCCCGGGGCTGACTCTTTCAGAACACAGTTATATGCAGTGGTAATTTGGGGGGAGTTCCTTCTTAGCTTTTGTACACTCTGCCTGCCGAAAACACAGTCCATTTTCAGACACATTAGTTAGACTGACAGGTGGCTGAGGGAAAGCCGATTAAGAGGGATCTGCAACTGTTTGTTATCTGGCCTTGTCAGGAAGCTTTACCCACTCTCCACTTGCTGGCAAATGTTGGCAACTTCGGTTTAATACCTGAAACTTTGATATGTAGGATAGACAGAACACTTTCTGTCAGCATCTTGTCCTTGGAGTAATATTCTCTTCATGAAGGCACACACAACACCAGCTGTCTTCAGTGGGACATTTGGGGATCTTCTCTTGTGTTTATTACCATGACATGTGAGCATCTTCATGGGGGTTGCAACTGTTTATTACAGTTTAAGTGAAATGACATTAATGTTACCCCTTTTGACAGAGATGGAAATTGAGATGTAAAAAGACTACATCTTCAATTTTAAATGCTACGGGCTTAAATACTTAACAAAGATTTCAAGTGGGTTTGTTTCCTTTTAGGTTTTAGTGAATTGATGTTCTGTGTCATTCATACAGAGGAATCACTCTTCTTCTGGGTATAATTTCCCTATGTATGTTGTATGGAAAAAGTGAATTCCTAGAGTGTCACGGCTAGACATCTTTATGAACTCAAATTTGACTTTGTTTTAGTTAAAGATTTTGCTTCAAGCTGAAATCCTAGACAATGGAAACGGCAGAAGATCAAACTGAGATTCCATATTCACTGTAGTGGACAACCATCTTAATAATTTCTATGTTGCAATCCAATCTGTTTGTCTCTTTCTATTTGCTTAGTCTCTCATACACTGCAATGACATGAATAGTGTTAGAAATAGAGTTCGGGTTTTGCTGAAGCCAGTTGCATGGGTAACGGGCAGAGGGGGAGGAGGGGACAGTTAAGTTTGTGGCAGTTGGAACTTGGGGTAGTTTGAACCTGTTTTTGGCACCGTTTTGTAGGGGTGGGTGTCTCGGGCAGGTAGGCAGATCGGGCCAGGCTGTGAACTCCCTAGTACCAGCCAATGGGAACAGAAGCAGTGACCCCCAGCCAGGACAGGATATAAAAACCTCTGGTTCTTGCTGACCTGTGTCTGTCTCCTAGGCCAGAGGGGACACATCAGTTCAGCTGAATTTGTTAAATAAAAAGTTTAGTTTTGCTTCGACGACTTTGTCCCCTTCTGAATTTTATTGATAAGTGTGAGCATTTCTCACAATAGCATTTTAAAAAATGTATTAATCTGGTGGCCATTACAAGAGTTCAGGGTGTGGACACCATGAGCTTCAGACTGGAGTGCAAAGGGAATTACACAAGGGAGAAATCTATGCAATCAGAATAGACTCTCTCAACTCCTTCCAAATGCATTGATGATAGATTGTGTGCTCTTTTTATTCATGGACGTAGTGATCTCAGCTTTATCCAGCCTTGACTTTTGAGTGCCAGCATTTTAACCTAATAGATTTTAAATAACCAAGAGGAGTAGGTAGCTCACTAGTCTGCTAAATTGTCTCATTTTTGATAAATATCTTCCAGGACCAGTCTTTGAAAGGAATTCAGTGTACCATTATAAGGACTAGAGAATCAGGAGAGTGAATGACTTATTCTAACACTTCTCTATACTTCAGGTTTACAGCTTTCCTTTCAAATACATCTGGTGAGAGACTCATTTGCAACCTCTGCCTGCTGGAGAGTGCCAGAGACCTCCAGCAAGGGAGATGTACTCTCTGAAAAGGCCTGTGTGCAAAACAAATGCCACTGCTGTTGTCACTGTGGAGGACTCCTATGAAAAACATGTGTAGCAAGTGTGCACAAAGGGATTGTTTAACACCAACCATGGGTCTGTTTACCAGCTAATGATGAATTCATGCCATATATGTTTGCAGATATTCTACGGCCTGAATTATTCATGAATATCTTAAGGGGCATCTGTTGCAGACAGTAGAACAGGGCTCCCCTTGACATAGCCTGCTGCTACATCAGCTTTTGAAAAAACAAGCTGTGCCTGCAGCATTTCCCCCAGTCATTTCTCTTAGTATATGTTTCTACTTTCTAAATTTAAACTTAGAGCTGTCTGCTGAATAATGACTCAGAGAAAGGATGGGTGACTTAGTATGGAGGAAATTAGAAGTCCAGTCATAGTCAACCCAGACTTCTGACCCTGAGCCTGAGTCACAGTAATTGTATGTGCTGTAACCCCCCACACACAAAAACATGGACATAATCAAACAATTACTTTTTAAAGTGTCTGGACTTTCATGAAGGTCTGACTCTGGGTTGGTCTGGAACTGAAAAAGTAGACAAAAGAAGAAAAGGCTCTTCAAGCAGTTTTTCCATTCTTTTTAAAGAAAAAAAAAAAAACTGCACAAAAATCTTGGCTTTACCATAACAGCAACATTGTGCTTGGCTTCATCAAGCTACTCAGGGGTCCAAAGCCTATTAAGTGTGTTTGGGATTCTCAGCTGATATGGCAGGCATCAGGCTTCTCACTTCAAAAGGCATTGTCACAGTTCATCTCAGTCACTGGCATTCTCCAAAAAGAGGGCAAAAGCTACACAGAGTTTGAGGGACAAGGTGGCTTTCTGCCTTATAAGTTGTTTTTTTTAAATCAAAAAAAGCCTGGAGTAAAACACCCCATATAAAGTTTCAAAGTGCTTTTAAAATCAGATTAAAAGCTGTTTTCCCCCATTTTAGGAAGGGGAAACTGGAGGAAAGTATGGAAAGGAGATGGTTGCAAAAGGTCACAAACAGAGCAATGCTGAAAATAAGAGCTTCTACCTCTCATAGGCTATCCAGCAATGCCCTGTCTGCTGTGAAACACTGCCCTCCCATCATCCAGGGACCAGCCAAAACAAAGTATACCTTTAAGATGAATCTTTCTGATTTAGGGATAAACTGATGCATTGGAATTCTTTGTGTTACTGTTGCTTTACTTAAAAGTTCCTATCTTTTAATTTGCCCCCCCCACCCCCGCACCCTAGTCTCTGACAGACAGAACCTCTGATCATCTTAAGGGAAAAGCTTGGATGATATATCTCTTTAATTTCTTCTCTCTTCTTAAATCTGAACAGAATGATAATTTTTTGTTGGTGATGCAAACCATGAAATATACAGGAGATTAAAGACTACTCAGTTGTAGTTGCTGAAACAACTCCAGTATTTGAAATTTTCTTGGGTTTAATGTTTTTACTCACAATTTTAACTTTGCAACATCTGAGATACAAACTGGCTTTGTGTAAATTTCCCTAAATACCATGACAATGAAAAAGAGGAGGAAAGTTGTCTGCAATATCCCAGAGAGAATGGGAAAACCAGATTGGAAATTGTGTCCTTCAGTGTGCAGGGATCTTCCCAGCTAAACAGTCAGTCGGTGAAAGGTTGCATCAGGCTGAGAGAATTACTTAACTCTTTTCTTAGAAATGTTCCTCCTCTCCTTTCTCCTCCCTGAATGTGTGTACACAGTCACCATCTCCTCTTCACATAATCTTTTTCCAAAGATTAGAGAGGAAATCTGGGTCCTTTAGAGGCTCTCAGGACCCATCCTTGATGAGAGGCAGGCTCACTCTCCAGACCTTTCTCAGCAGTGCTGTGCTTTGTAACTCTCAGTAAGTGACACTAAAGACAGGTCTGAGGAAGGAAGGTCAGACCCCAGGATGGGAGAGGCAAGGGGAGATGCCCCTGCTTCTCAAAGAGATAACATACCCATTGCTTCTCAGATTTGCTTTCTTTTAATATCTGCCTGCAACAGCACAATTATACCCAGGGCCTCTTTTGCAGTAACAACAATGAGGAAAGACGTACCTTATTACTCTTAAGAATTCAGTGTCATTAGTCAGTTACCATACAGCTGGGCCTGCTGGAATCAGTAACTGCTCTCAGCCCACATCCAACAATTCCTGGGTCAGCCTAAAGCAATAGTCCTGCAGCATGGTCCCAGCACTATTTCTTTTGTTTTCACTTTAGTTGCAGCAGTTGCAGACAGCACTTCACAGGCTGGATGACACAGCAGCACTACCCTCAATATTCCTTCCTGGTAGGGGAGATTGCAAGTCCCTTAATACTGTAATGAAGAAACATTTTAAAAAAGAAAAGCAAGCTTTTGAAACTTTAAATGGGGCCAAACAGGGCTGCCTTTAGGAAGGAGGAAGCCTTCAGCAAAGCCTCAATAAGAGACATGCCTGTGACACTCCTGACATCTGTGTTCTTCCAGAATCAAAAGTAATTTTTTCTTATTTTCATATGAAACCTAGGGGAAAAAAAACCCCAACTGTTTATTGTCTGCTACACTTTTGTTGGGGTTAAGTGGAAAAGGAAAGAAAAATCATGAGGTTACCCCCTTCATATAGTTAAACAGTTTGTCTGCCCTTCACTCATTGTGACAGTGGGTCTTCTTCTCTTCAAAAACTATGTCCATCACTGGAGCCCTGAATTTTCTTTTATGCTGCTGTAAATCAGGGTAGAACTGTTATGATAAATTTGAGACCTGGCCTAACATGGATCTATTCCATAGACACAGTCATTTATTCAATTACATGAGCTCTACTTCTTTGGATGAGTTTCTGGGAATAGGAGAGCATGGATTTGGAGGAAGTTCTATTTCTAAGAAGCTCAAATCCCTAGGGATCAGATATTCATAAGACAGCAATCACTATACATTTAAACAGAAAGAACATCTTCTGCCCACAGTGAAATGTGTTGATGGCTCACCAAATGAGATATCTGAACATTGGTTCAAAATTAATATTATAGCAGTTTTCTATGTCTATAAATAAGAGACCTCTAGTGCATTAGACTATTTTTTGGAAGTGAAAGTCTGGTCAATACTTCTGTGGCTATTTGCTGAAAAAAGGTTTTGCCTGTGAAAGTTAAAGCAGTCATCCCAAAAATGCTGAATTCTTTCCTCCCTTTTTATTAGCATTCCAGTCAGCAAAACTGCAGACTAGTCATACCCTACTAGTCAGACTACCTGAACACAGAGCAAATAGTTCATGACAAACTTCCAAATCTGGAATGAAGTGACTCACAACAACTGAACAAAATGAATAGCTGGCTATTCATAAATGACTTACAAAGAGAACAAAGGTTAACCTTTGGAAAGTCATTTAGTACTCATAGTTGGCCATGGTCTCTTTTTTTGCCTTTTAAAATAACAAGAGTGATCAAAAAAGCAAAACAAGCCTTGAAAGACAAGCAGCCTAATCTCAGAGAGATGAATCTTTAGATCATGCATGAAACACCATTGCTGGCTCGGCAGAGCAATTACTTTGTGCAGTTCTCTGAGAGGTGGGAGCTGTGAGCCAAAAGTAAGAAACAAGGCCAAAACCAGCACCAACTTGCCACTAGCAGTAAAAAATGTAAAGAGGCTGCTTTAACTACACATTTCCAAATCCACAGGGTTTTCTCTCTGCCAATTACTCCAACTTTCTTACTCTTATTCTACCTGGCTCCATATAGGTCTTTATGGTATATTCAGCTGAGCATCTGAGCAGTTTTTATTAGTCCACCAAACAAAGTGTCTAGTGTCTCTCATTTGTAATCTTTTACTTCATCCACTCTTTCTTCAAGAAAGAGAGTATGTAGGAATTGAGTATTTGAGACACTCTTGAGCATGATTCATGATTCCAGTTGAGTAATATATAACTATCTCTCTCCTCATTTGTTGCATGCCTTTTCTGGTGTTTTGCTACCAATGTGGCCTTTCATATCTCCTCTGAACCTGGCCTGGGATTCTGAAGAATTATTGGTGAATAATGGTTTTACAATTTTCATCTTTTTATGGAGAGTAATTTCTCAGATTAGAACTGTATAATGAGGGCAAAACATTGGTGATACATACAATACTGTACCTAAACCTCACGTGTGTGTGCCCCTGCCCAAGGATGGTTTGTACCCACCTGGTGTTGTGAGGGATGACACCATTAAAGATCTAGACCATTGTGGGGGTTGAATTTCACCAAGGGTTTTGTAAGGGTCACCAGTCTTATTGCTACAGCTACATTCATGATCAGTGAAGCAAATGATGCTGTCTGTCAGTTATTAGTATTCCCAGAGCTAGCAAAAATAAACATATCCCAAACACTGTCACCTTTTGATTTCCTTTCACATGTGTTTTAAAAGCCTGTATCTTTGGAGTTAGTTTCAAATCAACATATTGAATGGATTTTAATTATGTATTTCCCCCTTTTTCTGCCACATAATACAGCATTAAAAAGACCTTATTGGGCATTATATACTTATATATACACATATATTTATATATACACATATATATTTAGCAAGGCTTAGCTTTGCTCTTCTCTCCTTTCCTAGCATGTAGAATCATGGAAAATCAGCTCCCATCCAGTTCAATTTGATTTATCTCTGAGGATGGCATTGCATTTATCTATCCAGTACTTCAAAGATTTTGGTGTAGAGGATATGGAATGTATCTACAGATTCACTTGGCCAAGATGAAGCTGCACACCACCATTTAGGTGGTTAGCAATAGCTACAGATGCTTCCATGGATCCTTTGCTGATATAGTGAGTTGTGCATGTCAGTGCATGGATTCAGCATATTCTTGGCCTGGGTTGATGAAGTATGAGGATGATCATGAATAAATCTAAAGTCTGATAATGTAAACCATCTTCACAATGAGCATCAGATCAAACTCCATTGAAATTCAACAGCCAAACTGAAGTGGTTCAGTTTTATGATCTCAGACAGTGTGTTGACAGTAATATCTAACCTCTAAAAGGCCTCTTAGATGTGGCATGCTAGCAAAACCATTTCTGAAGTAATGAGATTGAATCCTGACAGATCAAGAAATCTCACTATTTTACCATAAGGAACACCTGGATTTGTGAAAGACACTTTACATAAAATAAAACAATAAATCTTTCTTTACTGTGCCCTTCAGACCACAGAGAACTAAGCCATGATGAGCAGCATGGGTACTGTTTAGATAAAAGAGGAAACTTCAAATGTTGCTGCCTATAGAAGACACAACTGAAGTAAGATTTCATTCACCCCAATTACCTGATCAAACTTTGCATTAATTAGCACCCAGACAGCAAGATACAGGTTTACTCAATGCCTGAAGAGATCTTAGCTTAGGATAGTCACATGGAGGAGGGGAATTAGAAATTTCCCTTAATTGTTCTGCATGTATTTAATGAACATTACAGCTTTGTAGATTTTTGGCAACACATACTGCTGGGGTATTATTTTAAACTTTGCTTCCTAAATCAAACAGCCTACTGTTTCAAAGCAATTTTGTTCCCTATCCTAAGTATCAGCTCAAGAATTAACAAAGTGGACCATGGAGGGCTGTGACAGAGACGGCGTGTGGGCAGCACTTTGCTAATTTGACCTCTCTTCACAGAAATGAGAGGAAACTGTGATCTGAAGCTGACATTTCCTTAGAACATCGCCCAGCTTTCCTAACACTGGGACCACAATTCACTGATAACAGGGCTTTGAAGTAGCTGGAGCAGAGCCAGGAAACATTGGAAGTATTCTTCAGAGAATATCTGTTTCAGATTACCCCAATTTATAGTAAGCCACACATGCTAACTTTAGCATTTCTTCTGCTTTTAAAGCTTTTCGTCTTCTGGATGATTGATCTTGAGCCTTTTCCTTTGGCTCAGTACAGCAACATTTCTTGTCCAAACACTACATTCCTACTTGGCATCCAATTTCTTCCCCATCGTGTGTCACTAGGTTCACTTATCTTTCTCATCCTCTGACCCATATTAATTTTTGCAGATATGTAATTTTGCTGGAGTTGAAGCAGAACCTGTGGCAAACATTGCACTGAGTGTGGCTAAGCAATTGCTTGTTGTGCTTTCTTTATTTTATTCGTTCACACCTGCAGCACTGAGTTTTCTAGTTCTTCACCTCCCTCCTCATCATCAGAGGCAGCAGAAGGATTACACATAGCCGTCCCATTTGAATTCAGTTGGGGTTGTACACGCAGCTTTCACAAGAGGTAATCAATGGGAGCAGCTCTGTACGGCAAACCACTTTTCGCTGAGGATCTGACATCCACAGTTCCCTCATGCTAAGTCTAGCCTGATCCCAGGTACTGAGTGTTCATTTGCATCCATATGGTTTTATGTACATATCTGCCAGTTTGGTTTCACACAAAAAGAAAACAGATGATGACCATCACAACCTTGTTCTGCTGCAAGTCAATGTTAGTAAAGGGTGATGGTTCGTAATGTTCTTCTGATCCAGAGTGTAAGACCAGTACAGAAGCACCATTTTATTCTTCTGAATTCTTGGCTAAAAAGGGTGCCAGAGCAAGCATCCTGCACAGTGAAACACAGAGCAGTTACAGCAAGTTGTGTCTGTGCACAGAATGCCTGTGTCTCTGAGTGATCACCTCCAAAACAAAGCATGATGCATTCATTGCCTGCTCTTCAGCCACACTGTGGGGCTGCTAGCAAGTCTGACTCTCACTGCCCAGCCTAGACATGATTTCTAGGGCAGGGATGTTGAAAGCTAAACAGAGACCATAAAGTCCATTTGATAAGTCTGTCAAACAATCAATGCCAGTGTGGTTTAGAATCTAATCCATGTTGTGAAAGAGTCTGTAACCTCCAATAAAGTTCTGAGACATTCTTTTGCCTCTTCCCCGGATGAAACTTAACATCAATCAATGTTACACGGAGCAAGAAAAGTGGATAGGCAGCTACTCTACCATCAGGCACTTGTCCTGGAAAGACAAGTCAGCATTTATAGAAATTCTTAGTTTCAACACATCATTTAAAAAGCTCTACAGAAGTAATCCATATAAAAAGCTCCCTTCTTTGTCATGTACAACAAAAAAAGTCTGCTTTCCAATAGGAAGACAATATTTCCTTTTATCACTATTGCGAATACCTCAGGATGCTTTGAAATCTAAACAAAGTAGAAATTACGAGTTAGGCTTCCAGACTCTTACATTTTGGTTTGCTGCTTTTAGACCTGTCATTTACTGACTTTGATAATTTACTCTGTCAGTAGTAGCATAAAAGGATTATCTGAAATGGTGGGAAGACCAGCTCATTCAGTGGCAAGGAAGGAACTATACACCTGGCAGGTAGTTGTTTGTTGGTCTTCTTCACAAGCCCTGAAGTAAACACAGATCAAAAAACACTCATCCATTTGTGCATCCCTCTAACATCAAGGTTTGTGTGCATTGCAGTCAGGAACTGCAGTAGGTTGGCTACAGCTGTCTAGAAATCTGGCAGCTGTCTGAAATTTTAGAGTCTTTTCAAAAGGGGAAAATCTACATAGAGATTTGAGGAAAAGCAAAACAGAACAAAACAAAAATGTCCAGGTAGCTCCAGTTAAACCTGAGCTCTGCCGTTAAGCAAAAGACAGCCTCACATATTTCCCTAAACTAGGAGTAATGCCCCATATTTCTTACTCTGCAGAAGTCTCATTCCTATGTAAAATACTGTTCCTACCAGTCTGGTGGGGCTTTCTTTGTTAAAAAAGGTTACTGCTGCACATGAATTCAGATATTCATTCAAGTGCATAATGCCAGTAAATTTTGTGAGACCAAAACTTCCCTGCTGTTATCATGTGTTCCTCTCATTCTCTTCTTCTTAGGAAATTAGACTACAATTTCACAAGAGGTTGCCTTCTGAAATTTCTGAGTTTCTCTTACTGCCACAAAAGCAGCCAAAAAAGTAATAATTTTAGAAAAGACAGAAATTGAGTGAATCTATTTTTCACACTGAAGCAACATTTTGAGACCAGATTTACCTACATTTATTTTCCATACTGAAAGAATGTCTCTCTTGATGTATTTTATTTTGAAGAGGACAAATATCTGATGACAAAAATGTGATGGATGAGAACTGATCAAAACAAAAAAAACTTCAAGATTTTCATTTCAGGTTGACCTGACACAATATTGGGGGGTTTTCCTTCCATTTTTTGATTTGAATGTAATTGTTCAGGCAGACATTTGGTTTGAGGCTTTACCATTTTTAAGGAAAAAATTGACTTGGCTATCCAAAGTGGCTGTGGGAGCAAGTGCTCCTGTTGGGACAGACACCCACAGAGATAACAGGTACCTTATAGTCATGAAATGCACTCTCCAGCACGACCTAAAAAGTTCAGGAAAAGGTACAGTCCTTCCTGATTTTGATTGCCATCAATTACACTTTCCCAATGTTATCAATTGCAGCACCTGAAAACTTACAATTAATGACAATCTGAGACTTAGTAGATTGCTGTCAAAATGACAGTTTGGCATTGAGACACCCTTTCAGGACTTCATGTTCAAACTCCCTAAATTAAGGCTAACTAGTACTAGAGAAGAAATGGAAGGATCCAGGCAACTGGCATGTGTCCTCTTGATGCTGGTGGTCTCGCTTCACTGGGTGTGCAGAACTTGATACATTTCAGTCCATTGCAGTCAGTGAAATTTTACTCAAACTTACAACTCAGAATTAAATTACCTTCTAAATTGCAAAAGCACATTACTAATGATGACAAGCTTCCCGTGCTGCACTTTAACCACTCTTTTCAGAAGCTACCATCCAGCATATGAGTATGTCATAAACTCCCTAAATACCATGATGTCAAGTCAGAGAGGAGTGGTTTTATCAAGGTCACGCAAAGGTTGCACGTGGAAGGTGAAAGCAGAGTTTAGTTCTCCTGTGTTCCAGTAAAGAGCTTTGACAGCAGACCATCGTCTCTCACTGATGTCAGCCTCGGTAATAAATGATGTCTCCTTTGTGGGGAACTGCCCAATCTGACATCATTAGCAGATCTGGAATTGCTAAAAGGTTTAGGGCTTCAGCATGTTTTGCTTTTAATTGAGCATGAAGCTGTCTTGGCAATAATACCAAAAAAATCCTTACACCCAAATAAAATCTGTTTGGATTGGCTGGTCTTCATGAAATGATTCAGAACAACAAAGCTGCACCTTCTTTCTTCATGTCAGCGCAGTTGTCAGGGCTAAATATTGTGGGCTGTATGTCTTTGAATGAGATTAATTGCACAATGTTTGTGAAAGTGCAAAACATTTGAAATGCATCTTGTGTGGGAAGAAAACAAATGGATCAGTCCTCCTCCCCTTTGAATCTATTTGGATCATTATAAAAAGAGATAAACTGCTGAGTAGGAAACAAATAAGTAGGTTCATTCTTGCAGGGAAGAGTGCTTATGTCATGTTCACCCTTGGTAAAACTAATATATCCTCACATGGCTTTGGAAATATTTCTTCTTGGTTCCCAAAATGAACAGTTGACAGTCCATGAGAACAATCTTTAAGAATAAAAGTGCATTTGTAAGTTTAGGAAAATAATGCATTAAACTCTGAATTTAAAATCATCTTTAATGGCACCATTTTTCAGTGATCACTGTTCTTGCTAGGGCATGCTACTTTCAGTAACACACGCTTTTGAAGATCAGAATTCTACAAATACTGAAAGATGTTTCCCCCACTCTCACTTGACTCCTGGATCCCTCGCTCATGAAGGTATTCCACATGATCCATATGCCTCATGCTTCAATTTTTAGAATGTATATTATGCATAACTGATTTAATCCCTCAGCATTGGGAACTGTAACCGTATAATAAAATAAATGGGTTGTGTCTGTTTCTTGTTCTCCTCAGCTTCACGATACATGCATTTTACACAGATGACAAAGACGTTTCTACTGTAACATCATCAGATTTATTCAGTTTAAGAGCCCAGTCCTACCACACGGGAGTTTTACCTCTCATTTCAGCAAGAGCAAGGTGTCAGTCTGCAATTGTGTGTCTAACGGAGAGTTTCCACAGATGTCTTAAGCCCATCTGTGAGGTGCCTTCAAAAGGAGTGCCTTGCCTTTACCTCATAAGAATCCTTGTTGACTTCTCTGTACAAATTCCAGTAACAATGTGGCCCTGTAATCAGCCAGATCAATCGTCTTGTTGCACTGCATGATTGTTATTGCAAAAGCAAGGGATCGGAGCACATAGACACACTGGCAACAGTGGAATAGTCATTTCTCTTACAGTGTGAAGTCAACTCAGCTTTGGGGGGTTATCAGAAAGAAACATATCTTTCAAATATACTGGGCCATATCCTTTGCTGATAAGTCAACAAACTTAGGTCATCACTAGAGAGGTCTGGACTTAAACCAGCTAATGGTTTGTCCTATTATAGCCAGTCTTCCCCTGAAGCTGAATATTTTAGGTAGTTCTCCAATAAAAATGAAATATATCCTCACCACCAGTCACTCCTGTTTTCATAGAGGGCAAAGCAAGAAGATGTATTCTTAATTACACGCCTGACACAGCAAAACACATTGTGCTTATCTGTTCATCAGCCCACAGCCGTGATTCAGCTGTAATTGTGACTCTTCCCCTGAAATAGCAATTTCATCTATCATTATTATCATTATTATTACCACTTTTTTTTTTTTTAATGGCTAATAACATCTACCTTTGTGGAATGCAGGAAGGCTGTTTTACTTTTGATATTAAGAAGTTCTCTTTCAAAGTAAACATTGGCTGAACCTCAGAGTTGGTGTACTGTTTAGGAATGCAGCCTTGCACAAAGCCAGAGGCTTTTCAGGGTGTTAAAAGAAACCTCAGGCATTGTAGTCATCCCCAGGAATCAGATGAAAACGATGTGTACACATGTCAAAATGCCAGCTTCAACTGTGTGAATATGTCAACATGACTTGAGCTGGTAGGAAGGCAGAGGCTGTATGAAACAATAAAAAGCACTGTTTAAAAGCTTGTTTTCTAAAACAGATTAAAGGCATTAAAAAAATAACTTGAAAAGACAACACAAAAAACAAGGCAGAAGAAAAGCTGAACTAGAACTTAAGAATTAGTCTCTATTGCTGCTCTTTCAAACAAGGTTAATAATTACAAGCACACAAAGAAAAAAGTCTGGAATGTCATACATTTTGTTCACTTGTAATTAAGACTTCAGTGTTATCTTCATTTTTGCTCCATTTCATATCCTTTGTTTACAAGTCAGAAAGCCTCACCAGCTGTCCCAAGACGTTCTTAGAGCAGATTTTGTGGAGAAGTGATCATTGCTTATAGGACACAACTTTACACTATAAAATCTCCAGATCTAATTAATGTTTTTTCTTTCCACAACATGGCTACTCTCCCAAGCATTATGGGAGACTATTCTTACCTTTAACATACCATGGAATTGTGGCAAAATCTAGCTTTGTCCAGGCAGGTCCCTGTACTGCCATGTCCGTCTGGTGCTCAGAGACCCTGTGTCCCTTTGCAGTGGTGAACTCGGTCCTGCTGCTCAGGAGCAGGAGAGGGAATAGAGAAGCTGGAGACTAAAAGGAGCTAACAGCATTTCCACAGTCTCAGGTCTCTTTGCGTAACTTGGCAACTCACCTAGAAAATCCATAAGATATGAAGAGATGGAAATATAAGCTCCTTATTCTGAAAGGGCAGTCTGTTAGGTCTCCAAAGTCATAACATCAGGAGTAGAGCCAGGCAGAAAATGGGAAAGAAAGACATAGAATACAACTATTCAATAAAACCATTAGGGACAAAAATATTTTGATTCTGAGTTACTATCCCAGCCCCTTAAGGGCTAAATATCATAGCTGTCTATCCTCCTTCAAGACTGAGTTTAAGCCAGGCTTTACCTTGCCGTGATGCACCTTTGTGTCCACCTCTCAGAGGTGAGGTTGGCAATCACAGAGCATTCTCATCAGTGCTTGTCTTGATGAGGTATCCAAGGTCAGAGGAGCGTGCTCAAGCACTGCAGCAGTATTCCACAACCAAAAGGATGGTTCAACTTCAAGGTTCAACAACTTCAAGGTAATGTTTTCTGCCTTGATCTCTATTTTCCATTTCCAGACAATAATCCAGCATTTTTTTGAACATACAAACAAAAACATATTTCTGCCTCATATTTCTAATAAGAGTGAGTAGCAATGATGACTCAAAGCTGAAATTCATGATCTAACTGGAGACTGACACTGTCTGACTGATAACAGTACCATGAATAAGATATATTTGATCATGCTTTCTGGCTGGCAAGGGAAGGATATGAGCCTCTCATTTGCACAGTGGTATAAAGTAATGATGGAAGGCTAGAATTTGTCTGTTTAAGTGATAGGTAAGATGGAAGATAGTGCTACATTCAGCTTTCAGGGAAAAAGCAAAAGGAAGTTATCTGCACAGAGGCAGAAATGAAATGGCTCTCTAGTAAAAAAAAATTAAAAAAAATTAAAAAGGAGACACTTGTAGTTCAGAGGTTGGGTGGGAAAATTAGATGTGAAGAATCCTGTCTTGAGTAGCGAGCTGGCATAGCAGGTAAAATCATTTAGGTAAGAAGCTTAACACAAAGAAGTAAAACTGGGGGAAAAAACCATCACAAATTAACCAAGAGCTACATATTCTTGAAACTCAGCATGGTTGAAGTGATTTGTAAAGCGAGAAATCATTTGGAATGAGACCGAATAGAAACCTCCACAGCCACATCTCCTGAGGTAATTATGCTAATTCAACAGGAGCTTACCCTCTACAAACTATCATTACAGATTCCTTAAAATATGAAATGTGATTCCTAGCAGATGCTATGAAGGTGTCAAACAGGTACTGCTGTGAGCAGGACTGTATGACAACTCACAGGAAAACTGTCTGTTTCAGCAACATACCCAGCAGAACACGCAACTATCGTGAGTTTCACATTTCATGTTTCTCACTGACATTGGGTAACACTGGAAGAAGAAAAGTAGCAGTGCCAGAAAAATAAGTTGTCTAATGTACCTCATGACAGGAGTTGTTCAAAGGATTTTGTCAAATCTATTCTACCAAAGGATTTTTAGATCAGAATTGTTTGCACTGAGCACCAGTGAAGGACTTCTGGCTTCCCGGTGTTTGACCGTCCCCAGAACAAAAAGCCCTGGAAGTCCCCCAAGGCACTCAGACCTCTCATTTCTGCAAGACAGCCTGACAGTCAGAATAGGATGGAATGGAATAGGATGGAATTACACAAAGTTGAGGTAAGTACTTTTTGTGACAATTTTTCAGCTCATTCTTCCATTTTTTTGACTCGGATCTAATAGTCAGTCTCTGCAAATGTTAAAGAAGGTAAATCAAATGTTGGACTTGTGCCTTGTCCATAAAAAGTCATGAACATTCACCTACTTTAATGCATAGTCTTATTAAAAAGCTCCTTGGTAAAATTAATAAGAGGAATCTGAAATAACTTATGAAATATGTAAGTAACATATATAGATGTCATAGTTATTGTTACAATCACAAAACTAGCCAAATTGTAGAGTCTCGGTTCAGAAGGGCCAGGGGAATTGTACCAAGCATTAAAAAAGACAAAATCCATAATGTTTCTGTGAGGCAAAACTCCCTCAACAAGAAGTAATAAATTCAGGTCCACTAAAATATCCTGCTTTGAAAGCCAAAATATTTGATTTTATTTTTCTTTTTTAATATATTTCAAAAAGTATATATATATATATATATATGCTTTCAGAGGGAGAGAATATTTTTTAAATCCAAGAAGTCCAATACATAAACAAAATTTTACTCCAGAAAAAATCCAAAATGCAAACATGTCCAGATGATGACATGTTGTCTTTCAACCTTATTGAAGAACAGCATTTTATAATTGCTATTACTATTTT
Organism: Sclerurus mexicanus; assembly: GCA_013396755.1. Taxonomy (NCBI): domain Eukaryota; kingdom Metazoa; phylum Chordata; class Aves; order Passeriformes; family Furnariidae; genus Sclerurus; species Sclerurus mexicanus. Next base: position 223,530 of record VWZF01005389.1, on the reverse strand, counting down.
AATGAAATTTTGCTGAAAAAATTTTTTAAATTCTGCTGGAAATCTTTCGATATCCTCTGCCTAGTCAGATATCCACAATTCCATCTCTGCAAAGTGACCTTAGCTTTACTTCAAAGTACTTTTACATGTCAAGGGAGCAGGGACTAGTTGTCAGAACAGCCTCCTGTCTGTCAGAGTGTCTTTAACACTGGTTGGCACGGAGGCAGATTGTGGCCCTTTTTCATCTAACAGCTATTCAATACAGCACATTTGTTATTCTTTGCTGCCAAGGAGACAATCTGCTTTTCATTTCCTCTGAAGAAGAGCATAATACTATGAGTAAAACATCAGATATAATTAGGCAAAATGGTTGAGTGCCTGACTGAGCAAAGAAATGGAACTGTCCTTGATATGAAAAATAGCCACACACCTGAGAAAGAAGCAAGAGAAAGGAGAAAAGTGCTGCCCTCCCAACTGGAGCATGCAAAGGCTATCACGTTACCCTTTCTTTGTGCAAGTAGGATATTTCCTAGGTATTGTGCAAACTAGTTAAGTGTCGTCTCAAAACATTTGGAAAATGCAAAAATTAAAATAATAAAATAAAACATAAAATAAACCAAACACGCACACAGATCCTGCTTTTTTCCTACATAATGAAGTAATATGTACCTTAATATGTACCTGATTCCTGCACATTTATACAGATTTGTACACAACCTGGACACAATTCTCCAGTGCTTTATGCCAATTACATGTGTGCCTGCATCTGAGAAACGTTCTTTAACTTACAGAAGAAGGAGTTTGCAAAAAGTCTTTTGCTGCTAACAGCAAATATAGATCGATTTTTTTACTGTTCACAAGAAGTGGATGTTTTGGAATAAGAAAGCCTGAATTCTCATATTCCTCTGAGCCACCACAATGAGAGGCACCACTTCATGCCTCATAGCCCATGAGGTTGTGGAGGGCTGGAGGACTCTCCTGGAAATGCAGGGATCCCTCAGAAGAAAGCAGAGGAGTCAGCTATCAGACAGCTGAAGCTCCTGCTTTATCAAAGCTGGGCAAAGAACTTCAAGGTGCAGTTAGAAGCACTACCAGTCACATCTTACTCCTGTCCATTGAAATTCAGTAAATACAGTATTGCTATGGCTAGTAACAGACTACAGGCTTCATACTATGTAAACCTTTTCTGGACTTGTCTCAGCCTCCCTAGTGGTTTTTTTTAGCTTAATTCCTTTGTAAAAGCAACTTTTTAATGACCAGGTAGCAGTTGTTTTGTCTGTTTTATTTTACTTATCTTTGGTTCATCATGTGGTACAACCATCATTTTTATAGAGTCAGCTGCAACAAGTAGCTCTTTTGTACTAACGAATGAAGTGTACTTAAATATTGTCAACAACAAGATAATTTAGTTGTAAAGGCAACATGTGGTAGCACAAGGCTTCAGAGTGTAGATGAGTACAGGCATGGGATGACCAGAGAGAAGGCACAAGACAGCACTGGACGCTCTGGGGATGCAACTATCTCGATAATCAAAGAACTGCAGACTCAAAGAATGTGTAAAACTGCTACTAAGGTGAATAAAATTAACAAAGTCAAATCTCTAATAGACATAGACGTTCCAAACCGCAAATCTGGGTGTAACGTGGTGACTAATGAAAAAAATCTCAAGTGTTAAAGCATGCTAGGAAAAAAATAAATCTAAAGAGTCCCAAATGTACCTCAGAATAAGAGGAAAAGGCCTTCAACACCACCTTCATAGCTATACACATGTAGAACTTAGGGCACTGATGAAACACTAATTCCTCTTCTAGATTGAAGCCAGTGAGCCAGAGGGCAGGGGAAGGCTGTGAATAGCAGTAGAGAAAAAGTACATGCAAAGCAGTATGTATACAGCAATTTTAACTGCATTGTTATTGAGCTATTTTCTAGAATTGTACTCTATTTTCTTTTACTCTAATATTTAGATCTGGACTAATAATTAGTCATTAATTATGCTGATACCAATTGAGTCACACAAATAACATTTGACATTACAGACAAAGGTATGTTCTCTTTCTGCAGAACAAAATTTTGAGTGTAATGCTTCCTTTCACTCATGGATAATCTTCGTACTTGTCCTGGACACCCATGGATGTAAAAAGAGCAGCATGTCCTGCATTAATGTATGACGGGGAGAAAAATTCAACACTGACAGTGGGACAAAGATTGCCAGCATTTCTTACCAGCACAAGGGCACATACCGGCATCTTGTTTTCTGGGCTGAGGTAAGGTGACTGCTTGTGCTTCCCAAGCCTGACAGCTTCAAATGTAAAATCATAACATCATGGTTAGGCCTGCAGTGAACACAAGCCCTGCTGAGAGCCAGGTTTAGACTACCCCAGGTTCAGCTTGGCCCTAATACAACCACATCTCTCTCAGTTTACAGCTGGCTCACATCTGGCTGCTTCAGAAAACAGGCTTCTCTCTGCCTGCAAATCAACTCAGAGACATGCTTGAAGATACAGCCCAGAAATCCAAAACACTCATGAAAACTTCATGTATTCCCTATTTCCTTTCTATTCTTTCTCTCTCTTTCGCTTTTTCATCAGATTTTTGACTGTGGCTCCTCTCCAGGAGGGCACATGCATGACTTATTAGTAAGAACACTGCTCACAATTTCACTAGTGGCTTAGGTAGTGGCGATATTAGTAAGAAACACTCTGTGGAGTTTTCTGTGACAGGATGGCCATTGTTGATCATCCCAAAGCACTACAGGAGGTGAGCGAGAAGCACATCTGAGCCTACTACAACTCAGTGCAACAATGGTCTTCAAGTGAATTTCCCTCTTCATCAAAAGTTCCTACTTAGGACAATGCCTTTCAGCTACAAAGGGTGCTCAGACCTGTTGCTCATTTCAAGACTACATTAAATGTGTTACCTGGATGAGCAGTGACTATTGAATACTTTCAGCTGTAGCCAAGAAGGTTGATGTGGCTCAGCAATGCAAACTGATTCAGTTTAATAATTGTCATAGCTGAGAGTGTCAGGAGGAGATTTACAACAGTTCTAAAATCTGGCTTTAGCCTTTAAAAGTTAGGGTGGGGACTGTAAAGAATTGGCAGCTGATAACAGAAATGGAATGAAATCAAAATATCTATCCTTTGTTTATTCATCATCTTGAAATATTTATAATGGTCCAAGCATCCCTCCACCCACCTCACACTAGAGCTTTTAAATATGTGTCCAGATTCAAGACTGGCAGCATCTTGAGTCCATCTCTGGATTAACCCAAACCCTTCTACTTTGGCCATTAACAGATACTTTAACAAAATGAGACCAGAATCTAAACTAGGATCAGCTTTGTATTTGCTATCTAAACCCAAATTAATATTAGGTGCTACAAAACTAAAATAATCCCTAATGAACCCAGGAAATGGCATCCTGAATGAAGTCATGCAAGGTCTGACTCCAGCCAATAGGCCTTTATGTTATGTATGTGTATATATATATGTGTGTGTTTGTGTGTGTGTGTATATATATAAAATAAAAAAAGACATACAGACTGAGGGCCAACTACTCTTAACAGGCCAATGTATATTACAGTACCTATCTAACTGGATTTCAAGATTCCCTCTGACTTGGGTTTCTCCACTCTCTGATTGTTTTCTTTAAAAAGAACTATGCACATAAAGTCCATATTAAAATCACCAATGTCCATAATGCTCCTAGAGTTCACATCTGCAGTTTTCTTTGTTCTCTTTAAGGAGATGGCTGCCAGTAAGGAAGATTACATGTTGCCTTGTGTGTTTGTGTGTGTGTGTATCCTGGATCCAGCATTATGGTTCAACCTTTTGTACACATGGAGAGGGTAGCTGGAACATTTCAGATACAGATGTGAACCTCCCCAGACTTAATTATTCACATTATTGCTTGCATCTTCTATTTGAGTTACCCACCTTGTATTAAAGCCCTACATACTATGCACTAACTTTGGTGTGCCAATACCTTTTTGGAATTTCTGGCTGCAACTTCTGCTTCATATGTATGTTCCCAGACACTTTTTGGTTTGTGCAACTGGTAGTGAGGTTGTGAACACGTACATGGAAAAGATTTCCTACTGGAAAAGCAGTTTGTTTAAACAATTAGCAACAGAGATTAGACTAAGCATAGATCTTCTAAAACCCTTTAGCTGCACTCCTTATTCTCCACCATCCTCATGCATGCCCTCCCTTTGCTGATCTGAAATGCCTAGCCCTGCAGGCAGTTGTCTTTGTGTACTGTTTTTGCTGAAACTGCAAGACAGTTTGTCAAAAGGTTTTTCAACGATGACACTTTCTCCCAGACCTGAAGGAAGAACTAGCTCATTCCCTCCCACATCTCCACGCACTTGCTACAGATCTGTTTGGTGTTTATGATGATCTATTTCAGACTTCTTTAACATTGGACACTCTGGCCTCATGGTCTGACAACTGACTGATAAGTCTTCTTTTGTGGGCTGAGAATGACTGACCTTTTCCTCTGGGATTCCCATTATAAGGTAGCCCTGTGTCCTCTTTCTTGGCCAAGTGCCATGGGAAAGACAGCTTGTAAAGACAGCTCAAAGAATGATGTATGAATTAAAAAAAAAAAAAAAAAAAAAAAAAAGAATTTGAAAAAAAAAAAAGGAAGAAGAAGGCTTTGAAAAGCATTCAGCATGACTGTGCACACAGATAGTTTAATATACATGAGTCTTTTTATCATGTAAGAATTCTTTCTCACATCTCTGTGTTGACCCTGAATGTTAAGATGAGACTCACTTTAAATAGGTTTCCCTGGACATGTCTGTTTTCTAGGAACTCTTTAAATAGAATTATCCACTGGGATGGATTTCCAAACAAAATCCATCACACACAAAGCATGGATTTCCAACTTCACAAGCCATTAGTTAAGCTGGAAGAAGAAATTGCAGAAACTTAGGGTTTCTCTAAGCTCTTAACTTATACAATCTTGTCAGTGCATCAGAGGCCAGAGAGACCATTACTCGGGAATGGCTAATGGCAGGATGATAGGAAGGAAGAGCTAGCTGCTTTAAGATGTGGGAAAGTCGCTCATGCTCCCTGAGAAAATTCTTGGATTTCCTCTGATTTAATGAGGTGCTTTTCCTTCACCAGTTACTGCAAAGATGTGGTTTCATTAAACAGTTGGTAGCTTATAGATCTGCACCACCTGATTCATATCAGTATCACACTTCACCCATAACTATGCATAAACTCTGAAAGTGAGCTTCCAGAAAGGTCAGGTAGAAAGAAAAGGGAAACAAACAAACAAATAAACAAAAACACTACTGCAATATCTTGGGGTGGGGGGGATAATGGAAATAACACGGCAAAACTTGATGATGCAAAATATTCAGTCCAACTTCTGTACAAAAGAGGTGACAAAAGTTATGCAGACCTAAAATTTTCATGCTGGACAAGGGCTCCTAAAGCATTTACTATATATTTAGTCATTAAATACTTTCCATGAAAAGCAATTTCTCAGAATCCCTGGATGCTGAGGACCCCAAAACATAGTAGAAATGGTAATTAAGAATCTAAACACAGATACTTTTTCAATATCTGTTTGCATGTTTCTGTCACTGGATTTTTTGCATGGATTTCTATTGGGTTCAACCTAGACTTGTTGTATTTGTATTTGGTAAAAGTATTTCATTAGTTCTATGGCTTAGGACCTGTCATAACAAGGACAGAGGGAGGTCTGGGCAAGCATTGGGATACCCATTGCCTTGGAGGATTGCTCAGGAATCTGTCAGGGTGTATTTTGTCAAATGTTCAAGGGAGATGGGCACAGACAGAGAGAGATTTTTTTTCTCTCTTACATGTTAACCAAATACTTCCCCAGACACAGTAAGATGCTGATCATGCTGTTCCTGATGAAACCCATGTAAGCACAGTGTCCATACTGCTTACAAGTTCAAGAATCTCAAGAAATCTGCAGAATGGAGGCCTGAATCTAGAAACATTAATGTGTGCTTATTACTATAATGTCCAAACCTAACACCATTCAGAGATCAAGTCATCTGTTGGGAGGTATGTTTACAATCTGCTGGCCAGAATCAACAGAACAGAAAACTTGTCTTCCCTATAAAGACCTTTGTGATACTTAAGAGGAGAAATCATAAAAGATGAAACACCCATTTCCACAACCCATATTGAGTTCAGTTGTAGTGCGGTCAGACATTTATTAGAGATGAGTAAATTCTGGGTCCTGTCAAAGTAACTCATCCATCCAAAGCTCTGCTGAACATACTACTGCTTTCAAGCAGTCCTAGAAGATGTGCCAAGGAAGAATTTTATCGGTTGAATAAAATAATACTAAATCCTACGGTGTGTGCCTGAAAATAAAAAAAATTCTGCCATATCAGAATTTGAATTTTATATGTAGGTGGATGATCTGTAGAAACATTTACCTCTTCTTTTACCTCATATGATTTCAGGTAGAAATGAGTATATTTAAATTTAGATTTAAATTTTTATCAAGTTTAAGGATTAGATGTGTTTTCTAGAAAGGTCATGGCAAAGCATGGAAGTCCTTATGCAACTCTAGATTTTTTAAAAATATCAAATCCAGCTATTTCAGTTGTCAGAGCACCAAGCTTAGAATCATAGGCTTGTTTTTTTTTTTTTAAATCCAGTCAGTATTTGTTACCCAAGTGAATGACAGCAATATAATCTAATATATTTTCTTTCTTCCATAATTCTTTCTGAAATTAGAGGTAAAAATGCTTGTACAAGTTGAGTTTTGGATTTCCAGAAGGAGAGAATAAGTAATTTCACCGAACAAACAATAACCACTGTAACAAAAGCAAAATGACAACAGTGGAGGGGAAAGTGTGGGGAAAGGGGCGTTTTAACGCTTGAATTCTTTTATGTTGGCTTTTTCCAGGCAGAGACGTCGACATCTCATATTTTTTATAGCGTTCAACAACATAATTTTCAACCAAGACACTGCTTCATCTGACTGGCCTAGGAAGTGAGCCTACTGCTGTTTCCAATAGCACTGAAAATGGTATCAGAGTTTCAAGAGGGGTAGCAGAGAGTGTCAAGGACTGGATCAGACTGGTAAGAAAGTATTGTCCACAGAGGAAGAAAGAAATCAGTATTCTTTGGTAAAGGACCCAGGTATACCTGATGAGCAGGGCCACCTTTCTCCAGCATCAAAGGCAATGGTGCAGCATGAAATTCAAATGTCTGAAATGTCTAATGGCTGAAAATTAAAATAAGCTGTCAGTCTGCTAAAAAAGATTTTTAATTCAAAATAAATCAGACTAACAATTTACAGATGTTTGGAAAGAAAATGTTTAAGTTACTTTCAGATCTTCAGCCCTCCCTACCTTCAGTATTCCACTTGCATTTTAATGGTTGTGGTGGCTTTCTGCCACTGCCTTCTCCCTCCTTATGCATAGCACAAACCTCATGAGTTGGCAGGTCTTGTAGTCACCCTCGACCTTGAAATCACATCATTTCTATTATCTTCAGAGTTAAGCAGTAGAGATAGGGAGAGAACCAGAATGCTGATTGCCCCTCAACAGAAAGAATTTATGAAGCCAGAATACACACACACACACACACATATATATATGCAAATATATGTCAAACAAACAAAAAAAAAGTCATATTTGGAAAATAGCAAATTTGGTGAAAATGTGGAAATCTTAAGCAGCAAAATACAGCCTTAGAGAAAGGACTAGAGGGCACAGCTCTTCTGGGATTATGCTAGTACTTTCTGAAAGCACTTTTATGAAGCCCACCTGTATTAACAAGACAGAAAAGGAACCTCAAATTAGGTCTTTTCACTTCCCATCTCCAGTTCAATCCTTTCAGCTCTGAGAGAAGTGGTATGGTGGAAGGATAGGAGGAAGATAGGTCAGTTCCCATCACTGTGCCACTGGTTTTGCCTCTGCTTCCTCTGCAAAGCCAAACCTTAGGTGAGGAAGGACATAGTTACCATCTGGTTCATCTACCAGCATTTCTTAAAAGATGCTGTCCAGTTTATACTGCTTCTACTACCCAGTCAGGGTCTTTCTTCATTTTGATTTCTTCATGATTGGAATTGAGAGGATTTTTTTCAGCATTGAACTGTTTAATTTTTTTTTAAAAAACTTACAATAACAAATTTGGCTCCCTAATGCATCCAACTTCCTCACTGAAACTGTAAAACTAATTTCTCTTTCTTTTCAGATGATCATTTTCCATTTTCAAGTTTTCACTTGGTAAAAGTACTCCAGAAAAGACAGGTCAAGAAACTCATCTTCCCATAAATTCTTCAGGGTTTTTTGCCCATCAATTCTACTTCTGAATATGGCAGGGGTGAGAGATAAAGTCCAAATAACTCATTAACAACATGTATTATATTTTTTTAAAGTAGATGAGAATATAAAAGCTGAGAGAATTTGAAGTTTTTCACCAAGCATTTTGCCTCTCTGCTCAAAAAAAAAAAAAAGTGTATTAGTATCTTCAGTGCTAGTCTTTGTCTAGTGAAAATTTTTCTTCCCCTAATTCTATGACCTGGGAGAAGGTCAAGAATGGAAGGAGGGTCTTTGATATAACCAGTTTATCCTGGAGGATATGAATGCAGCTGGTTGTGTCAAGGCACTGGAAGAAACATTGCTCAGATGACTTATCTTGGTGCACTGGCTTGTCCACTGTGAACATATCACTATGGGTCCTCCTTCAAAAATGAACTTTGGAGCCCAAATCACTCTTGAAACGTGTTCAAAATTACCCTGGATGCATTTTACAACATGAACAGTAAAACTGCAAACGCTTCCAAATCAATCTCTTATGCATTTGTGCCACCTAGTGAACAAAAGGAAGCTGAAATGCTTTTGTGAGAGGGAAGACAGATTCGAAACCCTCAGAAATGCTTGCAAACTGGCTCTCAAGAGTGCTTTAGTGGTTCACTGGGTTACTGTTTTTGTCCATCACTGCTGGACTGCCAGTTTCAAACCCTAGAAGGACTGCAAATGAATGTGAACTGGCAAACTAGAGCCACCAAAAGCTTTTTTGTGTCATAGAAAAAAAATCAAATAGCTGAATCTTACTCTCGTCCTCACAGTCCCCTAAGTGACATTAGCAGTAAGTGTGTGCAGCAGCATAATCAGCAATATTCTGTGTTCAGGTGTATAGAGTGTAATACCTACATTTAAACAACTGGTGTCTGCTATTCTGCAAGGGGAACCTTAATATTATTCAAATTAATATCCACTTGGACTGTAAAACCCATACTGGTATTATCCTGGGACAGAGTTTCCTATACAGTCACTGCTATTTTGGGACCATAATACATTATGAAGACATAGCATTATTCATAGTAAAAGCAGCCCTGAGGCCCCAGCCAAAAGTAGGGAAACTCGAGCGTACCTATGATTTACAGCTTAATCCAATAAGAAGGGGAAAAAAGAGAAATCCTCATTTTACAGATGAGAGCAATGATGTTACGAAGTCAGGCAGAGTATGTTTATGCTATATATTTTAGGCCAAATCCAGAGCCCAGTGATGATAGTCACTGTCCCAGTGTATATATTGTATATATGCGTGTCTATAAGGTTCCCTTGTCTCTGGTGTCACGCTCCTGCACGACTTCCAGGACTGCTCAGACCAGAGACTAAAATGACTTGCTGGGTTTCAAAGTCCGCATAAACCTCCTAAAATTTTAGTTGATTTTGGTTTAGTTTGTGCAATTTAAAGCTGTGGGCCTTGTTTCCATATTCCAGGCCAAAATCCCTAACCAAGTGTTGTTTCAGTATTTTGCTTTGAGCCAGTATGAATATTAAGTGACACCAACCAGATCCTATGAAAGATGTTGGATTTGTTTATCAGCATGTCAAATGTAGCAACTATCCCAGCACTAATTTCCCCCCCGCCCAAAGTAATAAAGTAAGTTGCACAACAAATGATGGGTCCTCACGCTATAAACTAGTGCCATCTAGTGCATAATCAAGGATAGATTAAATAGCCTTTTTTCCCAAGGGAAATACATCCTGAAAGTAACTGCTGGACACATATTTAGCACAAAATTTCAGATTTCAATTGTCTGCAAAATTTATGCCTGGAGCATGCAAATTAATTCTATCTGCTCAACTTTTGAGTTCTTTCATTAAATGCTTATGCAGAGAAAATATTTTCCTTACAACAAATTCATAGCCACCCCAAAATCAGGCATATATTTACCACAGCAGTATTAGTTTCACAGCCCGTGTACCAAACAAAGAGTAAAGCAATCAAACAAGAATCACTAGTGAGTCTCAAGTAACGAGACTGGTTATGATTTCTCATTAAAACCTTCTGATAAGGCATTTAAAAGAACTAAACATCTAAATTTACAAACTGCTGTTTTGCTTCTGAGAGCAACATTGCAATTAATTCAGAAAGCCTAAAGATGCTGCTTATAACGCAGAATACTCTAAATATAAAAACTGCCAAAGAAGCACCAGATGATCCTTAGCACACCTGTGAGCAAGCTCATACCAGAGAAGCCAAGTGAAGCAGTTCCCCAAATTCTCCACATCTCTGCCATAATACATGCTTAGTGCTATGCAAGGGAGAGATGACCTACTCTAAGAGTTTAAACTGTAGGAGTATGCTGCATTGCAAAATAAAACCACTCTTTAGGTTGCACAATGGCCAAGTTTCTGCCCGTGGTACAATGCATTGCAGTGTGTGACAGTCACCAAAGAGGGATCTATGTCCATGTCCCCAGTAACCCCATCACAGATAGGTCATTCCATTAGTACCCATAGGAAGCTTTCTGCATTTCCCTGCTCCTGGATGCTCCACCAGACCCTTTGGGACATTGGTTACCACTGTAATTTAAAAGGTGCTGCATGCCCCATAAAGAAGTGCAACCTGTCCAAAAGAGATTAAATATAAAGTTTCTCATTGCAATTCTCTGTTAAAAGCTGCATTGTTTTTGGTTCCAGACATACAGCAATAATTTCAGCCACACTTGTCTGAGCAGTGATTATAGCACTTTTCACATGGTGTATTATTCTTGTCAGAAGTATTACTATGCTAGAAATGTACGGGCTGTAATACTGATAATTCAATAGGCAGATGTCTTCCTGTGAACCTGCAGTGATCCAGCTTATCCACGTCAGCAGGAAACATCCTGGTACCACTGGAAGTCTCTGCCACTCCACAAGGTTCACAGTCTTGACTGTTTGCCCTGATTTAAGGGTTCTGGGGCTGTTTCAGCCAGACCAGAAATGTCAGCTCAGGTGTCTTGGATTAAGTCCAGCTATATAATTGCGTTCTTCCTGTCTACATTTCCTTTTTGCTTTTCCTTGGATAAACTATTCCTCATGCTTCAGTCTAAATTGTGTTTTGCTGCTCTGCATGTTAAAAAGCTGCCATATTCCAGCCCAAACTTGGCTGTATTTAAAGGATGGATTAACTGTTCTTTATGTATGCAGTTTGGAACTGGAGTGCATGGTCCATTGTGTGTTTTAGGATCATTGTTATTTAAAATAGCGGTTTACCACTGGTATCTTCCCCTTACACTCAAATCTTGAAAAGTATATGAAAAATAGACCACTGCATAGAGTGGGTTAATATCCACAATTAGCCAAAATCAGTGTTTAGTTAGAGTCTGATTGCTGCAATGTTTTTCTGGAGGGGGCTGGGAGGGAAATGGCCTCTTCAGAATTAAGGAAAAAATAATCCACTTACATCATAGAAAGCTGGAATCACATCAAAGACTGTGAAAGCTCAGAAATTGGCAGCTTGAAATCCGCTAAGAACTGAAATGAATTTATACCTTTTTTTAATAAAGCTGGAACAATGATTCAAACAACTTAATCCCTTAGCAATTTCACAACCTTTTGTTACTCTTCAGAAGTCCCTCTCTTGTCTTCGTGTGTCAAATCACCCATTTAAATCTTTTGCATATTTAAGACCAAATTCTGCTGTCCTGAGCTTTTGATGCTGTTAAACTCAATAGCACTGCAGATGCGCTTGGGAGAGCTGCAGAGCTTGGCCTCTGGCCTTGACACAGAGGGGATGCCAAAGTGGGGCAGCACAGCCTGAGGACAGCACACAACTCTGTTCTCTGCATAGCTATGTTCTGCTGTAGCCCTTAGGAGAAAGGCAATTAGCCCTCATTTTTAAAATGGGAGTAGCACCAACCTGCTTCCCAGGAGAATTGAAAAGCATAAGCACATCCATGTTACAAAGCCTATTTGGTATCAATGTGCCACAACAGGCTCAGTGGCCTTTTTGAATCAAGTGCTTATGCATACACATACGACCTCTTCAGCCTGAAATTGTCAGTAGAGCACCATGTAGGTGCAGGATGACTGATGAGATGTAGCATCTAAGCTCCTATCTGAAGTGTAGGGCACAGCCTCCTTGGTGCCAGAATAGACCCTCTGCCTGGACCTGTGGTGCAAAAAATGCCCATGCCAAGCCCCAGGTGGTGAAAGGATACTAAGACATGTGTAGGGTCCCTCCAGTCCACGAGGGGTATGAGTCTGTGGCATCCCCTCTCCCCAGATGTGCCTCAGCACAGAGCAGTGAATAAACTAGATGTGATCCTAGTCTATTGACCCTCTTGAACACACCTCAGTGGATAGCCAAGAAGGTAAAACTTATGAGGAAAAGAAGTAAAAGCAGCCCAGTCCTACAGTTAAGCAGCTGAGGTGCTCAGCTGCGAAGACGGTGACCTGGGCTGTTTCCTCCTTTTAGGGGCCTGTTGGGTGTTGCATTGGATCAGCAGCCCAAATTACCCCTTTCAGATCAGTAGTTTGACTGCTGCTTTAGGTGCTGGTTTCAAGATCTTAACGGCAACCCTGGCAAGAGCCAGACCAGCTCCTGCTGGCACCAGCGTGCTTTCTGGAGCAAACACCACTCTTTCCCTGAAATCATGGGATGAAGCTTTACACACATAAGCATATACATGCCTGTGCTGGTTTTCTGCAATGTTAATCCTGTTTGATCCCTGCACATTCTAGGTATAAAGTTACTTTTACACATTTCCTCTGTTGACAGCAACCTTTACTAACCAGCAGTCCCCTGTTATCTCCCTGCAAGAGCTCAGGACTCCTGTACTGCAAAAACAACACCTTTAAACAAGACCTGGCTTCTCTGCAGAGCTGCCAGGAGTACTGGGAAGGAACTGTACTGAAGAAGCCCCCCAAGTGTCCCTCAAAAACTTGGGCAGTAGGAGCAGAGCTTTGGTAGTGCTTTTTGACTGCTCTAATCTCCTTCCTTAAGACTTTGTGATCTTTTACTTGCCCTTGTCTGTGAAAGAAAAGCATTTGTTCCTCATGTGTTCACTCTGTCTGGCAGCAAACATACAGCTCTGGTAAGGTCCGTGTATGCTCAGGTGGACTACATCACTTTTGGAGCCAGGAAGAGAGATGGAGGACATGCCAAACAGCTCTTCTAGAGACAGGTGAGACACAGATTGCTCATGGCTTTCAATTCAGACTATTCCCAAAAGCCAAGATGTTCAATTCAATGCACTGAGTATCATGGCAGTACATGAAGGGAGGTCAGCATCTGTGGGAGGCTGTGACCCCTAGAAACCCCATCTGCTACTGATGAGCATCTTGAAAGATGATGAAACAGATTAAAAACTTGCCAAGATCTCACAAGAGCCCTTGCTAATGCATTTCCTTGCGGTTTTAATATTGAGAGGAGCATAGGCTAGAACCCGATTCTCTCAGATGCTCTTCATTGGGAAGCATTAGTTCCCAGGAAGCCTGGTCATTCTCACCCAGGAAACACTTAAGGAAAAGTTTAATGGGTGAAATTTTGGTTTATTGCTACAAACACTTAAAAGCAATAGGCCATGATAGTGAACAAGGGCTTAGCCTCCTCCAGTTTTAGACTCAAGGTCCTAGTCTGGTTGACAGCCACATTCAAATGACAATAACTGCCCAGCGGCAATGTCAAGTGAGGGTTCTTTACACACACAATAATTGCAGCAGTTAATTATTTGCACAGTGTCATAGGTGTACATAGCAATACATCGTTTAGACAAGTCCCTACCCCAAGGACCTTACAGTCTAATCTGGACGGACACAGCACGGATAATTAAAGAATGACCCACGGAAGTAAGAGCAGAAGCGAGTCGAATTTGAGCCGATCTGCTAATACGACTGTGGGACATGCTGACCGGCCTGAGCAGCTCGCGTTGCTGCCGGGTTTGTTTTCCCGACACGTGGCAGGCACGGCAGCCCGGGCGGCGCAGGAGGAGCGCAGTGGCTGCTCCCGGTTCCCGCGGCTCTGCCGCCCTCCCGCGGCCGCTCCCGCTCGTCCCTCTCCGTGCGGGTCATCCCGCATCTGTGTGCATGCGGCAAACCCCGGTACCATCACGCTGCCACCTGAGCCTCCGGCGTGTCTCGGAAAATTAAATAATTTCCCTCCAGAAAATATAATTTACTGCCTTTTCCTTCAGCGCGTAGGTGATCACAAAATCATTGAATCGCGGAATATCCTGAGTTGGAAGGGATCCACAAGCTCGTGGAAGTCCAGCTCCTGGCCCTACACGGAACAGCCCCAACAATCACACCATGAGACTGAGAGTATTGCTCAAACACTTCTTGAACTCTGGCAGGCTTGGAGCTGTGAACACTTCCCTGGGGATCCTGCTCCAGTTCCGCCTGGGTGAAGAACCTTTTCCTGATACTTAACCTAAACCTCCCCTGACACAGCTCATGATCATGAAAAAAATCTCGTGGAGAAGTTCAGGCCACGATACTGTGCGGTCAGTAATACATATTGGCGCAGGGACAAGCTAACACCCACAGCAGAACCATGAATTTCTGGAGTTCTTAGCTACTTTACAATGCAGGCTTACATTAACCATTTAAAGTAAAATAAACAGCATTCACAATAAAATAAACAGCATTTCCAAGCCAGAGAAGGAGGGTTAGCGGTTAGGAAACTGAGAAGTAAATTCTGCACTGACTAGTAATTTTCCAATTTCTCAACCAATTTTCTTTTTTTTAAGAATAACGATTAATTGTTGTTGTTGCTGTTGTTGTCATTGTTATTGTTATTATATTTTACTGGGGGAAGGGGAGGCATTCATTTATTTATTTATGTATTTATTTATTTAGTAATTTATTTGCGTTCCAGGCCTGCCTAATGTCTCCAGTTTCCAGTGGGGACTACAAATAGAAGTACCATCCTGCAGAGGAAGAAGATGAATCCTGCACCAGCAGGATCCAGTCTGAATCCTGAGGAAGGCACAAGGGAAACTTTTACAGCCTTGATGCACTCACACCTGAAAGGCTCTTCTGAATCCACACGTCAGTCCTTGGGTGAGCTGAACAAGAATGCCCTCCTCCATCCATTTGGCATGGGTACTCTCTTTTGATTATGTACTATGATTAATTAGAAATTTCAGCAACATCTTTTGGATTTCAAAGAGCTAACTCTGAAACGCAGACAAGCTGAATGAGTGAAGACCTGAAGTAACTCAGCAAATGAGGAAAAGTCTTTGAAGGACTTGGGAAGATTTCTTTAGGAAATATAAAATAGCAGCAAGAAAAGCCACAGAACTAGTATTTTGCTGGGGAAATCTTCCCTGTTTCCTACATGCACCCCTGACAATTTTTTTATGGGACTACAGGGAATTCTTGCTTGCATTTCCATGAAATAAAATCCCAAATATATTCACAGAGACCAAACAGTCCTTTGTCCATCCATATGCTCAGGAAATGACAGTCCAAAAATCTGGGTTATCCCAGTCACATAGCTCAAAGAAAGAGATTAGGGATGTCCTAGCCAGCTGAACAGCAAATGTTTATTGCATAAGAAAATTGTGGTGATGTAAATATTGTTAGGTTGCCAAGGAAATTGTAAAAAACTTCACACCAATGCATACACATCGTTGGACAAAGACGTCTCTATGGCTTTGGGACAGAATGTGAGAGACATGCTGAGCCTTAAAATATGCTTGAAAATTTACAGTGTGATATTGGAAAATCCAGACAATCCATTAACCTTTTGCACATATATGTATACACATACTTATATGTGGACAAAACCAGCAAACTGAATAAAATACTCAACACTTACATTTTAAAATGGACTTTATATGCACACCTATGCTTTAAATGTATTTTTTTTCATTTTTACTGAAGTATACTTTAAATATACATTTTATAAAATAGATAGCAAAATCACATCATAAATATTATGTAAAAATGGAAGTGTGAAGAAGATACAAATTGTCCCAAACTCAACATAAAAGTGTGAAAATATATTTCACTTGCACAGAACAAACCAGAATAGGAAATTTCTCATTTCTGTAGCAACTGTGTCCGTTTCTGTTGCACTTTGATTTTCTTCTACTTTCTCACCTCAAAACTGTGAAGAAATACCTTATATATATGCACACGCACTCTTACTATACTCCTGATTTCTCCAAACCCCAAGAAGAATCACCTACAAGCAATTTTTTCCAGTTTCCAGAGAAGCTTTACACAGTCATCGCCCTTCCATTAGCAATTTATTACTTTTTCTCCCTCTCCCTTTTTAATTTGCATCATAGAACGCCATGCTGAACATTCGAAATTTATTCCTCATTGCTCAAGTAAATCTGTATATTTCTTGCCTATGACAGGGACAGTAAGAAGTGTGACAATTGTTCTTCAGTACAAGAGCAGACTAGATTATGCACTGCATCTCTCAGCTTACATTGGCACATTATGAATAAAGACACTATACATCACCTCACTAATGCAAACTCAAAGCCTGCTTCTACTAAGACTGCATTACAGGCTATTTATGCAGTGTATGAGCAATATTAGACAGCACAGAATAACCCTGCTTGGCTGAAATGAGGATGAACCTGAAGAACTGGAGCTATAGAACACAGCAAGTCACGTACAGTTTCCCATGCTAAGGTCAAGAAGACCGAATCTTTATACTTGTCACAAGCACACCGAATTGTCCCATAAAAATACACAAAAGATCACGATGTCCTGAACTGTACTCAATCCAGTCATATTTCTAGGGACAGCTATGTTCACAGTTCCATTGGCGATTAACTTTTCTTCCCCGTTAAAATATCATCATGTACCTTTTGGAATGCCTGAGCCTCACATTGTGCCACACACACAAGAATTTAGCAGTAATCTGGACACCTATGTTATCTTGCCATGTAACAAAAGACCAACGTGATCATACCTGGCAAATCACTTGCGTAGTAAATCATTCCTTTTTTTGATCTATTTCAACATTTGCAGGATGCAGTTTAACAGAAAACAGCAGTAACCAATCATGAATACATATGACATGTAACCTAACTTTTGGCATCCATTCTATGCTTATAGACAGTTGGAACTCATTGGAAAATACCTTACATTGAAGACAATCCATTTTCAACATGGAATAAAAATATGGATTTTTCTTAAAAAAAAAAAAAATTCCAGTATCTCTTTTTCTATGTATAAAGAAAAAAAAACATATTTTGCTTATCAGAAACAAAGCAATTAACTTTCTTTTCTCCTCTCTCATCCCATTTCCTCAGAGAGCTCCAAAGGACAGTTAACTGAGGTGTGTCCCAAACATAAAGCACTGTGAAAAGTCAAGGCCAGTATGTTTTTAGCAGAAATTCTGTCTGCTCCTTTGAAGAGTGAAAACAGAAATACCAACTGAGGGTTCCCAGATAAGCTTCTGGAAGTCTGAAAGACCCAGCATTGTTCTCAGTGTTCTGACAAACCCATGCTGAGAACTGTGGTGTACTTTCAGAATAGTGAAGATCCTGATGTATCACCCCATCAGTGCAGTCAACTACTCTGTTTAGAGCAGTATCAACCCTATCACAACTCACCCAACTCAGCATTTTTCAAAATAAAAAGCCATGTGAAATCTTAAAATGTCTTACCATACCTACACTTCATGACTCCATCTGTAGATGAAAACCACTGGAAAAAATCAGTCACCTACAGAAATATTTACAAGTGTAACTTCCAAACAATACTCATTCAAATGATTTGCATCTTCTTGGATGCTTCCAGCTGAGAAACTGGGCTAACTTGTCAATATCAAACTAAATTAATAGCAGATTGTTCATTAAAATCTACTAGGACAGGTTTTAGTTTTTTTAATTTCCATGCTGAATCTTTGAAGCAGTTGTATTCACAGTTGCCTTTCAGACATCCACATTTAAAATGAGGAGATATCAGGATGTCAGCTAAGATCTCCCCAAAATAACTGGAGAACATCCTATCTTATGCAACTTGGGTAGCACAAATCTTTCCAGAATTTGAAAGATAGCATAGACATAAAACTGCTTCCAAGGAACATATTTGCAATAACCTGAAGCACATGTTACATGAAAGAAAGCAGATTCTACAACAAAAACACAAGTAAATTTATAGTAAAAGTCTACTCATATCAATCATATCCAAGCACATACATAAAGAGAGCTCACACGATTCAGGGTCTAGTTTACAAATAATAGTCAGTATTTGTAACATTCACAATTGTATTTAGACTGTCCCAAAAAAAAGTGGGAAAGAAAAACCACACATGTGATCACTTTAACACCATAAACATTAAAATGCCCATCAACTTGTGTCTGCAGCGGAAACACTTCTTAAGCCACCTGGGAATACTCTCCACTTGCCTCTTCTGTCAAAGTAGAAGTGCAGAATAACAGTTTCCATGGGCAATAGGTGAAGAGTTACAACACTGAGTATTAACAATTTTCTTGAGCTTTCAAGAATGTAAGTTAGGAAGTTTTAGTATGTTTCCAGACAGATGACTGGAGCCATGTGTATTTGGCACTTTCTTGGGCACAGTTCTAAAATTCAGGGGCGGAAGCATTCTTGTGTAGCTCTGTCTGCTTTACAAACATCTGCCTAATCATGGTTAAAAACAGACATCCAAATACGCTCCAGATTTTCAGTTGGGTGGCAAAGTGTTCTCTGCTGAAAATAAAAAGGCCACTGCTGCAAGTTGGGCTGCTTTTGGCTGCAGGATCCTCTTTCGTCATTGTGGTGTCAGAAGCTTCTCTCAAAAACTAAATATTAAAAATATAAATGTGAGGAGGAAGGGGTTGAAAATGGAAGATTGGCAAGGAGAAAACAGAGTAAGTTGGTTTAGAATTGTTTTTGCTCAAGACACTTTTGCAGCTGGAAATGCTAGGCCTGGGAAAGGTCAGTGTGGGAAAATCCCATTTATTACACCTACCGACGTTTATTCTCTGCCTGTTTTGAGAAGCAGGATTACTGTGTAGAGATAACACTTTCTTACAGACACACTTGAGGCCCCTGCTGGGAGAGCAGGAGACCATAAAAGCACAGGGGAAAACACAGCCTGGAAGTTACGTGTATCCAAAAGGTGTTATAAAAGCCCCAGAACAGGCCTGTTCCTGTGCTCTTTCACCCACTGCATGAGTTAGCAGTGTATTTAGGGTTTCTGACTTGGGAAAAAACTTCCCCTTAATGCCTCAGCTGTGGTTTAGTCATCTGGGTTTACCTGTGTGCATAACAATTCTTACAGTAAACATTCACCATGGGCACCCGTTTCAGTGGTATCCTCTGCTAATGGCTCTTGAATCTGCTCTCAGGAGCTGCCAGCATTGACCTTGAAAGCAGAAATAGCTTTTTATGACTGGGTCCTCCCAGTCAGATACATAATCACAAAAGGAAATTTAGAAGCCATTCTTGGTTTTGCTTGATAGATCAAGTGTTCATAATGATACATCAGGACTTAAAGAATTCTGTATGACCAAAGCAGCACACCAGGCAAGTCAAAGCTATAACTAAGCTGCTCTAGTCTCATAGCTTGAAGTTCTCTCTGTTGAAGCATATTTTCCCGTTCTTGCATTTTTTCCTTAACAGCAGAACATCTTTTTATTCTTCTGAAGGGATGAACTTGTAACTCTGGGATATTGGGATACTGACCAGAACTACTATGCTTGAGGTACAGAGGAGACTGCTCAGATACTCAGCAGACCCTTGAATGTCAAGATACCCACTACTATTCAATGATTCAGGAAAGCAAAGAAAACTTAGTGAGCTGAGGCTAGAGACAGTCCAATGATTACACTCCCTCTGGCTATAGTTTTCTATAAATCTGTTAGTGAATTAGTAAAAGGCACATTCTGAGGATCTGTGCCAGTTGTCTCCAAAAGGCAGACTACAACATTTCACATGCAGACTCTGCATCAAAATACCCTATAACATACGGTTATTAACTCTGAAAAAAAGAAAAACAAAAATAGACTGATGAAATCTTTACACTCATATTCCCCCAATAAAGCTACTTTAAAACACTGAATTTTAATAAATAAATAAATGCTTTTCTTCAGCTCTCACCTTAGAAGGTACCCATGTATTTTCATAAGATGGCCAAGATCTTCTTGTTTTCTGCATTATGAGGTTCAAATGGTAACTTCTCCTGCTTTTAAGGAGCATTCTTGTCCATATTAAAAGGTTCTCTCACAGCTCTCTTCTGCCTTCTCTTCCCAGCATTAAACACTAAATCCATTCACACTATGATTAATTTTATGAGACCGTGTTTTCTGCAACCCTGATCCTTCTCAGCCTTATTCTCCGAAAGCCTCTCATTTGCAGGTATCTTTCACAAAGGGTGAGCCTCAGAAAGCGACATTGTGTCAGTGGAGAAATAACAGGAGACCCCAGCCCAGGCATGACTCTGGGAGTGGATTTCCCTCAGCAGGAAGTAAAGGGACGGAGAACCACCTCTGTGATGGTCACAGCAGGGGAGAGGGTGTGGGGGCTCTCTGGAGTCACAGCCAGGTGCCTGCAATTGACAAGGGGCTTTGCTGTCAGAGAAGAAAATGAATGTGTTGCTCTTTTCACACAGTCCCCTCCTGCGTCCTTTTTGGCCGTGATTACCGGGACACATATGAACTCTTGAATAATGAATTTCTTGGAATGGAAATTGAAATTGAATGCTTTAGTTAATATCACAGTTTTTAAATTAATTTTAATTTTAGATTCCTTTTACTTTGTTCCTCTTGCCTCTTAAATGTTCACTGTCCTAGAGTGACAAACTAAAGTTGTGTCTGGACAACAAGGGAATAAGACATTTCCATACATGCAACTATGGAGTTTTACCAAGATTATTCCATGTTTACTCCTTGACGTTTAGGCTCAGGGAAGCCAACATCTCTGTTGTTGATACTGACAGTGAAACAAAGATTTAACTCAACACCGAAATTTTATCAGTGTTGGGTATAGGCATGCTTTATTGACAGTACTGAGGTGCACTGGGGATAAATCTGCCCATAGGTGCTCCAATGAAATCACAAAACACATTTCCAAAAGTTATTACACGTTCATGTTAAATACCTCCCATTCCCCGCCTCTCGCTATACAGGTCTGCTGAAATTATATCCCAGTCTTTGTAGCCATCTACCGTCCTTTTATTACAATTACAATCTCCTAGAAACGCTCAGCTTTTGGGTTTAGTCCATAAATTAATCCGTTGTATGGCTTGTATCTTTTCACTTCAGATGACTTGTTTCACAGCCTTGAATGCTGAATGCTGATTGGTTAGTTATCGGTTTAAAGGTATATTCTATCCATTTGCAAAAGTTATGTTCTTTTCCCACTCCATCTTTCCTTGCAAAAGCTATGTTCCTTATCTAAAAGTTAGAGAATTCTCAGCAAGTGAAGTAAATATGCAAGGTTCTTATTGCATTAGAAGTATACATGACTTTGGCCTAAAATAATTCTACATTAGTTCTTTATTAACTCTTTTCTATTTAACTGTTAGTTTATTAAAATCTTAAAATTAAAACATTAAAGGAAAAACTTATCCATATTAATAAATCCAGGCTTAATTGGGAATGTACACAATTTAACAGACAGTGTTTAGCAGCTCCTTTTCAGTTGTCCCATTTCCAAGTCTTGAAACTGGTTCTTCTGTTCTTTGGTCTTGGATGGCTGGTTTCACAGCCTTGGAGGCAGGTTTCTGACTGGTGACTCTTTTTAAGCAATACAGAAAGGAAACATACATCCTTTCCACCTATAAACTATGTATCTTACCTTAAAGGTCATAGGATTCTCAGGCAAGTTCTTCAAGCAAGGGAAAATATTTAACAGCATTATTCTCAGTCAAGATTTCTCAGGTAAACTAAGCAAAATTATTTGACAGTATTTGAACCTTTGTTCAACAGGGAAGACTGTAACAGGGCTTGGCCCAATCACCTCTCTCTCTGCAGCGGGTGAAGGCAACCACGCTACTCTTTGCTAGTCCAGGATGAGGAGGATGGAGCCTTCTAGAGGGTGTTGCTGTGCCTGACGTGGCCAGAGTGGATTGTGCTGCATCTTTGTTTCACTGCACTTTGCACAAGAAGGGTGACACTGCTTGGGCACACTTGGCTTATTGGGCTTGCACTTCACTGCTCGCCCACCGTGGCTGTAACGTGATTGACTCCTCCATACCCAAACACACACATCCTTCCTGCATTAGCCATGTTCCCTCGTCTATGTGTTTTGGGAAGGAGCTGGTGCCTAACAGCTGCTGCGAGCAGAGTGGCAGTGAACTTCCCAAAGAAGCTGTGATGCCACAGTGGGTGTTTTCCTGGGAGCTGTCAGCAGGCCCTGCCAGCAACCAGCCACTTCTGCCTGCCCTGGGGCCTGCACACCCTCATCCCACAGGAATAGGGCCCTAAAGAAAGCTGGGGAGGGATTTCTTACAAGGGCAAGTAGTGATAGGACACAAGAGGGAATGGCTTTCACGTGAAAGAGGGTAGTTTAGATTAGCTATTTAGGAAGAGATTCTTTACTGTGAGGGTGGTGAGACACTGCCACAGGTTGCCCACAGCAGCTGTGGATGCCCCATCCCTGGAAGGCTTCAAGGACAGGTTTTAAGCCAGCCTTGGAGCAAGTTACTCTAGGTGTCCCTGCCCATGGCATGGGCATCAGCACTAGATGATCCCAAAGGTCCCTTCCAGCCCAAATCATTCCATGGTTCTATGATTCTATGTTCCACCTCCCCCCAGCCCTGTGTCAGAGGCCCCAGTGCCAGAACACAGAACCCACTTCTCTGTGACATCAGCCCTGGAGCCGAGGCCATCGCAGGCAACACGGGCACTGCAGGCACTGCGGCTGTGGCTGTGCTGGTGCAAGGAGCCCTCAGTGCCTGCAGGTGACACATACCCCTGGCAGCAATGAGTTTGCTCTGCCTCCTCGTGCTGCTGGCCACGTGTGGGCTTGTGCACGGTGCATGGGACAACTGTGGGTAAGTGGCCCCAGGCTCTGGGAGGGAGCTTGGGCATTGCTTTGGGGGTTCCCTGGAGGGGGCCCACTAGTCCCCCATGGCCACAACACAGCTTTCCAGAACCCATGGGGAATCCTCAGTTCCTTGCCAGCAGCCAAGTGCAGGTGCAGACAGACACACAGCCCATGGGCTTCCTGGGCCTGCTGTCCGTGCAGCAGCTTGTGGGGAGGGCAGATGGCTGAGCTTCAGCCTGAGCAGCAGCAAGGCATCGAGCAGGACAGTAATGACTTTCTGCTTACAGAGGGAACTGCGGGCTCCGAGCCTTGCCTTATGACTATGGCTATGGAGCCTATCACTACGGCCACACAGCTTACCACTACGGCCACTATGGCATGACACGCGTCGTGGGTGGCACAGCTGCTCAGCAAGCAGCCTGGCCATGGATCGTCAGCATCCAGCACTCCTGGATACCAGGCACAGGGCATATGTGTGGAGGATCCCTCATCAACACACAGTGGGTCCTCACAGCAGCCCACTGCTTCGTCGACGTCAGGTGAGCAGCAGCAGGGAATGGGGACATCCTGACAACACCAGCAGGTGCCTGTCAGCAGCAGCATGTGTTACTCCCATCCCATTTCCTTGCACTGAGCCCAGCTGAGAGACTGGGCTCAGGAGAAGGCTGTGCTCATGCCACTGCTTCCTAGCAGCCTGCAGCTCATCATTCCCACAGCCTAATGCATACCAGGGCAGTCACAGCCTCCAGAGCGCTGAACGCCAGCAAGTGCTGGGCTGGCACAGTGTGTGGCTCTGCTCTCTCTAAGCCCTCTCTGCATCTGCCTTACAGCAACATCAGCCAGGTGTATGTGGTGATTGGAGCCACTCAGTTGACTCAGCCAGGTCCTGGGGCACAAGTCCGCAACATTAAGCAGCTGCGGCTTCACCAGTACTATGACCATGCCACAATGAAGAATGACATTGCCTTGTTGGAATTGGACCAGCCTGTCCTGTGCAGTCCCTACATCCAGCTGGCCTGTGTGCCCGATGCCACACTGAGAGTGCCAGAGCTGATACACTGCTTTGTCGCTGGCTGGGGTCACACCACTGCAAGAGGTGAGTTCCCAAGAAGGATTCATGCCCTGAGGGCAAGCTCAGCATCCTGGGGAGACAGGCTGGCCTCCCCCCCAGCAGAGGCCAAAGCCAGAGACAGGCTGCAGGACATATGCCTCTGGAGACATGTGCCTGGTCTGCACCCAAAGTCACACAGCAAGGACATAGCACTGCAGCACCTCTAGAGATGCTAAACCAAGCCCTAGGGACAGGGATCAGCCCCAGGCAGGGCAGGAGAACTGGAAAGGAGCAGCTGGGTGCTCATTCCTTTCTTTGCTCACAGTTTCAACAACAAGCGATCTCCTGCAGGAGGCTCAGGTCCACATCATCGATCTCAAGCTCTGCAACAGCAGCAAGTGGTATGCAGGGAGAATCTTCAGCAACAATGTGTGTGCTGGTTATCCACAGGGCACCATCGACACCTGCCAGGTAGGAAGGAGTGTGTGATGAGCCACTCAGCCCCCAGCAGCACAGGCAGCCCGGTCAGCACTGCCCAAATACGGCCCTGTGTGGGCTCTGCCTGGGCAGTCGGTCAGCCTCATTTTCCTGGGTCCACACTGGTCTTGGGGCTTCCCTCCCATTCTCCAGCCATGTGTCCTTGCTCAGTGCCCCCACTGTCCCAGAAACCTGTCACCCCATCCAAAAAGTTTGTCCAGGGCTCTTGGCAGCCCAGGGGTCCAGATGCTGTCTTTGGAAAATCCATCCTCCACATATCCAGAATCACTGTGCAGAGATGAGAGAGCCCTACCTTGCAGGACCCCAACCCACTCACAGCCAAAATTTTGGAGGCTCCAGCACCTTGCTCTGCTGGGAATACAGCTCTGACAAGTGCTGTGAGAGAGAAAGAGACAGCCTCAGTGCCCACACCACGTTAATCCTCACTACTCTGCTGCAGGGTGACAGTGGTGGTCCTCTCATGTGCAAAGACAACATTGCTGATTACTACTGGGTTGTTGGAGTGACCAGCTGGGGAGAAGGCTGTGCCAGAGCAATGCAGCCTGGAGTCTACACCTCTGTTCAGCACTTCTATGACTGGATCCTAGCCCAGATGGGTGCAAGTCCATATGGAAGGGCTTCTCTAGCTGCACAGACTTGGAGTCATTTTCCAACTGCCCCACAACCCACTCAGAATCCATGGGCGAGACCACCTGCCACACAGAACCCATGGACAAGACCACCTGCCACACATAAGCCATGGACAAGACCACCTGCCACACAGAACCCATGGACAAGACCACCTGCCACACAGAACCCATGGACGAGACCACCTGCCACACAGAAGCCATGGACGAGACCACCCGCCACACAGAAGCCATGGACGAGACCACCCGCCACACAGAAGCCATGGACGAGACCACCTGCCACACAGAACCCATGGACAAGACCATCCACCACACAGAAGCCATGGACAAGACCACCCACCACACAGAAGCCATGGACAAGACCAACTGCTACACAGAAGCCATGGACAAAACCAATCCCCACACAGAAGCCATGGACAAGACCCCCTGCCACACAGAAGCCAACTCCAGTACCAACATCATCAGACCATGTTGACTCCTGCCCATTTCCAGCCAATGATCTGGTGGAATTCTTTACTGAGGTGAAGGAGCTCGTCCGGGAGATCTTTTTGCAAAATGCTACTTGAGCAGCAAAGCAGACAGGATCCAGTGCAAGCTGCAGTGCACTATGGCTGCTTCCTGATGATGCAATGCCTGCTGATCCAAAGGCCACCTCAGTGTCAAAAGCCTACTCTGTCCTGCCTACACTCCTCTTCTGCATGCAGGCAAACACTGAAGTTGACTTAGTTGTTGAAATAAAGTTGCGTATGTTCACAGTTAACCATGTTTTCAGTCCAGTTCTGCTTCCCGGGCAAAGCAAGGATTTCCGCTCTCAGCATCTGCAAAATGAGCCTAAGGGCAGACCAGACAGGCACAAAGGAACAGAGTTGTTCCAAAGGTCTGCAGCTGGGCCTGGCCAGAGAGAAGGGTGCTCAAGCCATCATGGGATGGAGGAGACTGGCACATCAAGGCTAGGAAGCAGACAGAAAAAGGTTTTGGTAAGCCTTTAGTATTTGTTGAAAACTCCTACCAGATGTTACTGCCTCATTGTACTCAAGATAAATCGCTCCTATATTAATCATTTGCAAGAAGACTATTGTCGTTTTACACCATTGACACTGCACCTGTATGTCATTTCCTGAGATGCACTTTGTTTCCTAAAATTCTGTTCAGAATGAATTTACAAAAAATAATTAAAGAGAAAAATGTCGGGGAGGGAGGTGGAAATATTGAGACCTTGAGCCAAGACACCTGCAAAACACAAGCAAACCCCACCTACCAAACTTCGGGATCCCTCCAGGCAGAGGGAAGCTGAAGGCTCTCGCAGACAAGCTTGTTGCAGCCAGCCCCAGCACCACCCCTGACTCTTTATCTCCCACCCAGCCCCCGAGTCAGCTCTTCCTCACCCTGTGCCAGTGGGCAGGGAGCCCAGAGCAGACCCCAGCTCCACTGTCCTTCCTCCCAAGGGAAAGGACCTTGGCTGTGCTGCCCTCACCCTCTTCACTCTGGATACCTCCTGGCCTCTGGCTCCACTCCACAGGCAGCTCTTGGGTGAGACCTTGACCCTGCCAGGGTATCAGAGGTGCAGGGCCCACACCCTTTGGAAACCTCTTGCCCACCCAGCTCAGTGCTCCTGTCCACCTGGCCCAGCCAGGTATGGGGCATCCACAGCTTCTCTGGGCAACCTTTGCCAATGCCTCACTACTCTTACTGTGAAGAATCTCTCCCTTATATCTACTTTGAATCTACCCTGCTTCCATGTAAAACCATTCCTCCTTGTCTTATCCCTACAGACCCTACAGAGAAGTCTAAATCAAGTAAACCAATACAGGTCATACCCTTAATCAATAGTCTGCTAGAGCACACTTGGGCACAGTGAAAGTTATCCTCTGCATCATGCCTAGCATGAAAACACAAAGTCACTGGCTGGAAAAATGGGGGGAAAAAAGAATTTTAATAATGCCATGTATCACCATGGCATGAATTTCACCTGTTCTCCATCTCAGGAGTACCACATTGCATCCTCCTCCCCCCTCGCATTTATAACCCCTGCCCACTCTCCATGCTGCTGCATCCCACAGCAAACACTTCCAGCCTTCCTATCCCAATCACTTACAGCTCACACAGGTGAAATTCAATCTATGCCAATTTTCCAATTAATTCTCTATCCTGCTTTCTAACATTCTCACCCCAGCTGACATGAAAAGCAGGCACCCAGTTTTACACTGAGATGGCAGAAGGGATGAATGTTTAATGACCTAAGTAGTTCAATTCACTGATGATTATTAAATGCTGGAAAAGCTTACAAAGTGAATAGCAGGCAGTTTCACACCACACAAGCTAAATGTGACACCGCGAGCTTTAGTTCAGAATTAGCGAAAAACTTGCTAAGGTTTTATTTCCTTCAAGACAAATAGGTGGTTTCAAGACACTCTAAAAAGGCTTTGTTAAAAAATCCTATTAGTCATGCCTTACTCAGCTAAAACTTAGCCGAAATCAAGTCTGTTCCCTGGAGTTCTTTCAGCTACGCACATGGCTACTATGCCAAACTGCCCTGTCCTGAGCTTGCTATTTTTGAATCTGTTTCTTGCAATACCCCAGTCATTGAATGAAGCCTTCAAAGACTGGATTGTCACCTGTCCTCAGAAATGCATTACATCTTTTCATCTTCAACCTTGCAAAGGAACACCGTTGTTCAATGAGAATATTTACCACGAATATATATATATATATATTTATATATATATATATATTTTTATATATATATATATATATAAATGTGAGAATAAGCTGATTTTTTTACTTAGGACCAAAGCTTTACCAGTGCTTCAAAAATCCCCTCATCAGCTCCACTTTATGGCAATCTTGGGAGCACTTGATGAGCACGTTGTCGACATGATTTTAGAAAGCAGGGCAGAGTTTTGTAATTGCCAGTTACAAGGTTACATTGCACCCCTAGTTCACTGCCAGGGTATAACCTATAATTAAAAAAAAAGAAAAAAACCCAGCAACCCAAAAAATCCTCTCAACATCAGGGAAGCCCTGTGGGTGCTGTATTTTGGGGTGGTCTATGGGTTCTTTCTGTGGTCAGAGTCAACTGCCTGCCTAAGAGTACATTTGAGGCATATAACAGCACTCCCCCGAAATCCATGATCTGTCAGGTCTGATCTCTTAGATCATCTACATAATTGCACAAATTGCTTTCGCTTCCTGTTCACTATACACAACTCAAAACAATCAAAGAACAGATTTTAGGCATCATTAGCCCATATAACCTATTCCTTAACACAAACATGTCATCACATTAATTAACTTACTAATGCTGATTACTTAGGATTGCATAGCACATTGGGGTGATTAATACTGCAATGTTTTGAGTTGCAGGGAACTTTAAAGGTCATTAATTCCAACCCCCTGCCACAGTCAGGGACACCTTTCACTTGACCGAGTTGCTCAGAGCCCCATCCAACCTGTCCTTGAACACTTCCAGGGATGGGGCATCCACAACTTCTCTGGGAAACCTGTTCCAGTGCCTCACAACTCTCACAGTAAAGAATTTTTTCCTAATATCTAAACTAAAACTATACTGTCTTTCAGTTTGAAGCCATTTCACCTTGTCTTGTCACTATGTGCTCTTTTAAATAGTCTCTATACGTATTTCCTGTAGGCTCCCTTCTGGTATTAGAAGGCCCCTGAAGTTTGCAAAAATAGATTGCATGGAATTAAAATTTTACAAGTCTCCAGATAAGCAGGCAATGAACTTCAAACTTTACTGGTATTTCCTCTACCTATCCAAGACAGGGCATCAGGCTTTAATTATCCTGAATTTGAGTCCCAAATACAAAACCAATTTCTGCAAATGAATTCTGTAAGAATCTGATCCAGTTCCTTCCAGTAAAAGATTGCTACTAAACTTGCACTTTTATTAATAGAAGAACTATAAGGTGCCCACACAGAGCAGAGGAGCCTCTACAAAACCAGCAATGTGCTCCACCTGCAAGCCATGTTCTGCTTGGAAGAATGACTGCAAGATGTCCAACCAGAAATGGAGAGGTCAGCTGTGATCCTGCTCATCTGTAACACTCACTGCTGCCTGAACTTGTGTTATTTTGCTCTCTATGACATGGAGTATTCTTTAAAGGATTTCTATGAGCAGCCAAATTCAGCATAATCTCCGGAAAAATCATTACCATGAAGTACTGTTAAAAGAGTCATGAGAAGTCCTTTGTTTCCACTGCACCTTGGGAAAATCTACAGACTAGGAGAGGAAAAAATCCCAACTCTATCCAAGAAGAATCCTCTCTACAAAGACAAATGAGGAACTCCACAAGCATCACTGACTGTAACTGCACTCATGAGTCTTATCAGCATATTGAAGTCAAAGCTTGATGGAATAGTTTAGTAGTTCTTTTCAAAACAAGTAGTTTTTCACAGACAATTTTGTATTATACAATAGCGGTTTTAATAAGTGAACTGAATATTTATTCTGTGATTAATACTCACAAAGTGTTTGTTACATGCATTTCAGTGACTACATAATATTGTCAAGCAAACCACGAACATGACAAACTCCTTTAGCTCAGACATGATTTAAAGCCAAACTAAAAATGCCACAAAATATTAACTTTGCATGTGACATCAAGGGAAGTTACAACTGTTGTCAAAGCTTGGAACATGTCTATTCTGAAGCATTTGATATGCAATGCATAACAGTGGAATTCTCCATTCTACCCACAAGGGTAGAACCAATTCTGCTGTTACTTAAAACCATGTTATTCCTCTCCCTCTTTGAAACTGCTTTATAATTCCAGGGAACGCAAGACCCTCTAGTGACACCAAGTCAGCACTCAGTCTCAGGCTGGTGCCAGGTACTGTCTTTCTTTTCTGCCCCCATGTCTTTATTTTTCCTATCTTTCTGCCTCAAAAACACACTAATTTTCATCTAAAACTTATATTTTGGGAATATAAAAGAAAGAGCACTGCTATGTTAGCCCTCAAATCATACAGATTCAGTCTCACAGGGTAAAGAAGAACACCCCCCAATGAGAGAGCACAAGAATATAGCTGGAGAATAAAAATATTTGTAGATTATATATGGAAGCTGCAGTAAAGTTCCAAGGATGGATCTCTTCTACCAAAGCTTCACAGAGCAGCAGCATGGACAAGCACAATTCATGAGAGGCACAACTTATCAGTACAGACCTTCTGTGTAGCCACACACTGGGGAATGAAATTGGAGCTGTCTGCCTGATCGGTGCACAAACACTTCCATTTGGGGCCCTGCCTTCTCACATCTCAAGAAAAGTCTGAAAACAGATATGTTTGAAAATAAAAACATTTGAAACTGTCACCTCAAAAAGATATGGTTGCGTGGCTCAGAGAAGGGTCAAGGGGTCTGCCCTTGGCCAGACACCCTGCCAGGTTGAAGCAGGAACTTCATCAGATAAGGACCAGGAACTTCATCAGACCAGGACCAGGGTGGGTTTTGTGGCTCACCTGGCAGAGCAGGCTCCACTGTTTGCTCAGGACACCCCAGTGAGTGGAAGGCACAGAGCAGGCATGTGATGGAGGACCTGGGAAGGGAAGCACTGAAGTTAGACACAGGACAGGTTGAAAGGAGATAGAGCACAAACCCCAAAGGAACCAGCTTTCAGTAGTGTAACTCTTGTCTAGAGCCATCCCTTCTTCCAGTGACCATGCAAGGATCCAGCAACATGATCCAGTGGTGGCATAGCATCACCTGAAGGTTCACCCAAAAGTTGCCAGTGTTATACTTGCACAGTGGAGCACTTAGTGCAACACCATTGATCCTACAGGAAAGCGTGGGGTGATATACCACCAGGTCATACACGTAGAGGAGTTTACAGGGCTGCCACAGCCTATTCTGCAAAGGTTTGTCACAGTAACAGCAACAAGAAAATGTTCATTACAAATTATTTCTTCAAGGCGGCTCAGGACAACGGGCACCTCAGGCCTCCATCAGACACTGTCTAGGCATTTCACACATTTCCATGCCCAGGCAGAACACACAGTGACTTCAGTGCACATCTCTGTGTTAGGGGGTCCAGCAAGCTCAATGTTTTATGCTCTGTCATAACTAGAGGTGCAAACTATGAATAATGACAGAAACAAGAGACATATGATGGCTCTGGCCCAGAAGAAGATAGTGCCTGCAACGCTTGGTAGAGTGCAAGCCTGACTTTGTTTCTTAGTTGTAAATTGTTTGAATCTCTTGGAAATTTTTTTGGAATTTCTTGAAAAAAGACTGAAAAATTAAAAAGCTGTTTCAGTAAAAAAAGAAAATTTATGCTTTCTCCTTGAGGAAGAATCACAACAGGGTTCTGATTTTTTTCCCCCTGGTCATTCAGAAGGTACCTCATAAATAATCAATTCTTTTTCTGTTACAAGGGGATGGTACGTATAAGTATCTCTCAAGGAGATGCTAACATCTAAAAAACAATCTCATTATTTCAGTGAAAAAAAAAATCTAAATAATAGTGTTTTTATTAAAGAGTTTTGCAAAAGTCACTGAGCATTTTGGTGATGTTTAGCACTTCTCATAACAACTACCTCAAAATCTTATTTCATTGGTAAAGCTTAAGAAAATATGTTGTCTCTTTCATTGTATTTTGGGTTTATTTCCCCCCGGTATTGGGCAATTTTATCATTCATTCCCTCGTCAGGCTTCCCCCACTGCCATGCAGGACCCCCGGTTAATTTTCCATATGTCCACTAGAGGGTTCCTTTCCACAAGGCTCAGCTGCACAGCAGGCAAACTTCAGCAGCATCCACATTCCTGTCAGTCAAACCATGCCACTGTGAGCACCCATATCCCTTTGCGCTGTAGTGGGGTAGTAATGCTCCAGCACCAGCTCAGTTACCCGATGTATGTTTATTGCCTGGTTTATCAGAATGAATTATTCAACTCAGTTCTTCAAGCTATTTTACATCTGCAATTAAAATTTACCTCAGAATAAAAGATTGGTACAATCCAGCATTGAAGCACAGTTAAATGAGAAAATAAGAATGAAAGGTAAGCTATAAATATAGATGTCTACAGCCCACTGAAGTAAATGGAAGGCTTTTCTGACAAAATGGGATTTAGTTAAGATGGAGGGAGGAGTGAAAACTCACTAAACAGGCAGCTGTTCGCTTTGTAAAATTCCCAATCTCCAAGGAATATAAACCACAAAACTTAGTCTAACTGCCTAAGTGTTCACCCCACAAGGGCATAAAGGTTCTGCTTTCTGGAGAAAGATCTTACCCACCTCCAGGTGCAGCCAGCACTGCACCCTTGGAGCACACATCACTCTCCCCACGCAAGCCCCACTGAGGGAGCTGGGCTGGCCTGTGAGCTTGTACAAACCTCAGTGCCACCAGCAGGCGCTGAATCATGGCAAGTCTCATGTTGTTGCAGAGGTTTATTAAGCTGCCCACCCGACGAACTCTTGGCTGACCTCAGCTTTCATTTTGGACAAACGAGGTTTCTAGTACCCCTGCTGGGGAACAAAACCAACTGAAAAAGCTGAATAAGCACATCATAGAACCACAGAAACATTTAGCTTGGAAAAAATCTTTAAGATCATGAAGTTCAACTATAAATCTAAGACTGCCAAGTCCACCACTAAACCTGATCCTTAAGTGCCACATCTCCTAGAGGGTAAGGGATCCATTCCCCTTCTCTGTAACTGTGTACCCTTGCAGCACCAGGAGGTCCTTCCATACAGATGTTGTACATACATCCCATGCATCCCTTCCCAGCCCACGGCCCCCGAGAGGTCCCAGACAGGGAAGGGAGCTGAGAGGCCCCGCTCCAAGCCATGCAGTGAATGCAGTTGAGGTCTTCAGCAAAGCACGAGCTCACTCAGTACCAATTCCCTCACTCATCCATGGGGCAAAGGCCCTGCCTTTCTCCTCTCCTCCATCTCTTCTCTTTCCAATGTAAGGCAGCCTTTATCCCCTAAGAACCAAATTCTCAAGACACCTGAGCATGCAACACCCCAAACTCCTAGCAAAGCATGTATAATCTTCAAACCACAACAAGAAAAAGCTTTAAAAAATGAGATTAATGAAAAAGGTACAAAGAAAAAAAATGGGAGGCAGATTAGAACTCATGACAAGGATGGATTTTCTCTGTTACTCTTACTGGTTTTTCAGGAACTGTAAAATGAGATGAATAAACCACTTGTGAGGACTCAAACTGAGCCTTGGGCAAATGATCTCCTGTTTGTCTGTACAGGGAGAGGTTGATCTCATTTAGGGAACGGGGGAATGACACAAATAGGAATCAGGCATGGGTTGAATGGATGTTACCAGTGCCCCAAATGTGACTTCCATCCTAGGAACATGAAAAGAGCCTGTGGATACAGATAGTTCAGAGGCTGGTGCCTTTGCTCAGGGTGAGCACTGAATTGGCCTTGTTTGCAAAAGAAACATGCGTGTCAAGGACACACAAGCATTTATAGCATCCAGAGATTAAGAGAGTTCAGGATATACAATCTATTTTTACATACAAAGAGCAAATTATCAAAGGGTTAATCACCTCATACATGAACTCAAATCATGAGGTGAACTCAACAGCTACTAGGAAAGGCTGATAGCAAAGCAGCAAACTCACTGCCATCAGATTGCTCCAACAACTTGCACAAATGGGCCCCAGGACCTGCGTCATGGATCTGAAAGAAGCTGCTG
Organism: Sclerurus mexicanus; assembly: GCA_013396755.1. Taxonomy (NCBI): domain Eukaryota; kingdom Metazoa; phylum Chordata; class Aves; order Passeriformes; family Furnariidae; genus Sclerurus; species Sclerurus mexicanus. Next base: position 189,518 of record VWZF01005389.1, on the reverse strand, counting down.
AGCAGGCAGAGGTTTTGTCGTGCCGTCTTGCTCTTTGGTAGAAACTCTCTCATTCTTCCTCTGTTTTATTGGTCTTCTTCAGCAAACAGTACCTTTTTCTTTTTTTTTTTTTTTGAGAAAGTCTGCAACATTGACTTCTATCTGCAAATCCAAACATCACATTTCCTGGTTACAGTAATTTTCCATCTTTTCTCAGCATTTATCTACTCAAGTAAGGAGTGCTTTCTGCAAGGGAAATCACTTCCACTTGAAACTGGCCCTGATACTGCACTAGAGAAATTTAATGTAGGGAACTGCCCTGCAGTGGCAGAAAGAAGAGCTGGATCCTCCGGTCTCCAGGAAAAACTCAGCAGCATTGGCTTGTCCTGAAATGTAACTTGTGTCCGGGACATTCCACGCCTCCCAGGGAATAGAGGTCATATTTTATGACTGGCCAGTGATACTTCCATCATATGCAAAAAAAAAATCAGATATATCCATTATACAGGAGAAAGTGCAATGGAAAATTCTTGCCGATTACGTCTATAAGAGTTAATTATCCTAGGTGAACTTCTCTATAGTTTCCAAGTCATTCACTGTTATTTAAAATGCCTTAAACATCAAAAATGCCTGTGAATGTCTGCATCATAAGCATTGTTACCTTTGTGCCTACTGTTCGTAGCACGCAATGATGACAACAACTAATCTACTACTTTCTAGAACAGAAAAGAAACCAGGCCTGTCACACACATCAGGGAAGAAATGGCTAAAAATTAATTTCAACGGACTGCAAGATGAAATTTTTGAAGTACCTGTAATTAAAGGGACTGGGTTTGGGGTGGTGGGTTGGTCTGGTTTATTTTTAAACTTATAGTTGTGTCTGGCCTTTTGAAACAGCCAAGTTTTCTCCCAGCTCAGAGGCAGGCAGTCCAAAAGCAGAGGAATGTTCAGAAAAAAATTTTCAAAATGTTTTTGGAGGAAAAGTTTCAGATGAAAGGAAATGAGATAGCCTTTAACTAGTATTTGTTATATCTCTTCTCTAAATAGTTCCCAGATCCTAAAAATTTTTCCCCCCTCTATTCTGTCTTGCTTTCTAGACTTGTCCCATAAGCCTATACTATAAGGAGGCAGTCACTGATCTCTTCACTCTGGTGACCAGCGACAGGATCCAAGGGAATAGCATGAAGTTGTATCAGGGGAGGTTTAGGTTAGATATTAGGAAAAGGTTTCTCACCCAGAAGGTGGTTGGCACTGGAACAGCCTCCCCAGGGGAGTGGTCATGGCACCTAGCCTGCCAGAGTTGCAGAAGCGTTTGGACAATGCTTGCAGGGGCTGTCTTGTGCAGGGCCAGGGGTTGGATAAGCCTTGTGGGTCCCTTCCAACCCAAGATGTTCTATCATTCTGTGTTCTATGACTTGGAATATTTTACCACTTTTACTGTGGAAGAGCTCTAACTTCCTCTGGAAGCTCTTTTTTTCCCAGTCTTCACTGCACATTGGTCTCACCTCCAGCATCACAAACTACGTCCCACCAAACATGTTTAATCTTTTGCTAAACAACTCATCTTGGGCAGACTGTTATTGTAGCAAGGCAGAGATTGAATAAAAATCTCCCACCTTGTCTGAAATTAAAATATGGAAAACAATGACTGTAAAGAAAAAAAATCTACATCTACCAACATCATTAGTTAATGACCATTAGGATCATTAGTCTGCTGCAATAAAATATAAAACAGCCTTCCTAGGATTGTTTATATCTCCCAGACTTTAATGACTTCATGCAGAAATGTATCCTGAAAATGCTTTAACTCCACACTCACCAGAGTTGGGTAGTAAGTGGGCAGATAACTAAAAAAATCTTGTCCCCTACAGCAAAGGGAAAATATGTTCCTTCTCTTTGTGACAGAAATCTAATTTAACAAAGATCACTTTGGCCGAACAGTTTCTTAAGATTTTCAGACCTGAAATTTGTTGTGTTCACCTGAGGTAATTGCACCATTGCCTTCCTTTCAATAAGTAATGTTTTAACACCACCTGTTTTCAGCATTGCCCACTATTAACCACAGTGGTTTGGTAAATACATTTTCAAGTTATCCTGTAGGCTTCTGCTTACTAGGTGAATATGTGGTATTGCTTATAATACTGCAATTGAACTTCCTAGAGAATATTTTTTTCTGCAGGAGAAATTTCACTGTATAGTTTTTAAATCGTATTTTGGGGGAAAGGGAAGTTAAAATCAGTACTATGAAAATATCTTCCTTTACATTCTTCTTTAGGCCTTGCTTCATACTTCACTTGAAGGCTGGCCCTAAGGTCACGAATTTATTCACTATAATTTCCTTGTATGAGGAATACTATGAGACAAAGTGCCAGTCAGCCTACATTCAACCAGCACCAGCCTCCTCCCCTATGCTGTTTCATCTGCTTTTATCTAACAGCATCTTGAAACATTTGAATTTATTGCTTTGGGACTATTTGTACTGAGCACACATAAGTGATGCTGTTTTGGGAGAGGGTCTTAGCACACATTAACCTGCCTGTGCTTTAATATCCCCTCCAAAACAGATCTGAACAAAAGGATGAGTTAGGAGCCCAGCAAGAGGTCCCTCCCACATCAAAAACCCATAAACCTGCCTCCTGATCCCTGAGACAGTGATGTGTGACTCCCTGTAAGGACCTCAGCGAACCTAGATCTTCAACAGACTGAATCAACCAGTGTCAGCAAAGACCCAGCTCTGCATCTGCAGAGGCTGCTTACCTGTGGCTAGAGTACTGCAGGTGGCAATGTGACACAGGTGACAATTTGGCCTTTAGTACCTAGAATAAAGAGATGAAAACGGAGAGCAAGGAGATATTACGAGGCCCTGCCCCTCCTGGCAGAGGGACAGCAGCTAGCAGAGCTCCAGGTACCTCATAACCTGCTCCACTCTGCATGTCCTCCTGTGCAGCACTGGAGAAACAGCCATGGTAGTGAACAGTGTGGCATTACCAGTCTCAGCCTGTGCAGTCAATGTATAAGCATAGAGAACCACAAGTATATTTAGGATCGGCAATGAGGAGAGAAAATATTGGTTTTAAACAAATGCAGGGTACTGTTGTTTGAAAACAACAGTAGTTGCTCAATTGTTGTTCAATTGATAGTTTAAACACGTAGATAATGCTGAAGCCATTCTCATAGCTGCTTTACAGAAATCATTATTTCTTTTGGTTTAGGAAGGCATGGATCAGTAGGAAAATGGAGCTTCATTGGCAACATGATTCATCTCACCTTTGACCACGTCTTTCTGTCTCTTCTATGAATCATTATTACTAATTATTACTGACTCAAGAATGAACCCTTTGTTGATATCAGAAGTCCATGAGTCATCATATACTTTGACCATGATCCAGTGCCTAGTAAGTTCACTACAATTTTAAATCTATTGCTCTTCAGATTAGACTTCTTACTGAGAATTCAAGATACCACGGAACAGACTCTCCCCTGATTATTCCAGCACAAACCAGGAATAAATCCATTTGCAACATCAATATGAAGCCAGGGCAAGTGAAAGATTTAACTCAGTACAAGTATCAGGCTTGCATCTCTGGGGTATATCAAGACAAAGAGAGCAACAGAGCCAGGCTCTTACATCATGGCTCTGGATATTATGCCGATCTTCAAGTCTAAAGGTGAAGAACTCTGACTCAGCCCTCAGTCTTCCCACCATTTAGTATGAATCTTCATATAATTTCTCTGTTTTACTGACATCTCACTTTCCCCTGGGGGATTTTGTATATAGATGGGGGATGGAGACAAGAGAAGACAGTCACCTTCGATTCCTCAGAAATAAACCCAAGTCTAAGCAGGTTGCTTTTAATGTCCCTAAAGCAAGCACTGAATTGGACCCTGCTTAATCGTATCCAGCCCAGACAGATGCATGTCCAACCACAGACTTCACTAAGATAACAGTGATACCATAACTCATTCTGATTTTTCTGTCTAATAAAAACTAAAATGCCATTCACTTTACATTAACTTACCTTATTTTATTCTGAGATGTAAGTGTCTGACTGAAACTGTATAGGGCAGCTCATCAGGGTCATGCTTTTTAAGTACTATACAACACTGTTAGGGAATTACCTGATTCTCTTATCACTGAACAGCTTCTGATCAGGCAAGCAAGTCCAACAGGAGCTGTCAAATGCCAGTAATCTGTAAGTTCTCGCTATCTCCAAAAATCTCTTTTGGTGTGAAGAAGTTCATCTTTCCAGAGAGCAGGCTGTCCTTGTGTTGGTCAAGTCAACTCACACAAGAAGAATCCTGCTGATTCCTTGGGGCCACCTCACAGCAGTACTCTCTGAACCAGTCCTTTCTGTGCTAGAAAAGAGGAGTAGCAAAGATTTTCAATGTTTAGAAACCCTGCAGTCTTCACAAAATACTCTCACAACATTACTGTGACACAAGGACTCAGCTGCCACTTGTTTCGACAGGCCCATCTTCAACAAATTACAATAAAACAGAGAAACAAGTACTCAGATAATTGTCATGCTCTTTAAGGTTTTTCTTTCATCTCATGTTTGAAGAAGCTCTCCAGCTTCAGTACAGTTGCACTCCTGGTACAATTTCTGCAGTCCTACTGAAACCCATTCTATGACTTGAGAGTTCAAGGCCTGATAGAAACTTCCAGGAGCAGCACCAGGATTCCCAGCCCTGATTGTGCACTCCGAGACTCAGAATCTGACCCAGAAGGTCCTGGGCAGCGTAAAAGAGGAGGTGAATGCTTTCAAAAAGCAGATTAAGTAGTTCATTACTTGTTCATTAAGAAATGCACAGAGTTTAAAACAAATGCTTAGGTTGTTCTATAAATAGCATACACAAAGCAGATTTCTGGCTACACAGGGTGGTAAGCAGGTAAGAAACAAGGGAACTGTTTCAGGCAGATAATAAAATTCATGGTAGTATAGAGCTATGCTCCCGGACAACTCCAATTCGGCATGATTTCCATAAAAGTAAAGGTCATTCTTTTTCATGTAGGACTTCATTAAATTGTTCTTGAAAAACATTAATTGAATTATATTGCCAACCCAAGATCTACAGAAGGGTGTCAACCATTGACTGCCACAGGCCTGTGATCAAGGACCAAATAAGTCCCCCTAACAGGTGAAAGCACAAAGCCTGATAGAGATACCAGGACTGGGAACCAGTCTGAGCACTCCTTTCAGAGCTGAAGAATGGACTCATTAACTTCTTAGACTGATTATTAAGCCTAAGTTATTTATAGAACCACTGAAATCAATAAGTTCACTGACTGAAATAGATCTACGTGCATAAATCCTCATGCAGTAACTCTTAACTGGACTCGGCATCACTAAATCTGAAGTCAAGACAAAGCAACCAAGAAACAACAATAACACATGCTTCTGACACCCCTTTCACTATAGCTAGCTTGGCTAATCACACCAAACACCACTAAAAGCAAAAGTCACATCAAGAAATCACCAAATCAAACAGAAGTTTGAGAATTTGGTCTACATTTTAAACTCTGCAGGCTCAGAAGTGCCACTCACTTTATGTTTTTAGTACGTCTGGCAAAACAGGGGTCTGACCTCCATTCTCAGGTACTCTCCTAAGAAACCATATTTAGTAATATTTAGAGAAATAAACTTTAGGATATTTCTATATAGGTTAACATTTTTAAACATTTATCCCTTAGTATGTGGTCAAACAAGACTTCAGAGGGTTTCTTTACAATGCCCAGCTGGGCAAACAAAAGTCAACCTTATTAACATAGTCTTATCGCTGAAAGCCCAAAGGAGGGGGGGATTTAAAGAGAAAAAAAATTGAGAGAACAGAGGCATTGGTTCAGCCAAGAAAAACAAACAGTGGTGATGGGTGTCACAGTGGAGGTTCATGAGTTCCCCAGGTCTTGCAATGCCTATGTCTCAGTGAAGGTGGAATCACCAGTCTTTCAAATCAGCTGAACTTCATTTTTAATTAATCGGATTAAAACGTGAAGTGCCTGGAATTTTTGCTCAAGATCTGTTAGACTTCTTTGCTTTAAATGAATAACGGCAGTCAAATTAGTCAGAATTGTTTAATCATTTGTACAAGAAAAGTTGCCTATCTCAAGAGAAGTGCCCCTGTAATCACTTTTGTAAATACAGTTGCATTAATCAGGTATAGGATAACAGGTTCAAAGCTGTAAACCCTGGAAATCTTTTACCATATGAAAGGTTATTATAGGCATTAACTCATAATGTCTGCTTGTTATCATGACGGCACCAGTTCCCCAGGGGTCAGGAGGTTTATGCTAAAGCACACAGTGCTGAGTAAAGAGCACGCATAAATCTCTATTGAAACTGAACCCAAAACACCCTCTTTTTTCCCTGCCTCAAACAATAAATTGAGAACAAGAGAAACATGCAGGTGCATCCTTCCAGACTTTGTGCTGATCCCAATTGCCCTAAAATGCTCTCGGTGTCTTGAGAAAAATCAAGCATCAGAAGGTACTCTGGGTTTTTCCAAGCACTGCTGTTGGGAGGCAGAGGACCAAAGCGAAAAAGGCAGAAAGGCATGGGCTGAGCACAGGTGAGCTTTGTGGCCGCCCCATCAGGCTGCAGTTTAGCCAGCCTGCTCTCCAATAAGACAAAAAACGGGTTTAAAAAGGGGGTGGATGGGCAGGACCTCAGGGTCTTGAGGTTACCGTATGTGGTCTTTTTCTAAAGAGAGAGCACTCAGCAGCTGCAGGGAGTCTTGTCGTACAGTCACTCGGTGATCCTGCAGGAGGGGTCTGGCCAAATGCTTCCCATACCTTTGATTTTACATAGTTTCACACAAAACATCTGAGGGTTCACAAGTATTTCCTTAAGTGATAACATTGTATGGTATCTTTGTATTGATACTCCCCTCTAAATTGATTGAAACTAGTCACCATAGCCTTTCCTTTGTTGTGAGTAGCAGTAGTAGTAGTAGTAGTACTAGTAGTGTGAAGAAAGACTTCAACTTAGCCACAGCAACTAAGCTGAGTTTTCACATATTCAAACTTTCTAACCTCTAACACTTGACAGTTTTCAATAAAAAAAGAGAAAATTGGCCAGCAGTGTATATTCAACCTCCAGGTCTAGATACAAAATTGAGCAGCAGTTCTGTAAAGAGCTGGTAGTAGTTTTCCAGCTGGCTGCTCTTTTGAGACCCAGACCTGGGCACTCTGAATGCCTCCCTGTGTGACTTTTTCCATGATCAAGTTTAGGAGGACTACAAGCAGAAAAGCAGCAAGCACAAGGTGGTGCATGCTGGTGAGGGAGAGATTGGCGACCCTGAACAGATAGGCAAGGAAGAAAGGAGATTAGGAGGGTGCTGGGTGACAAGGGAGAATGCATCTGAGAAGAAGAAGCAGAAGGAAAATAATCGAAGGGATTGGAGGGGCCAGATAGAGTCAGGGTGGAGCAGGACCCAGCACACTTGTGGTGGGGTGATAAGAGCTGTTGGATTTTGGCTGTTGTTGCCAGCCAAAAAACATATTGCAGTAGCAACTACTCAGTGAACAAAGAAGCAGGAGGACTTTTCCAAGGAAATTGGCTGTATTTGGCCATCCATGCCCTCCTTTTTATTTCTTGTGAACATCTAGCTAAATTTTAAAGACCACCTTTGTGCTCCTCTCTACCCAGATCAACAACAGCAGGGAAAATCAGCATGAAACCCAAGACAATGGAAGTGCGCTTATCATGCCTCTGCCCTTTACACAGCTTCAGTACCTAGAAGAAAACTGCCTGACACAGCTGGGATCCACACAACACTCCTCAGTAACGATACAGAAAATATAGCAAATGCACACAAAACCCTGACACTAGATGCTGGCAGACATACAGCTTCTAAAGGGCAACTCTGCAATCCTGACATACTGAATTGGTCCAATTTCAAACTGATAAGCAGGAAGGATATACCAGATAGAAGATATTGGGCATACCCAGTGAGCAGTGTGGCACTGTGACTAAGGCAAGAACTCACTTTTGCTGAGTGCTAATAAGTATGGTCATGTATGGTCAGTATTATATGGATGTGTGTATATGTGTGAATGCATGCAAAAATAAACACTTGCATATATGTGTATGTGCATTAAGTATAAGACATTTCTCCACTTCATCAGACCTACTGCTCCTGGCACTTGCTGTGGCAGCAACATCCATCCTACAAGAGACTCCATCCCTCTCTTCCTTGATCCTTGTCCTGAGGCCACATTTGCCCAGAATGTTTTTGCTCTGTTTGTGTGTGCATGTCCCGTACAAAGAAGGTTACCCTTGCCCACGCAGCGCAGGCATGGGGCTGTAGAGAGATGCTGGATTCAAAGAAGGCACAGGCACGCTGCCGAACTCTTTGGCCAAGTGAACAACTACTTTGAAAGAGCTCTGTGAGCCAGGCTCCTCTTTGTTCCCCTCAGTCTCCCGTTGCTGCTGCCTCACATGATTATTCTTTGGCCAGGACACAAAGTGCCTAGGAGAGAGAGTATTTGTCTTTCAGAAGGAAACTTAACATCAGTGTTAGTTGGGGGTTGCAAATATAAAATAATTTGCAGAAGTCTTTGACTTCTGCCAGAAATAATATATGTACATGTACAGGAACAAGCATCACTGCCAGCAGGAGAGAGGGTCATTGCCTTACTGCTTCATGGCCCCTGGAGGTCCCCATTGTAGACAGAAAAACAAATTTACATCCTCTTAAGGTGACCACTGAATCGCTGCGTAACCCCACCTTGCTATGCTAGTAGCTCAGTTTCCTGCTATGTGGAGAAGAGCAGAACACAGGGACAAATTTACAACTGGTAAAAATAGCCAGGACTTCCCTCTAGCCAACACACTTGCACTTCCTTCCACCAGCAGATAGTTTGCTCCTGTTCTTCTTCATCAGGAGCCAAATAACTTTCTTCTTTGGCTGGAAAGGAAGCACAAGGGCAGTGATGCTCAGTCTGCTGAAGACAGGCTTTTTGGACAGCCTTTATGTCAGCCCAACCACTAACCCAAATATAACAATTTACTTCTTAGAGGAGCAGTTCCTTGCCTTACAACCAGGAGGAAGCATAATCCATTTCATCATTTGTAGAACCTCAAGCCCTTAGGAGAAACTTGGGATCTCTGCTTTTGCTTTCTCCTTTCTTTTCAGTGCAGACATACAGCTCCAGCATATTAGCATAAAAGCTGGGCCAGTGTTACTTTCAGGGGAAGCTGGACTGGCTGTCACTGTGAGTGAAAGGAGCTGATTAGTTAAGATCAGATTTTGTATTTCAGATACAAAAGGCAGAGGCAGATAGGAGTTACTGCAGACAACTGAAAAAGCTCATGTCTGGAGACAATGGGAATCAAGGGAAATTGTAAAAAAGTCTCAAGACATTTCCAAGTAAATCCCTTCGCTCTGAGTAAAAAGCATCAGCAGTAGGAGGCAGAAAGAAGGTGCATACACTGCTGCCCACTTCTAGATGGACTCAGAAACTATTCTGAAAAGCACAGCTGGCACTCAGAGAACAGGGTTTGTGGAGCCACTGAGGGAGCTGCACAGGTTCCCACTCTTCCCTCTCTGAAAGTCCAGCAAATCCTTCCCCATCAGCAGTTGAAGTTTGTCCTGGGGGATGCACAATGTCCCTTTGCCATGGAACAGGCACAGATGTGTGGAGCAGATGCTCCACCACAGGTCTTCTCCCCCATGGCTCTGGAGGAGAAGCAAGACCTTCTTTCTCCTCAGTGAGGGCTGAGGAGGGGCTCCTCTGAGCACCATGCAAAGGCCGTGGGGGCTGTGGTTATCTCCCACCAGTATGAGCTATCAAGCTACACCCAGACAGAACAGAACACCCAGTTACACTCTTAGACATTACACACCAGAGATGCTGATGAGTAGAAAGGTGCTCCCCAGATGGCAACGTTCCCAAAATCATTTGGGTGCAATTGTTTGGTATGCACCAGCCATCACAACAGCTGCAGGTATTGTGCTGCTGGTGGGTGTTTTGTCACAGGGTAGACCCTGCACGCTGCTGGGTGCTTAAAGCCCAACCAGAAGAAAACACTTTCTGTGAACAATTTGGGAAAAGGAAATGGGTATGCAGATAGGCTACCATCCCTACTTCACATGGCAACTCTAAAAAGAAACAGCCAATTAAAGCAAGTGAATGTCATGGCATTCACTGTGCTGATTTCCCACTGCCAGTTGTACTCTCTGATTTAAAACTTGGGGTATTGTCTCATCCATATCTGATGCTTTTTACAAGATTGATTTTTAAGGTGTATATTGAAAAAAGTGTTGCTTTCTACCTCTTGAATTATGCAATCCTTTACTTACAAAATTAACTATACACTAGGCTGGGGACCTACTGTGTCATGTCAATGACTTGTATAATGTCATTGCCAGGTTATTTCCCCATACTTACCCTGAAGCCTTTTATTCTAGTTTTGTTTCCATTTCTTCACTGCAGGGTGGTCAACAATATGTGGTTAAAAACAGACATGAAGTTTTATTAAACATGGGTGAAAGCTGAAAAAAATAAAAATTTACTAGTACTGAAAGAAGGTAAAGCAAAATGCAATGCCATATCAAACGTGCCACTTGCCTTGCACCTTTTGTTTCCAGAGCCATGCAAGCAGCTGTGATAATAGTGTTATCTGCTGGCTGCACTGCTGACCCAGGCAGCCTTTCCCCTCCCAGCTTGCTCTGTGCACTGATGCAGAGAAGTGTAGCTGGGGAAAAAGAGAAAACCTTTCAACACTAGATCCCAAGAAACCACCACCAGCTTCATTTCCTTTTCCATCTGCAGGTACTGCTGCCTTGCAAAACAGAGTGGAACTCAGGGACCAAGGGCCTCATCAATATTGGCCAATTAAAGCAGGACTGGGGATGAACCATGATCATCTCTATTAGCAAGGTGTTCAAGCATTTCAAGGCCCATGGCAATGACTGCTCTCTTGGCCTTTCCTGGGCATGGTCCAGAGTCAAGGACCTAATCTCAGCTGGCCATCAGCACAGAGCCACCCTCTTCTGAAGTGGACAGCATTTCACTAGCATAGATGAAAGCTTTTCCTGCTGGCTGATCTACGTTCCTGGGAGTGCTCCCAGGTACAATTAATTTACTAATATACAAGTAGTTGATAACAATTCATGGTTATTCAAATGCCTGTTATCTCTATTGACCAAGATATGTGTTTCTTTCATCAGACAGTCAGTGTCACTTTAAGCAGAGACAAGTTCAACTTACAAACCTACAGGGCTGCTCTAGTGACTTCTTTAGAAAACTAATGGTAAACATTGCAATTATGCCTTTCTAGCTACAATTTTATAGCAAAATAACTCTCTGCCTGTAAAATATGACTAGAATTCAACAATAAATTCCATACTTGCATCAGAGAGCAAAGCTCGTGTCCCTGAAGAGGCAGAGGTTTACTCATCCCTGCTGAATACCTCATTAACTTCCCTTGCCATTTCATTGTACATCTACTCTCAATTCTACTGAACCTGCACCTTGCCCTAACCAGAACACTTGCGAACTTCACCCCAACCACATTCTAAATTTGCCAGGGAATTTAACTGGCCCTTCATCACCCATCTGTGATCATTTTTAATTCTCCACTACTTTGGATCAGAACAGGATTTCCACCAAATCAGAAAGCACTTACCCTCAGCAGATAGACATGCACCCATTTGTGGGGAATCCATAGCAGTGACCTTCTTACAGAAGGGTGTGGGTTTAAAACCACATGTCTGGGAACCCAGGAAACTGCAGTTGCAAAGAATTATAACTTGAATGCATTAACATTTTGCATACACAAATATTGGATGCATAAGAAGTTATACAGATTGTGGAATATTTTATTTTTTTTTTGGAAGCTGCTTTTGAAAGCACAACCAACCACATCTAGCCCAAACTCATCCTATTTCTGTGGCTTCTTGAAGGGTAGGTAAGTACTAAAACAGTAGAAGCTCTTTAATGTGGAAAATACCTTCTGCTTTAGAAGAACCCAGATACAAATTAAAGGCCTTTGTGCAGAGAAGTCCTTGAACTTCAAGTGCCTTACATCAGTCTGTGCAGCAGGGAAACTGTTCATTAGATACCAGGATTAAAACTGCACACTCCAAATCTATCAGCCCTTGTTTTTCTTGCCCTAAAATGGTGGGGGTTTCAACATTTATTGATCAAAGCAATCTTATATCTGTGAATAGCAATCTCAGGATCACTTGGGCAGTGCTGCTGCAATCATTTTCATGTACAACCAATAATGGTTAGGTTAAATCTTCAACATTCATTTTCTGTTTGCAATTTGTTTTACCTCTTCAGCTTATCTTCCCTCTCCAGAAGGAAATGGGAGACCTGGCTACCCTGAACAAAGAGAAGGCTGAGGTTCTTAATGACATCTTCAATGGCAAGTGCTCTGGCCACTTAACCTAAGTCGAGAAAGGCAAATGCAGTGACTGGGAGAATGAAGACCCCCAAGTCCACTGCAGGAGAGGATCAGGATGTCAGGACCAGCTAAGGAACCTGAATGTGCACAAGTCCATGCGACCCACTGAGATTCATCTGTGGGTCCTGAGGGAGCTGGTAGACAAAGTTGCTAAGCCATTATCCGTAATTTTTGAAAAATCATGGCAGTCAGGTGAAGTCCCTAATGACTGACAAAAGGGATATATATTTAAAAAATGGGAAAGTGGAAGACATAGGGAGCTACATACCAGTCAGTTTCCCCTCTGTGCCAGGCATGATCCTGCAGCAGATTCTCCTGGAAACTATGCTAAGGTACATGGAAACAAAAAGGTGATTGGTAAGAGACAACAGGCTCTACAAAGCAGAAATCATGCCTGACAAATCTGGTGACCTCCTTTGATAGGGCTACAGCATCAGTGGATAGGGGCAGAGCATCTAACATTGTTTACCTGGACTTAGGCAAAGTGTTTGACACTGTGCCCCACAAAAACCTTGTCTCCAAATTGGAGAGACGTTGATTTGATGGATGGACCACATGGTGGATAAAGAATTGGCTGGATGGCTGCACATGAAGAGTTGAGGTCAATGGCTCATTGCCCACATGGAGACCAGTGATGAGTGGTGTCCCTCAGGGATTGATACTGGGGCTGATACTGTTCAACATCTTTGCTGAATGGACACTGGGATCAAGCGCACCCTCAACAAATTTGCTAATGATACCAGGCTGTGGGGTGCAGTTGACACACTGGAGGGAAAAGATGCCATCCAGAGGGACCTTGACAGGCTTGATAGGTGGACCGATGCAAACCCTATGAAGTTCAACAAAGCAAAGTGCAAGGTCCTACACCTAGGACACAGCAGTCCCAGACACACCTACAGGCTGGGCAGAGAAATAGTTTAGAGCAGCGCTGCAGGGAAAGACCTGGGGATAATGATTGATGAAAAACTCAACATGACCTCGCAATGTGTGCACACAGCCCAGAAAGCCAAGGGGATCCTGGGCTGCATCAACAGGAGTGTGTCCTAAAAGTTGAAGAAGGTGATCCTCCCCCTCTGTTCTGCTCTTGTAAGACCCCATCCATAGTACTGTGTACAATTCTGGTGCCCACAATATAAGAAGGACACAGAACTGTTGAAGCAAGTCCTGAGCCCAGCCACAAAGTTGGTAAGAGGACTGGAGCACCTCCCCTATGAAGACAAGATGAGAAAGGTGAGGCTGTTCAGCCTGAAGAGGGGAAGGTTGAGTGAAAACCTCACAGCAACCTTTCAGTGTCTGAAGGGGGCCTACAGGGAAGGTGGAGAGTGACTCTCCATCAGAAACTGTAGTTGTAGGACAAGGAGTAACAGGTACAAACTGAAAGAGGAGAAATTTAGGTTAGATATTAGGAAGAAATTTTTTACTGTGAAGGTGGTTACATACTGGAACGAGTTGCCTAGGCAGGTTGTGCATGCTCTAACCCCAGCAGTGTTCAAAGCCAGATTGGACAAGGCCTTGAAGAACCTGTTCTAGCAGAAGGTGTCCCTGCACACGGCAGGGGGAGTTGGGACCAGATGATCTTTAAGGTCTATTCCAACCCCTTAACATTCTATGACTTATTTTAATTTTCCCAGCAATTGCTTTATAAATTTTTCATTTCTGTCTTCCAAAGCAGTAGTGGTCCATCAGCTGTAAGTTGAGTAACATCAATCAAGCACATGACCATGGGCAATATATCAGCCCAAAGCAAACTGCATTTCTTATGGAGCATTTATGCAGCATCTGCAACTTGGGGAGACTCAAAAAATTAAAAACCAAACCAAAACAAAAAAGCCCCCAAAACAAAAACAGCACAACTTCCACTGCCTCTTTTTTGATTGTTATTAACAGAATACATGATGCATGAACAATGGCAGAACTGGACACAAGGTAGAATCCCAGGTGGCAGATACTTGATATTGATGCTAAGAACATCAAAGGAGCAGGTACAACCTAGCAGTGTCAGATGGGAAGACAGCCCCTGCATTCACAAAGAGCCCATCCAGATGCAGGCTCTGAGGTCTGCCACCTCAGAGTTATGGACTCTAAATTCACTTCCAGATTAGGGAATGCTACGCTGCTTGCAGAAGAAAAGCTTTTGAGTGTTGGTTCCTATTGCTGCTAAATACATACAAAATTTGCATCATAAATGAGCTCACATGTTGAGAACAAATTTCAGTCATACAAAGGTCTTAAAATTATCCAAACTGACACAAGAACCTTACTGCTAACATACATCAAACTCAGAACAACAGGTTTATTTAAAAATACACTTTATTTACAAGACATTCAAACTTCATTTTGAAAAAATATAGCTGTACATAAAACTTTAAGTGATTTTTCACTAATGGTTAATAAAACCATAGTGACATTTAAAATTCATTGATTCAGCAATCATGGAAATTGCATTTTGGCACATTAAATCACATAATGAACAGAAAAACTAGAGGAAACTTGTAAGCAACACAACTCCATAAGTGTAACAATCTTAACAGCAACATCCTCACATCAAGGTATCACTGTTCAAATAAAGTATTTAACATAGAAAGTGCTTCCACTGTACAGCAGAAGTAGAACTTACAGGAATGTTCATAGTTTTTGAGTGATCTTTTACTTATTTTCCAATTAGTGATGCAAGCTTTTCCCCAAGATATTAACAAACGACAAATGAACCTGCCTGATTTCATTATACCTTCCCAGGTTTAAAACCAACTATTTCAGAAAGTTGGTTCAGGTACAGTGTTTATAAAGAATTTAAGTGTATATAAATATGTAAGCTCGTATCTCAGGATGACAACTTCTACACAGATCACAAAATAGTCCTTGGAGTAGCTCACATCAAACCATCCATGGACTTTGAGTAGTGAACTTCACTTTGGGGAAAATTGAGGGGCTGGCACATTCCCTACAGTTCAGAGTAAAAGGGAGTATTCAGTAAGTAAGCCTTATAGTTAGGAATGGCAGAGGGAAAAACAGGAAAAACTAAAGAAGGTCAAAAAGTGGTTTGCAACAGTAAGGTGTGTCACAAAGCAAAATCAGAAAGGGAGTGACCTTGAATAGAATGGAGTGCAGAAATTAAACCAGTGCATAAAAGAGGTATTTCTAAACTGCAATATGGGTACATCACCACGACCAGAGAGCTACCAAAATCATCCTGCTTTTATTGAGGAAACAAAAAAATAAGAAAAACAGTAAGAGGAAAAAACCACAGTTGCACTATGAGTCAAAGTGAGTATTGTAAAGAGCACAAGGAAAATGAAGTCAACTAAAAACTTGGCAAAATAAAAGCAATACTCCTAAAAATAGCAGCAGTTATTTTCCTTTACATTGAAGGCAAAAGACAGAAAAAACTAACAATCAAATTGGCACTGTCAGCAGATAAGAAAAGGTGACAAAAAATTGATTCACTTTAGGAAACAGCACACAACTGATGAAGGTCTGTAAATTGCTTGTGCATTCAGTGTCATGTTAACTTATTCCAGATTTCACTTTTACTCCTGAACAACCAGGCAAGGCTAGCAAATGTTTCAATGAACTGACTGGTTATGGATCAGAAGGCCAAAATAACTGGACAACTAGTTGAAAGTCAGACATAATTTAAGCAGATTTCCTTTGCTACAGGCAGTGATGGACAGAAATGGACAACTATTGCAAGAGAACCCAGATATCATAAAGAGACAATAATATGGCAGTACTTGCAGAGGACAGAGTAGCACAATTAACCTGCAATCATCGGGGAGGAAAACAAAGCAATTAAGCTAAAGAGGCCAGAACAGAGATTTTATGACAGTGCAATAGACTACAAAACTGAATTTAAAACATGTGCCCATAGATAAGGGCAAATGCTGAAATATACTGTATTTCAAAGTAAGAGAAGCCTACTTCAAAAGAATTAGAAGAGATAGGCCAAGAACTGCAGAGAAAAATGCCAGTACAATATACACACTGATTGGAATGAAGTCTCCTACAGAATTAGAGAGGGGCCACCCAGTACAGCCTAATTGTGACGCACAAAACAGAGGAGAAAAATATGTTGTTGTGTGACTTAAAGGCAAAGATGCTGGTCAGAAACCTTAGTTGAATACCCTGAAAGTCCTTACACAAAATAAAAAAACCACCAAGGTTCATCTCATAAATAACATAGCTCTGGTGGTTTTGCTTGTTAAATAATAAAGCAAATTTAAAATCTGCTTGTTTTCTACACCTGAAAATTTGTATAATCCCTGGTACTTTCCCATTTATTCACAGGCAACAATTACAGTACATTCAACCAGACAAGAAAAAAACCCCAAAACCTTAAGAATGTTACTTCATTGTATTTTCAGTTTACAACACTTCCGAAAGTTTAGAAAATACATAACCATTGTTTTAACAAACACTGGAAGAATAGAGATGGTCCATTTTGTCAAACATTCCAACATCACACATACAAGTATTTTTTAATCCCAGAGTAAATAATGCCATTCCAGCTTTCAAACATTTAATAAAATGTATATATGTGTATTTTTTAAAAAATTACCTGATTTAAGACAAAAATGCATAATTATGAAAGGATGCTTGTTTTGGAGGATATCTGGGAAGCAAGTTCTCCCATAGACTGCTGTTATTTTGGGAGTTTTCCATTCCAGTTCTCAAAAACCCTACAAATATATTTGTTATTTACATCTAAATCTCAACATTTAAACATCATCATAGATGAAAAAAGGGGGAAAAAAAGAAATAGAAGAAAGAGCTGTCTTTACACCACACACTTTTAAAAAGAGCAAATTTTACAATGCTTCCTGATTTACATTAATTCGTGCAATAACTGCCAAGGAGGATCCTGTCGCTGCCAATGGAAATAAACAGGCCAGAGGACCAAGCTTTCAATTATATTAACAAATACATTAATCTATATAATAAAAATCCAAAATGAAAGGCTATAAAACACTAATTCACCCAAGAATCTGTTCAAAAGGGGTAACTACAAATCTAGAAACGTGCTAGTTAGATTGCAATACTGCTTCAGTAAATACTATTTTCCGAGCAGCAAAATATCCTGCTGTGTGTTTTAATATTCATTCAATTAATGCAATTATCTTTATTAATGTGGCTGCTTTCAAGCCTTACAAGGAGGTCCTGGTATTTTCCCAGCCCAGGCAGGAAATCAATTTGTTCTTTCTTCTAAGGTGTCACTGAGGTAAAGACAGCACTATTTTATAAATGTGTCCCCATGAATAAATGGATAAAATGGCCTGTCCAGGCCACACAGACCACTGAAAGGCTGCTTTTGAAGCAAAATGTATTTGAAAGCTTCTGGATCTGATCTGTATGGCCAGTGAGGCTCAGCACTACACTCAGTGTAGACTAGGTAGTGAATCTCATCTTCCAGAAACACGGAGAGCATGCCTGACCTAAATCCAGCACTGGTGACAGAGCATGTCATCTTGTTTTCCTTAGAGCACCTCTGCATGCCTTCAGAAAAGAGCAAGCACCAAAAAGAGAATGAACTGCTCCACTAAATACACATGGAGATACACCTTTGGGCAGGGGGAGGAGGGGCAGGACAGAGGGGTGGGCTCAGACCTTTAAAACCAGATAACAAGAAATAATGAAGACTAAACCAGGGAAAAATTCCCTGGTTTAATTTTTTAAAGCTCCCTCTAAGTGATAATACTGCATACAAGACTTAAAGGTACTTCCTTAATTAATAAAATATTAAATTATGTCTTAATAGAATTGCAGAATTTTAACTGTTCATAATAAACACATTAGCTTATTTATTCAGCATGAATAATGACAGACACTCAGTGTTAAAGATAATGCAATCATCCCACACAATGATAAAATAAGACCATGGCTCCTAGAACTTCTGTTGTCAGGAGAAGGAAAATGACATTTAAAAAGACTGAGTCGTACAATCACAAGAGTGAACAAGATAAAAGGTAATTGGATGACTGCCTGCATTTCCATTGCTTGAATCAGTACAGATAACATTAGTAGGTATTTATTTGCTTACATGACAAGAAGCCTATTCCTAAGCACACCCATCTGTGATTAGGCTGGGACTCCAGTATTACTATTAGAGAAGCAAGACCAGCTTCTGCTCTGTCCCTAAATACAGGAGTCAATCAAGAAAACAATGCAAGTCAAAATTCCTGAGTGCTTCCCCTTAGACACTCTTAATTTCATTCACAAAGACCACTGGCCAGAAGCACAAGTGTTACTGTTAAACATGAACTGCCCATGCAGAAATGGGGTGTATGGATCAGCAAAGCATCTGTACTCAAGTCCTTTATAAATATACAGTACTACAGCCCAGTAGAATCATTAACTGGCCACAGGGCTTTCAAGAAACAGCTCACTTCAGCAGGAAACGCCAGAGCTTCATTCCCAGTGCCACTGGCCATGAACTGCAAACATCAGCGCAGACAGCGAGTAATACACCCCATCCACTCTGAGAACAGGAATTCACCCCTAGTTTGGTGAGGAACTGGGTAAGGCTGTATCAGAAAAATCTTAGATGAATGCAGCAGCCTTGGTGGAAATCTTAATCCTTTTTTCAGATACAAGGGGCTTTTAGGTGCATTTTGGTTTACAGCTAAAGCACAGAAATCTTTTTGCCACACCAACCTCAGCTACAACCACTGATGATCCCCTTCACAGCCAGGATACATTTCATCTATGAAAACATGACACAGTAGAGGGAACTGCCTACAATCGTGTACTGCTCGCCTGTGATTTGTCATCAGAAATGTCACATTTTTTCACGCTATCCTCTGCTGCTGGGTCTTCGATAGGGATTTCAATGTCACTTTTACTTGAACCATTGTCTTTATGGCCTGCAGAAATGCAACTGTTGTTTTTCTGCATGCAGCCATTAGTTTTAGCCCTGGTGGGCTCCCTCTGGCTGCAGCACAGCTGAGAGTCACAAGCTTTAGAGATGCAGGGTGAGCTGCACAGTAGCTGGGAGGTCCTGTGGTCAACATACTCGGGCTGAATGGTCACAGAATGGACCCCTGCTTCATGGAAAATCTCCCGTATTTTATAAGCAGCATCTTGGTAATCTGTAGGGGTTTGGCACTTGATATGAAGAGTGGCAATATTCTTCCCACTTGCAAGCTCCCAAACATGTACCTCATGAAGGCTTTTAACCCCTGGTACACAAGTTAGCCTGTCAGCTGGAAGACATAAGAGAAAGATATTAGAGGTTATGGTGTACTGGCTCATTATCAGCTGTCCCATTAGGCACCCTATCCAAAAACAGCAGCGTCCAAACTATCATTTTAGAAGATACACACTTGATAGAACATGTTTACTCCCAGCTGCCCTCAGTTCAGCCTCCAGAGGACCACATGAACAGGCCACTTTTTATTTTGGGTTCACCATTTCCTCAGGCAATTTACCAGCTGTTCACAGAAGAAATGTTAGAGTACCACTTTCTCCATCAAGACTCCACATCTTCTCATTTCTTTAAGTCCTGAGCGTGATGGAATTCCAGAAATATCTAGTGCTAGTCAACAATGAACCAGTGTGAACAATACCTAAGAGCTACAAAATTAACCAACACTAAAGGAAATTTCTAAGCTGTTTTGGAAGCCTTTTGGAAGAAGCCACTACAGGGTTGGCAAATACTGTAACTCAAAGTTATTTCTTTCACAAACAACCCACACAAAGCATTAACAGTTCAAGACCTGGTATTTTTAATGTATTGTTGGAGTACCACATTCTCAAAATGCATGCTTTAACTAATCCAGAGAGATTTGAGTCATGTTGCTAGGACACAGGCATGTGACTACTTCTCACGGTTCTTGAGCATTTGGATCTATTATGAGTAAATAATCCAAACATGTCATTGCACAAACAACATATGCATTGAAATACATCATTAAAATTAATAGCATTTCAAGAACAAATTGGACTTACTCAGTACTTGCATATTAACACCTTTGGGGACCATCTGCAACAAAATAGTTGAGGTCTCCTTGATAAGTGGGAATGCAGAAGACAAGATGATGAGCACCATAATTATTGTCAAGCTTGGATCAATGTAGCACTGCCAATTACACGCAGCATCCCCCAGAGGACGTACATAGAAGATAGTAGCAGTAACTACCACGACCACAGATCCAAGTGCATCTCCCATAACATGCAAAAGAACACCTGAAACAAATGGCACAATTTCCATTAGTGCAGTGGGTTTGGATTTTTTGCTTTATATTGGGTTTTTCAGGGAGCAGGGGGGAAGTAATGTTGCAGTTTTCAAGCATGTTCTACTTGACATGAAGAATGCAATATTCCAGGCATTAATATCATAACCAGAGTTTTCAGTAACAGCTTTCAGGAAAGCACAGCAAGAGAAATACTGACTGGGAAGCACAGATGTTTAAATGGGATGCATTATTAAACATGTAGGATATGCTACTGACTTCTGTGCAACTCTGATGCCATGGCAACATAAAATGTGTTTGCTTAAATGCCTGCAGATTATTAAGAGATCCTGGCACATTAAATCTCAATTAAAAATTGATTACTATATCTATCAGTTCTACCCTGCAAACAGAGAGAGCCACAGACCATGCTCAGTAACAGTTATTCTCCCCAATCAGTTTCTGTGACACTGCTGAAATCAGAAAAATAACCTAAGCAAAATCTAACCCCATTCTTATAGCTCCAAATATCCTCAAACTCCAGGTTTCAGAACAAGCTTGATTACCAGTCATATTAAACCTTGTCCCACCAACACTGCTAGCCCTTAGACCCGCCAAAAATCAGAATCTGGGTTGAGAGTCAGTCACATGGTTTAATATGTGCCTGGACTACTCTAAATGGAGAGGAATGCTGAGTACATCTTTTTACATCTATAAATACTGTTTTGCACAAAAGGTAAGAACACAAAACAGGCTCTTACAGTAACATGTTTAGCTGCCCTTTAAACTACAATGATCAAAGTAGTAGCCTTGCTATAAAATTACAATAATCCAAGAAGTCCCTTTTCTTCTTTTTCTTTCTACTACTTTACATAAATTTCCTTCTTCCCATCGCTGCTCAAACCACTCCAGTTTTGTCCGTCTTTACTGTTCAGACTCAGATTTCCTTCCAACTCATGCCTAGTTCAGGAGGGCTCTCCTATATGAAGCCAATTTCTTTGCCAATACTTCTTACCTGGGGCCTGTGAGAGAATAAAATGAACTACCTTCTTTTAACCCCTATGACATGCGCTTCCAAGCACTTCACTGCCATTTAATCCCTTCTTCTAGGCTAAAGAAGCTGTAAAAAGCTCCCTCCAAAACTCATTAACAACACAGCAAGGAGTTTGGACTCTTTGGTGATGCTGCATACTGGATTAGCCCTAGAACTGTGCCCGTGCTGCTGTTTCTTGCCAGTTCTGTACACACACCTTGATTTGTGTGAGGCAACAACCTCTGAGTTCCTCCAAATCACTTGGGTCAGATAAGAAAGTACAAGCTTCTAGTGAGTCCAGCTCTTTCTGCTGGAGTCAGGCATGTTCTGCCCCATTTGGCAGACTCTCACAGGGTTTTACTACTCCTAACAGTGTTGCAGTGTTTCCTTTTCATTTACAAATACTCCTCATTCAGTATGGGCTATCAGCTATTGCACTAACAAGAGGGACAGGCAGGATGCAATTGCCAAGGCAACCAAAGAGCACAGCTTATAAAGAACAGGAAAATGTTTCAAAAAGTCTTTTTTTGAATTACAAAAAAAGTATGTCAGAATTTTGATGAATTATTAACTGAGAATACAGAATTTGGAAAATGCTTATTTTACATTAATAATGTCATTAATACGTTCATCTTGGTAATGCATCACATAATAAGGGCCTAGGCAGAAATGAACCCATTTCCCTGTCTAACCCAAATGCTTTTATTATAAGCTAGAACTGAAAATTGATTTTTACTAAATGAAGTCAACTTGTGTTAAAAAGTCTGAACTACTCTGTATATGCTCAAAAACTACAAGGAATAATTTCACACTACTATAATTAATCCTGTCAAGCAGAATTTGTAAATTCCTCTTCCTACTGCTTTTAAAATCAAGGAAGCCCTTCCTCTGCCAATCCACTTTGTCCACCCGTGTTTTTCAGAAGGTTCCAATTCTACATTTGATTTTTTTGCCAAGTGATTATAAAGTAAGTATAGCTATGCAACTAATTTCAAAGGAAAAACAGATTTTGAATGAGAATTTTAAAGACACATAACCGTAGCATTGGCTACAAAAGCAATGAATATTTGTAAGGACAATAAAAATTGATTTTGCAAAAATTACATACCAAAGCAGCACTTAAAAAAAATTCTCTTTTTAAAAGTCAAAGGTGACAGATATTTTAAAATAACTGACACAAAACTCCTTATCCTTCAGATGTTTTTGAAAGGTTCCAGGATCATTACACCTAGGCACTGTGGTTCAGGAAGTAAGGGCTTCTCTAAAGTAGTTGCTTCCTTATCTTTCTGTCCTCCATCCCTGAGTGTGAGAGTTTGCTTATCCTGCACCAATAATTTTACCACTATAATTCCATAAGATCCAGTGACACCAATTTCTAGGTATTCAGGCAAGTGTCGTAGCTCTAGCACATGGTTTGATTTTCCAAAGCATCTCCCCTTGCAGATGCATTTGAGTAGTTCTGAAAACACTTTTGAAAGACAGGTAGACACACACACACAGACTAAAAAACCTCAGCAAATCCAGGTGCCTGACTGGCATGCCAATCTCTTAAGCAAAATTCACATGATGCAAACTTACACAACCTGGGAGGAATATCAGAGGAATATCAAACTGTCCTGTTTCAGGTTTCTGACAGCCCTTTCCTTGGGGACAAACTCAGTGTTTCATATACTCAAAGACACCTGCATTAGGCTCTACTCAGAGTAGGTACATAAATATGTATACATAGAAACACCAATGCAGACGAGGGAGTAATACAGGGGTAATTTATTCCTAGAAGTAGCTATACTGTTTCACTCCATAGATTCCCAGAGACCTGCCAAATTACAAAGTAAGAGGGCTGATCCTGTCCCACACTCTTCCAGGAATTGGTTCAGAGTTCACATTGCTGCAGCACCAGTTGCAGAACTTTTTCCCTTGTGCTGACAACAAAAGATTATCAACCTTGGGATTTAAAATAAATTCTGTTTTCTGTACAAAAGCATTTTGAAGTTGAAAACTGCTCAACTACTACAGCAGTGACACTCAAAGATGCACCTCACAGCTACCTGTGTTACCTTCCCTGGTTTGAGCTTAGTGCAATAGGGTTTTTATAGTTTCCAAAACATTCAGCTGTGCTCTTCTAAAGACTAAGAACCAAAATGTGAGCACACTCAGGGACAAATGAGCATGACACTATTTTGTCATTACCTACACTATTTCATACAACCAAAACCTTTTTGCTGAAGATAACCAGGTCCAATTACATAGAAGAGTCCTAGGCTTTTGCTCTCTTTCTTACTGATATTTTGGGAGGGGGAGGAATCCAGAATAGAAACCAGAAAGTGTTTTAAGTTAATATAACATTAGCAATACACTCCCATGCCATACCTCTGATGTTCAAGGCTTCAGACTTTTTCACTTTTTTCTTCACAGACCCCTCTTCAGGGCTTTTTTGGTCATTTGGTGAATCACCTGCATTCAAAGAAGAAACGCTGTGTTGTGTATAAGTTCTACAAACAGAAAAAACATCAACCTTCTCAAAACCAACTTATTTCAAAGATGACAGGAAGAAGAGTAAACAACCAAGCCAAACCATTTCCTATGCAGCCCTCTGAGCAACACCTCCTTCCCCCATCCCACGGGGACGCCCAGCAGCCCGTGTAAAGTACAAGGTGAAAGAGGCGGTGGGTGTCTGAGTGAGCTTAGTGAAAATCCCCTTAGGGCCCACGGGTGGCCTTGGGGGCTCTGAAAGGGCCAGCAGATGGGTCCAACATCTCGGCGCGTCCCAAGGGCAAACGAGAGGGGGAGCGGGGACGGGGAGGGACTCAGAAGGGGGGGAGGGATGGGGAGAGGCGCGGGACACGAGGGGAAGACGAGGATGCAGCCGAAAGGCACCTGCTTGATCCGCCCGGCCCCCCGGCGAGGCGCCGGGAGCATCCCGCGGCGGGGCGTGCGGGCGGCGGCGGCAGCAGGCGCCCCAGTCTTGGAAGACGAGGAGCCCCACGACATTGACGGCGAGGCCGAGGGTGCCGACGATAAGCACCAGCTGCGCGTCGTCGATAGGCTCGGGGCGGGCGAGGCGGAGGACGGAGTCCACGAGGATGGTGAAGCAGAGGGCGGTGAGGAAGACGGCGTTGCTGAGCGCTCCCACCGCCTGGGCGCGGCTGTAGCCGTAGGTGGCGCGGGGGCCTCGGCGGCTGCGGCGGGCGATGCGCCCCGTGGAGAGCCCCACGCACAGCGAGATGAGGTCCGAGAGCATGTTGAAGGAGTCGGACACCAGCGCGATGGAGTTGCCCAGGTAGCCGGACACCAGCTCGGCCACGAAGAAGCCGACAGTGAGCACCAGCATGAAGATGAGGCGGCACGTCTTGCCCGAGTAACGCCCCATGTCCGCCGTGCGCTGCCCGCGGGGCCCGCTCCGCGCTAGCGCCGGCTCAGCCCCATCATCATCGCCGCCGCCCGGCCCGCAATAAGTGCGGGCGGCCC